>JARLTB010000248.1:1682500-2247500 GCA_030141615.1 Unio pictorum | reverse complement strand
TCGACTTCCATACCTTGGATAGAGGATTATAGACACAGACATAAAGAAAACTTAAAGAAATTTGTTTACAACAGCAGAATGAAGACGAGTAACATTCAACAGAAACAGCAAGATGACGAAAGAAGTAAAGAAGAGGACGAAAAGCAGAAAAAGTGCAAAGGTAGAAAAAGAACGGTAAAAATCAAACGTCGACGGTGCATTTCGGTAGATGTATCATACTTCTTTTTCTCGACCCAAGAAAACAATACTGACTACGCCAAGCATTTCATCCTAATCATAGCCATCTTTATACCGACTATACCTGAGAGACCAACAGCAGCTGCGATCGTAGTGATCATGTAGTATTCACAGTATCATGTGGAGAAGGTGAACATGGTCGTTGCAAGGGAAGATGGAAGTTAAAACTCATTCAATTTAGTTCAAGAGTTTGTGAAAAAACAAATAAACATCTGTCCTTGTCGGAGCAGACCATAAATCTAGACTAGAGAGTCTGGTACCAAATATAGTAAACCGTAAATACTTTCCTCATGGTGTGTTTATGCTGATAGCTCTGTGCAAATATAAATGAACAGTTCACATCACAGTGATAAAGTCCGTTTCTCCTTTTCTTTCACTTACTGTCCCTGTTTGGCATTTTTTCACTTACACCGGTTCGTCCTCACTTTGTTATCTTCCGATGTTGGACTTCTTGCCTCCTGAATAATTCTTGTCCACAGGATCTTTCACCATCTACTTTTGTTTTTTTAGTTGGTTCTCTTTTTTCTTTAGGGCACTCTGACGATGGTAATAAGTATTTAGACCTTTGTCTCTTTCCTCCTGTGTTGCTCTGTTTTTTTAAACATTCTGTAGCCAAATGGTCCGTCTTGTGACAGATATAGTAAGTATCCTGACTTTTATTCCGAAAGGAAATGAAGTTTGTTGTCATTTCTGACGTTAATATTCGTATGAAGGTCCTCAATGCTGTGTTACCGCTTCTATCTTCTAGACCGTTTGTGAACTCAGTGATTAATCTAGCTAAAACACACTCACCCTATATATAGAGGCTCATTGTGTGTAAAATCTAGTCGAATGAAAGTTTGCAATCAAGATAAAACAGTCGCACGAGTTCAATTAAAACGAACAAGAAAATAAAAGGCCACAACGTGACATAATGCCTCGCACATGAGCTGAAGTTTTAAGTCATATGGATGCATCTATTTAAAAACGACTTGAGTGAACCTGAAGCAAAATTTTCTACGTCTGCCACCAGACCAAGAGAGTCAACCGCCAACGAAAGGCAGAAAGTAGCACTCAAGCTCAAATGACTTTACCTAGTTTGGGATAGAGCGTACAGTTACACGGTCATATTTCAAGATTGTATGCTCTAATTGCCGCTCGAGAAAGCAGAAGGTTTCATCAGCTTTTTTTTTTCACCACACTGAAACGCCAATGCCGTGCCAAAGAAGAAGATTGTTAGAGACTTCATATTTATGACAACATTTTTAAGTGACCGTAAGGATCGTGTTTAGCAGCCCAGTATAATTTGCTTTGCCTAGCTACTGTGACTTTAAATGACAATTTCAAAGATTCAAAAGGAAATGTCTCATATATTTAGCTATGAAACCAAATAATTAGACATTACCGGATTTATTTACTTGGGTGGAGGAGTTAAAGTCTTTTTATTGACAAAGAGTTAGATCGTTCAAAATGGGAGGCAGTTCTTTTCTCTCTCAGTTAAATTGATACAACATACGTGGCCACACGGATGATAGAGGAAGAAAACAGACGATAAGTTTTTCAAACGCCGTCGGCTCTACCCTAGTACGATTGCAGCGTCCGTGATGACTCCTTCCTCCACTCTCCACCAAGAAGAAGTTTGGGTTTGAAAGATAATATTAATATCTTCAGAAGTCCAAAAGAAGAAGGGGAAACCAAAAGAGAAAATAGAAAAAGCTATTAATTGTCCATTACCACCACCATCTACTCATGTGGCCCGTCGAACACGTCAAGCACTTTTTAAGTCCCACGAAACCAAGAGTAGCGTCCATGTTTTGTGTGTGACATTTTAAACATATTCCTGGTAGAGAATGTTTCAGACAGTAATTGCTACAATCCTGCCCATCATACGGGTTACGGAGAAGTTCAAACATTTTATCGTGCTGACAAAACCCAGTTTAAATTATAAATAACCTATGTTTTTTAACGTTACAAAATGACAGTTATATGAAGGTGCTTCCGAACAATACCTTCTGCTGATTCACTTCGTAAGTACCACAGGCCATCTATTTGATTTACCAATCGCTTTGGGAAGTCGCTTTTTAAGAAGTCATTTATCCCACACAAAACCTAAGCATTACCAAAAATCATACGAATTCACAAAGCCAAGCCATTCTTGACAGCACATCTATACCTACGGAATTCCAAGGATTTATTATTATCACGAACAGCACGTGACGGAAACGTGTGTGCTTCCAGATTTGACGAATAGTTTTGCCCTTGACAAACACAAAAAAATCTGTTAAGACTGAGTATCATAAAATGGCACGATCTTGATATGCATTGTTCTGATACCAAAAACCTTTTGTCCTGAGTCGTATGTTATTTCTGGTTGAGTCGCCGCTAAGATTTCGATGAGTATTTTAAATATTTTAGATACTTTGTGCAACTGAAGAAACGAATCGATTTGATGATTACAATAAACTGATGCTGCAAAATGTAATGAGTTGGGAAAAACATCCGCTCCATTATTGCCAATCATTCATTTCAAAGTGGATTCTGCCATGGCTGCTTACGGTTAGTGTGGAAACACATATCACATTAACTGTGCGATGGTACATCCTCATCATTTGCCTTCAATGCGTACATTAACACTGTCAACAATGGTACAAAATAAGATCCGGTAAAAAATATACCATTTTTGAAAGGAAAAGTCAGTAAAATTACATTTTCGTAAAAGATTATATGGTGACTTGTAAGTCATGCGTCCTGTATACCCAGGCGGCATATGTCAACAACAATAATTGATTTAGCAGTTATATTAAATTCTGCATTTCTGCAGGTGGCTCTGGTCTTAAAACCGATGATGAGGCAAGGATTGCGCGCTTTGATTGATGTCGGTTTGACGCAATAAATATATTTTCGCCTGAATGTTATGATCTTTAGACAAAATCCAAAAGAGAAATATTATAACCTAGTAGAAATGTCTTGCTTCAAACTGGGAGAGACCCTTCGTCTCCCCGAGAGACTGCAATCAATACACAGCATGGTGCTGTCTATGGAATGATAAACGCATTCACGCATCATTTAGGACAAGGTTGGAAAAGATGCCAACACCCGTCCATAGCTCATAACATGATCCACCAAGATCATTGTGAATGTTCCGAATCAAAACAGAATTTGTTTGCCATGCCATCCACCATAATGACGATGCAAGAATCCCAATGGTTATAATGTGATGCCGTCTCG
The DNA here is from genome assembly GCA_030141615.1 of Unio pictorum. Classification (NCBI taxonomy): domain Eukaryota; kingdom Metazoa; phylum Mollusca; class Bivalvia; order Unionida; family Unionidae; genus Unio; species Unio pictorum. The sequence continues at coordinate 2,244,056 of JARLTB010000248.1, read as the reverse complement.
CCTTTGACGACCTCATCTGTCACCGATTTGCAAATCAAAAGAAAGAGCAAAGACTTACGTCAATCTGGATAACAGTTATTTGTGTTTGAAAGTCAAAGTTTTCAAACCCGACAACAACAATGCAGGTGCCGATGTCAGAGTCGCCCACGTTAAGATATTCATGCAATCTTTGTTTAGAGATGTTTATTTGTATTTCAATAGCATATAGGTCAGCAGCAGAATGGATAATTACCCATAACGAGACTACCTAGAAAATCTCTTGACCATGGAGAAAAAGCTGAGAATACCCATGTATGAAAACCTGACATGCTGAAAACGTCCAACGAAAGCCGTGACATAAGCTAACGATTCTCACATTGACTCGATATTCAACGACTGTCGCAACAAAATAAAAAAAACTAACTCACTTTCGAATGATTGCTTTTTGGATATGTTTGCAAGACAAGTATCGACCAATGTATTTTCAAGGTTATGCGAAGTCAATGGAAATGTAAAGGACTTTGTGTTACAGGCCTTTTAAACCACCTAGCTAAGAGCAGGATAATTACTTGCGATCTTCCTTGACCGTGTATGCATCCACATAACAATTAGATAGCAACATTACGCAGTGTATTTCGTACAACGATATGCAGGGACATATGCTTTTGGGGAGTTTTTTGGATCAGACAATTATGGCTCTGACTCACCAAAATTGTTATGGATATTATCACAATTATCCCAGTCAAATTCAGCACATGAAATGCATGATGATTAGCCAGGAAGGCAAATTGCAAGGTTATATCGATGACTGTTGAGGTATCATATACGAAGCAAACATATTTCATGAATTCTATAAAGGTTGTGTAACCATTTCTGCGCTCCATTGACCTTTCTGGGAATCCAACGAATCGATATATATGTATATATATATATATATATATATATATATATATATATATATATATATATATACATATATATATATATATATATATATATATATATATATATATATATATATATATATATAATACATACATTCATAGTAATGAAGCAAAAACTCTTTTAAGCAATGCATATCGTTGTATCATTATTTAGGCAAATAATAAAACCATAAATATGCAGTCCTAATATTGGATGTTTGTAATAAATCTATAAAGTTTGTAGGTAAATTAAGATGCACTCACGTGGCACAACACATATCCTTTGATTTGTTTTGTTGGAAGAAAGGGTTGAGTTCAGTTACATATCAATTTTAATGCTTCAGTGTGTTGTCTATCAATATCTACAGTATTTTTTAGCGGGAGCAATGAAATCAAGATGAAGAGTATGGATTGAAGTCATTTGCTCCAATGTACATATTTTCTTCTTCAAAGTATGCTTCAAATCTTTCTGATTGCAATTTTACACAAAACATTTAGAAAATCAAATAATTAAAAGGTACTTTATTATGCAATAATACCGACTTGCAATTACATGATTTTAATCTTGTTATTCCTATAACATTAAATGAATTACAATGTATAGTTTCTGCTTGCTGTGCTTTTTTTAAACATCATATGGCCACAATTAGCTGCATTTACATCTATCTAAACATAACATATTAAACAAGTATAATAGCAATGGGTTTTAACAGTTAGAAAAGGTCTTACATCGTTTTGTTCAAATACATGTTTTTTAAAAGTTTTAAGAACATAATCAACAGTGGTCTGAAAATAAACTGTTACTTGGAAATCAAACAGATGTTGGACTTTGGATCATGGTAGGCACTTCAAGAAAAACTTAGTCAAAGTCTATATGGGTCCATGGTATGGATCATTTGTTACTATACAATCACTAGAATGGCCTCTCATTTTAATTTAGCATGAGATCTCTGCTTTGTAACAATATCCTATATATGCGGTGGTGGTATTGGAGCACGTACGTCAGAAATTAACCTAGGATCATTTATTTCCAAAACAACTGGCTGATTCATGCCAACTCTACTCAGTCATCTATAATCTAACCTCATTTTCAATATTTTCATAATTATTTACAGAATACGCAGGTACTGTGGATCAGCTTTCTTTGTGTTTGCAGACCATCTCCCACTTTTTTTTTGAATGACCTTTGGTATCTGACATGAAAATGCAAACATTTCACTGACAATGTCATTGCATACAATTTTAATTCTGGAAAGTCCAAATAGAGACTGCATACAATTACATATAAGAAATCATTTTGCTATAGATGAAAATGTCAATACAGCAAACCTGTATCTTACCCATATATCATTAAAAGGTTTCGATTATTTACAGAATTTTTTAATTACATTAGACTAATTCTAACCAAAACTGGTTTATGAAATTTATAAAAAATTTATTCTGTAAAAGATTAAATCGTACCACAAACAGATGGTTTATCAATTTTCAGGTAAAGCACTAATATTTTAACAGACAAGAATAATTACATTAACAAACAACAATACAGTTTACTACCTTATTGTACCATCTGTGTTAGCAACCACATATCTGTCAATATGATTGCACAAATTCCAATTGATCCCACCAATTTCTATGTTACGTGCTTAGGCTCGAATAAACAGTAACATAGAAAGAATGAAAATAACAAGCTCTTAAAAACTTCATAAACAATTTATTGAGCACAAATATTTTCCGGAAAAAAAAATAATCTTACGGATTTAAGAATCAATTCCCAAAATTAATATAAAAAACTCAAATTATAATCAACTAGTGTAATTGCAAAAGTCCTGGTAATAAATTGTCCTAATATTCCAAGTTTGAATCTTAGTAAAGCATCCAAGATGAAAGGCGATGTCACATGATGACGTCAGTTCTGTTCTTATCAAATCTAATAAGCATAATTTTTTTCCATATAAATAGCAACCTAAATCCTCTTGATCCAAACGAATTGAAATAATTTCCAGTACAAGGTGATTTAAAATAATTCAAAACGGCACACAACTTAGTATTCTAACAGTCCAACTTCTACTAAATAGTTCGCTCCAAAATAAAATTTATATACCTGTTTTTACATAAACAAGGAAGGGGTTACACGATCTTCTAAAATCTTTTAGAACAAATTTACGTTCCAAAAATCTCGTACACACCGTATGATCCAGATGAGAATCAGTTATTTTTACATTCAAAACTTAACATAGAAGGATGTTTATAACAAAGCTCCATAATGTCCTTGGAATCAACCAATCATTTTAAAAACTTGTTTACAACTCTGAAGCTAGGTCAGAAATGAAGTCAACAAATGGTGTTTATTTGTAAAGTACATAACATCCCACTTTATAAAAAAAATATCACCCAATGAATGAATATTAAACTTAAAATGTCAAACTTAATCTGACAAGCAAGCAATTAAAACCCCCAAAAAATTAACTTAAATCAAATTTACGTAACAATTCCCCCCCCCCCACCATAAAATAAAAATAAAGGTTTATTTAATACAACTTTATTTTTATCACAAACCAATTTACACCTGAGGTTAAAAGAACTCGTATAATTTACACAGTGTATATGATATAATATGGAATGCGCGTCTGCTATTAAATTATATTTTCCCCTGATGTGCCGGATGTCTGCAATAACAAACTCCACCTTAGTAATCTTTGATTTTGTTTTCATCTTGCCGATGACAGTAAAGGGGTTGTGGTCAATTAAATGCATAATCGAAGAAGGAGCTGAACTAAGATAAACTTCAAAATGTTGTAAAGCCCAAATCAATGCCAAACATTCCCTCTCGATAGTAGAATAATTTCTATGGTGCTTATTTAATTTCTTTGAAAAATAGCACACTGGATGTTCAATACAATTTTTGTCTTCTTGAATTAAATCTGCTTCAACACCAAAACACTTGCATCAACAGATAATTTAAAAGACTCAGTGAAATTTTGTGCTGCAAGAACTGGTGCTGTTTCAAGTATGGCTTTTAACGTGTCTAAAGCCTCCTGACATTTTTCAGTCCAAAAAAAACTTGTTCTTCTTCTTTAATAAATTTGTCAGGGGTTCTCCAATTATAAAAAAATTGGAACAAAATTACCGAACGTATCCGGCCATACCTAAAATCCGCATCAGTTGCTTTCTTTTTTCAGGCACTGGGAATTTAGAAATAGCCTCAACTTTAGCATCTATAGGTTTAACTTGTCCATGTCCCACAATATGTTCAAAAAAAGTCACACTAGCAATTGTTGCTAGATGTTCTATCCAGGTGCCGTTGTAGATGATGACGTCATCTATTGGCATCACAATTTTCTAGACCAGAGGTGATCATATTCATGAGACGTTGAAATGTACTTGGTGACCCTTTCATCCCAAATGACATTACTTTGTATTGGTAAAGTCCATCTGGAGTTACAAATGCCGAGATTTCCTTTGCTCTTTTCGTTAGTGGAATTTGCTAAAATCCTTTCAGAAGGTCAAACTTGCTGACATACTTGGCATTCCCGATTTTATCAATACAATCGTCAATTCTTGGTAATGGAAATGAATCTGTTTTTGTCACACTGTTCACCTTCTTATAATCAGTGCACATAGGGAAAGTTTTATCTGGTTTTGGACCAAGTATGCATGGTGAACTCCAATCACTTTTACTGGGCTCGATAAAATCATTCTCCAGCAAATATTGAATTTTATTTCTTAAGTATTCCTGTTTGAGTGGATTCATCCTGTATGCTTGTTGCAGACAGGTTTGTAATTTATAATTTTAAAGTCAGGAAACATTTTGTTTGTCCTTGTTGGAACATCTGGAAATAAGTGCTCATATTCAAATAATAACAGTTTCAGTTCATTTCTTTCTTGCACATGCAAATGTGAAAGTTTCTGGTCTAGATCTTTCATAATTTCTGAATTACAAAGATTCGTCATTTTAATATCAGTATAATCTGATGATATTCCCTTACTGAGTGGGATAGGTACAACTAAATTAATTACATGTTTAACATGGCGATCTCTTTTAATATACTCTTTTAGCATGTTTAAATGGCAGAGTTGTATTCGTTTGTGCCTCCCAGGAGTATTTATGATGTAATTTAAGTCATTAATTTTCGTGTGAACTGTGTAGGGACCATACTATTTGACCTGAAGAGGATTTTGTGTCATTGGTAAGAGAGCCGGGACTCTATCACCAGGCTGAAAACTCCTCTCCTTCGATTTTGTTTCATATCTTGATTTCATTTTAGATTGAGCAGAGTGCAGATTTGCTCTTGCGACCTCACAAGCCTTTGACAACTTGTATCTAAAATCGGAAACATAATCAAGAAGATTGATCTAAGTATCTTCATTAGAGAGAAGTTTCGCGTTCAATAACTTCAATGGTCCACGCACAGTGTGTCCAAATACCAGTTCAAAGGGATTGAAGCCTAAAGATTCTTGAACTGATTCTCTAACAGCAACCAATGGTAAATGAAACCCTTCATCCCAATTTTTCTCGTATCAAAACAATATGATCGGATCATATTTTTCAAAGTCTGATGGAATCTTTCTAATGCCCCTCGGCTCTCAGGGTGATATGTAGAAGATATGAATTGCTGAATTGCCCAATTCATAAATAACTTGTTGGACAATTCCAGACATGAAGTTTGAACCATGATCACACTGAACAGATTTGGAAAGGACATACAGAGTAAAAAAAACTTTATCAAAGCTTTTACTATTGTTTTAGATTTTATATTCCTCCATGGAACAGCCTCTGACAACCTTGTTGACCCACACATAATGGTCAACAAGTATTGGTTACCTGACTTGGTCTTGGGTAAGTGACCTACACGATCTACCATAATTCTACTAAATGCTTCATCAAAGGCAGGAATAGGTTGTAGATGAGCTTTAGGTATCCTTTAATTTGGTTTTATCCTACCATTTGACGGGTATGATAAGATCTACAGTATTTGGCAACATCAATTTTGATTTTTGGCCAATAGAAGTGAGCCAAAGATCTTGTGATAAGTTTTATTAATCCCTAAATTTCCAGCCAAAGGAGTTTCATGGGACACATTATGTATTTCTTGTCTGTAATGTTTTAGAACTAATATTTGATAGTTCACCGACCATTCATCACCAGCAGGTACCTCGGGAGGTTTCCATTTTCTCATAAGAACTCCATTTTTATTCAAATAACAGAGAGGAACTTCATTGGGTTCTGTCTCACTTATGGCTCTTTGAAACAAACAGGAGATCTCAGAATCTTTTTCCTGTTCGATGACAAGTGACTGTCGTTTATTACCTGATTAGAATAAAAAGAATGAGTTGTTAAAAGAGGATCACTATGATCAATACCTTCTGATTGATCCAAACACGGACTAAAAGTGACCTCATCAAAAGTCTGACCCATACACGTGTCAGCTAAAGGAATACTGACTTCATTAACATTATTCTCAAGAGATTTCTTTGCCATCGCTCTGGTAACTGAACAGATTTGAAATATATCAGGGAATTCGTTTTCAATTGGATCAACATTCTGATCCAAATCAGTCGTGTCAGTTATAAGTGGATTCTCTACATCCTTGTCTCCAGCTAAGTCGTTGCCTAGCAATAAATGAATGCCCTCAACGGGTAAAACCGAGACTGTTCCGACTGTTTCAGGTCCTGATACTAAGTCTGATGCCAACTTTACACAGTGGAGAAGAACATTAACAAAGCCGCACTCTACTCCCTGAATAAGAACACTTTCAGTTTTCTGAAAAGGCGCATCTTTTGCTACAAAAGATGAATGTAGTGTATATATTTGAAGCATTGGTACAAGGATGAATTGAAACATTTCATTTTTTGTCATTTTAGGTTTCCGGAAAAATAAGTGGTTACTTTTTTGCATTTTTGATGTGAATGTTTAATTTACTGCAAATTTGTCATTTTTGCAATGACAAATCACCACCACATCAAAAGGAAATGAAAATATATGCAGTGAGCTTGAAATATCTACATTTGTCTTCGTATCCAGATAGTATGTCAACAAAGTAATCGGTATCTTATGATTTCTTTAATAAATGTTTACATTCTTTAAGTATTTATCTATATATAACGCACAACCAACTTAACAGATATCCCGTTACATACAACATTGACGTACCTGAGTCTGCGACGTCATTATACTTCACATTTCATGTGCAAAAGGTAGACATATCATTAAATTACATATACTGGTAGACTATACTGGGCGTCGTACGTCGTGATAAAAGAAGCTACCGCCAAACGATCTGTATCTAAGATTTATAACTGGGTGTCAAATATATATGTATGCACCAAGCTGAAGTCGATGTGGTATTTTGATAAGACGACGTATGTTACCTCAGCAAGACGAGTCATACAATTCAAATTGTTTTAATTTTTAATCAGCAGCTACGACAACTGTACATACGTATGATGATGTGATACGGAAACATGTCTGTTTGATAACACAGATACGCCAAGTCTCAAAGCGGTTGTCAGTAGAAATTGTTATTGTTCATACAATATACGTTCTCGTTGTAACTTAGTTATAAAAAGATTTCGACAAGAAGATGATAGATTGAAAGTAGCAATATGGGGCAATATGGCGACAATGGAATTTCCAGTCAAAAAGGGTCTTGGACGATATAGCGACAGCCAGGTGGGTCTGTATAGCAACACCAGGTGGGACTGTATAACGACAAAGGAAATTTGAACATGGTAGGCATGTATAGCGATAAGGGGAATTGAACATGCGAACATTTGGGACTTTCTAGCGACATCGAAAATTTAACATAGTGGGCCTATATAGCGATAAGGAAAATTGAACATGGTGGGTCTATATAGCGACAAGGGAAATTTAACATGGTGGATCTATCTAGCGACAAGGGAAATTTCACATGGTGGGCCTATTTAGCGACAAATGAAAGTTAACATGGTGGGCATGTCTTGCGACAACGTATATTTAACATGGGGAATATTTTTATTTTGGGACTGTCTAACCACAAGGGAAATGGAGGCAAAGAAAGCAAATATTTTTTCGAGGTATATGAGTGGCCCTGAAAAGGGCCTTTGGTTACTTCTTTTATTTTCCGCCGTTGTTCCACCATCTTTTGATTTTTCAAAATATTCTCTTCTTCTCTTTTTCGTCCTTGGGAATCCAGTCAGGATGTCCCATAGCTCTAAACGTTTCCAGGACTTTGATCCATCTTTGATTTAATTGATCAAAGTCCTCTAGCGACATCGAAAATTTAACATAGTGGGCCTCTATAGCGATAAGGAAAATTGAACATGGTGGGTCTATATAGCGACAAGGGAAATTTAACATGGTGGATCTATCTAGCGACAAGGGAAATTTAACATGGTGGACCAATTTAGCGACAAAGGAAGGTTAACATGGTGGGCCTGTATTGCGACAAGGGATATTTAACATGGGGAATATTATTTTTATTTGGGCCTATCTAACGACAAGGGAAATGGAGGCAAAGAAAGCAAATATCTTGAAAAGGGTCTTTGGTTACTTCTCTTATTTTCCGCCGTTGTTCCACCACCTTTTGATTTTTCAAAATATTCCCATCTCTTTTTCGTCTTTGGGAATCCAGTCAGGATGTCCCATAGCTCTAAACTTTTCCATGACTTTGATCCATCTTTGATTTAGTTGATCAAAGTCCTCTTTCTTCTTTGCTTTGTCTTGTTCCTTTCTCTCCTTTGTCCAGTTATCGGTCTAGTCCCCGCTTAACATGTGCCCACTATTAAATTTAATTATTCTTCTAGAACGCACCTGACTTTGATAACATTATCAAGTGCCTCCTTCAAGCTCTCTACTCTTACATATTTTGTTGTAATAAGTCTTCTTAATTTCTTGGCTTTCTCCTCTATCACACCTTCTAATAGATCTCTCGCTGATTTCAAATTGGCTTCAAAGTCTAGGCTACACTGAAATTCTTTCTCAAGCGTTTCCAATACCTTTTCTGCATCAATTATCCAAAACCAGCTGTGTCGGAGTTGGTTGAACAAGTTGATGGCCATCTTGATGTGTTCAACGTTGAATGGCTCGAATGACGGATGACTGAGTATTTAAATTTTAAGCACGGGCGTGAAGGAATACATTCATTTACACTTACTTTTAATATTATATACTATTCACAAACCATACAATTTACTATCCATACACGGGGAAGCAGCGAAAACAAACTACATAATTTACTATCGAATATCACACCATGTACTATCCACACACCGGAAAGCACACAACTAATCCACATTGTCTACTATCAAATATGACACAATATAGTATCCACACACGGGACAGAACAGAAATATTCCACATAATCTACTATCAAATATGACACAATATATCATACACACACAGAAAAGCAGCCAAAATAAACCACATAATCTACTATACAATATGACACAATCTACCATCACACAAACGCACGCAAGCACACACGCACACCAACAAACACACACTATCATATCGTTAAAGGAGTCAGTGTTTATAATCACACTATTTCTCTCTCATACCAATCGGAAATTTGAACAGTCTTTTTTCTAGACATTTGGTTAGCCATGAGAAGGGCTTTTTCTAAAACTTCTAAATGCACCTGGCTAATGCTGAATTCTCCCTGGTCTAGCCCCTCACACACATCGTCGGCTCCATTCATTCTCCTAATTAACTGTTGTTATTAGGATTGCAGAGGAAGCTTGAGTGGCTTCACTATCCCAATCTTCCGTTTGAGGGATAGTGAACGCCTCTTCATGTCTTCCTCTGTACCGCGACCGTGGATGCAGTTGTGGATGTGACTGTGACTGTGACTGTGGCTATGGCTGTCCTATTGGTTCTGCATCTGTCCTCACCTCAGGTCTCACCTGACAGACTTTAGGCATCATGAGGTGAGATAGGATTGGACTATTTATGTCCTCCTCCTCCTCTTCTTTAATCTTCATATGTTCTTTTATAGCCTCCAGAGTCAGTTTGTCCAGGAGACGTCTATCAATATCCAGGTGCATCTAAAGTTCTATCAATTTTTGTAGCTAACGATAGGTAGCCAGACTGATGAGTGCTTTTCTATATATGGGACAAGCGCGGACGTGAAGAAAAACACCCTTATGATCATAAACGTACATTATCCCTATCATCACCAAAACACGCGGACTTAAAAAAAACACTCGCTCACTTTTTACTTTACTAAAATGAATTTTAAATTTAACAAGTTACTGGAAAAATATGTTGTGCTTATAGACGCACTTCGAACAAAAGTAAACAAAGAATGTGAGTATAGACTCACTTTTATTTTTTTTTCTAACTTCCTCACGTACCGTTAGCAAATTTAATTCTTTTTGCTTTTCGAGAATATTGCATAGCCCTGAAAAATAGGTTTCAAAAGACAACATTTTTACTCATATAACAAACAGCTAACAAAACACAATTGTCTTCAAATAACAAACATTTTTTTCAAATAACAATCATTTTTTTTTCAAATAACAAACATTATTTTCTTCATTTACACTAATACATTATTTGTGACATGCGTGACAAACACAACTTTGTGAATTAAATTGAGATGTATACTGTTGGAAGTCATTGGTCCATTGATGTACACTTCGTTTCCTAGCTAGCGACAACAGACAACCATAATGGTCAGAAAACCATCGATCTACTTTGTCATCGTTTCGAGACGAATGACGATCAAAATAAGTCACTAAATGTTCTAAAGAATATCCAATACTGCGACGATGCAGAAAAAAAGACACAATATTGTCCACACACAATAGAATCTATGCCTTGTAATTTCACATTATTGAATCGTGTCGTCTGGGCATTTCTTCTCATATCGTCTTCCAAAATGGGGTAAGCTATACTAATCAAAATAGTCCACACAACCCTCTTGAGGAAAGTAGCCAGCTACCCAGTGAGTTCCTGGAAGATGACTGACATGTGTGTTGATGACATATCTTGATTCTCTTGAGGTTTGCGATGAGGTAGTTTATCTTTAGCACACACGACAGGATTCCAACTGCGGTTCAAAAGATAATAAATTTCCCAGGTGTCCATTGTTTTGTGGCCTTGATGTTTTCCTCACAAGTGATGATAAGTCAACAATTCAATCCAGACTTTTTCCTTAAATAGGTCTGTCAAGTATATATTTGCTTCGTCTCCTTAATCATCAATCTCTCAAGCAAACAATGGAGGAGAGGAATGATCACTCAAATCTATATACCACTGAAGTAACACGGCTTCTTCTGAGATTAGACTTAAAGCTTCGTTCAGATAATCGTCCGATTTTTCTTTTTGACTTATCATTATACATTTATCGTGTTGAATTTGACTGGAATGATAGTATTGTCATGCAAAACAACCGTTTTTGATCATGTCCCTAATTTTATTCTGCAAGTGTTTGGCCACACAGGTGACTAAATGTTGTTCCTGTTCTGGCCATCTGGACTGCATATTCACCACTTCTTACTTTTGGTCTTGGGGGTTTGCTTTCTCTGTAACCTACCATACCATTTCCATTTTCAATTTTCGACTTCCGGAACGGATTTGTCCGTTTTGATCACTTTCACTTTCAAATACAAGTAACTGCTGTTCGGATCGATGTAATCTTCGGGTTGCCCTTTAATTTCAAACTACGTCCTAACAGAATTTTCTTTCGACGGTCGTTAAAACCCTCATCGTGTTGATCGTCAACTTCGTTCTATTTTGTGTCGTTAAACTTATCCCCTCTTGCTGTGTTAGGTTTCCTTACCACGTAAGCATCTAAATGAGTGTTCCAGGCTTCTTTTCCGTACGTCAAGAGCTTTTCGAGGTACGCTCGGTAAGGGTAAGTATCCATGATACTGCACACTAGTTTGTTATTCATGTACAATTCCACATCTCTGAACAAGGAATGCGTGAGATTATTGACAGGAGCTACTCGGGCATCGACTTCCAGAACGGATTTGTCCGTTTTTAATCACTTTCACTTTCAAATACAAGTAACTGCTGTTCGGATCGATGTAATCTTCGGGTTGCCCTTTAATTTCAAACTCGATGGGAGATGAATGCGCCCAAAAAGAGACGGGGTGAAATTCAACCGATTGGCCTTCTTGCATGGTCATCATAGTGGGTGGCATGGCAAAGAGATCCAGTTCGGACTCGGAACAGGCGCAAGATTCTTGGAACATCATTTTCTTCTCAGTCGCTATGATTTGCTATGAATAACCAAAAATGTCTAATTCTTGAACGGTTCATTTTTCATAGTCTTTCTAACTTTAGAAGTATGGAGAATTTTGGAAGGGTGTCTTCTTAGTTGCTTTATGCTTTGTCCTTGCTGTGACCTCAGGAAAGCAGGAATGCCAGACTTGGTACCGTTCAGGGCATTCCTATGACTTTCTCGTCGACCCAAAATCTCTTTACCCGTTCGAAGCAAGACATTGTTGCCTGCTCTCAAGAAAGCTTTTGTTGGGTTTTGTTTCTCAGTGAGGACATATGTAAAATATTCTTTGCCGTGAGTTAATGCGGCATCTTTTAACGCGTGCAATCCTCGTGTCACCATTGGTTTCAAAACAGGGACCACGGAACGAAAGGCCGATTTAAACATATCTCCTATACGATGTCTTCGTTGTCGAGCGACTCCTCGGTACACCGGATATATAACGTTTCCGTTGTTTGAGAATCACTTTTGAAAATGGAGTTTCACTGTGACGTTCCCTTTGGTAAATAGAATATTTAAAAAAGGTAATGGCAATCATTTTGTCCTCTTACAATTTGATCATTAGGCGACGAGCCACTTTATTGTACTCAAAAGTAACACTTTTTCTGGCTTTGTCCATGGCTTTACCGAACACAGTATTGAACCTGGTTGCAAGTGTAGCCACTAAACGTTTACCACTAAAAAGGTAGCCTGTCGGAATAGTTAACAGAGAGGTGAACCGCTTAGTTTTGGAGTCCTGTGTTTTTATCGGGTCACTGACAGTGACGCGTTTGTCTAAATGGTATGCAATTGCCCGTCATACACTTCTACTTTAAAACTGTTTTGATTTTCAACGATGTTTGATATTTGTTTCGGGTGTATCATTTCCACAAAAGCTACTTCCCAGTAGGCATCTTGATCAAAATGAATGCCTTGAGGTAATTTAGCCGTGTAATAGCACAACGTGTTGTTAGGAAACACCTTCATGGAACTGTCATTGGGTAACGTTAAGAAAAATTGGTTAATATTGTTGTTCATAATTCCAGCGTTCTTCTGTCCGAATAGTCACTCAAGGTTCAAGGAGTGTCTAAAATAGAATTGTGATTGGTGTGGTGACTGTTAGGAAAATGACTGACGTTGGACGCAAGGCTACCAATATTGTTATTGTTGTTCCCATTGTAAGAGTATTTCAGGGAAGGATTGGGAAGAAGATAACTGATACAACTGCCGAGTACAATGGTCCACAATTGTTTTTCTTCTTGTTGCAAACTCAGATTAGCAATGGCTGCTACGATGACACAATATACCTCATTAAGTCGAAAGAAAAAGACGATGTGCGTTTTAGGTACACGTTCTCCACACCACACCTACAAGGATTGCTTTTGTAAATCTTGCAGAGAGGAACTAGGTGAAGTAGTAGTCATTGTGGTAGCTGAAGCTGTATTGAAGGGTATGATGGCCACTTCCTTTCATAGTCGATGACTTGCGAAGTGTCAATCCAAGAATCAAAACTGGGAAGATATCCTTTCCAAAGTACTTAGACTTCATTAACACGACGTTTTCCTACTATACGGGTCTTCGTTCGAGAATGCTTTCAATGTCGTACAGGTCGTCTTCGTTTTTTTGTGACACGTTGTAATTCAAGCAAGTAAAACGTTCCTTGTAATACTTCTCCGTTCATGTCTTGCAATTTACAGACGGCAGGATGACGATCAAGCACTCGTCCAGTAACACGAACTAATTCGTTGGTCCAGTTGGATAAGTAACCTTTGTCGAAAGTGCGTTTGGTTATGCCAAAGCGAACCAATCTCCAGTGGTTAACACGCCGCTTTTCTTGTCGACAGCCATTGCCCGGGACGTACTAAACATACACTCAAAAACAGTCACTTCGTTGTCGGGTGTCACATTTTTTTGGCCACGTACAATGCTTCTATGGTAAGATTGGTTGTAGGCTTGGACTAAGTGCGGTAAGACGTCGATGTACTTGAGAGTGTGTTGATGCATAAAATATGTCCACATGCGTTCTTTCAAGGTACATTGAAAACGTTCCACGATGCTGGCTTTGGTTTCAGGATTTCCGGTGGTGAAATAATGAATGTCACGTTTCATTGATTCTCGAAGAGGGTGACGACCACTTTGTTTCAATACCAGTTGCAGGGCTCGTACTAACTCTCCGCTCGGTTTTTGAGTCAATGGTACGCCCCAGACAAATTTAGAAAAGACGTCGATGTTACAAAACAAACATTTGTAGCGACGATTGTGGGTAGCTAAATAAGAGACATCGGCTAAATCTGCTTGCCACTGATGATCGATGCCTTCAACTTGAGTGCGACTTTTGTGAAATTTTCGTCGAATGGGTTTGTTTAAAGTGTACGTATCTTGTTCTTGTAACCATCGTTGTACTTAAGGTAAACGGAGATTTTTCAGGCGAGGTTTAGCAGCACGATATAATTTCTGTACGCCTCCGTAATATGCAGGATGGGCTGGATTGTAGCAAATACTGGCTAACACCTTCTTCATGGTTTTGTTAATAATGTACCCACTGTTCGATGATACTGCTTCATGTGGGGCGAAATGATGGTTGTTTGGAAACCGTGTTACGTGTGCGATGTGCCACATGAATAATCGTTGAGGGTACTGTTGGTGGAGGTGGAGGTAATGGGATAGCTTTGGTCTTCTTTTCTTTTCTTACTTATGGTTTGGTTTCGTTCTGTTCCACTTCTGTCGAAGGGGAAGTGGCAATCATCTTTATACCCAAGTTTTGAGTTCTTCTCTTTGGGGAATGGGGGAAGGGGTTAACAAGGAAGCAGCAATCTTACTCGGAATGGATGTGGCAGTGGGTGTTTGAAAGATATCATGGGTCTCTTCTTCCTTGGGTAATTGTGGGGTTACGGCAGTCCTGTCCGTTGTAGATAGTGATGGCGATGGACTATTCATTAAAGCCTTAAAATCTGTCATAGTGGGTGGAGCTGTTTGTTCCACAGCTTTCCGATGAAAGGGTTGCAGTCAATTCAAGAGTTGACCGTACTTTTGCGATATTTCGGTTTCGGACAAATCGTTGCGATGCATCAAGGATTGCACTTCGTGTTGGAATTAAGTAATCTTTGTCAAATGAGGATTAGGTGGTAAATGTGGGGTTCATTTTTCTTGCCAACGATGGTATTCCATCCATCGTTTGAAAGGGATTAAAGTCAGTTTTCGTCCTCCCATTAGCTTGCAAAGGTTATTTCTAATATTATTGTGCTCCATAGCTCCCTTTTATCTCCTGGAAAGATCATAAATATTTCTCCCCATTACTTGGGGCATCCTTTGTGACACCCATTGTATCAAACCTGGAATTAAGTCTGTCAACAAAGGAGCAAGAATGGGTAAAAGTCCTACCCGTTGCACCAACATCTTTTTTTTTGATGGACGGGTATTTTCTTTTGGACCATTTCACGAAGAACTTTTCGATGTTTGGCTAAGCATTTTTTCTGGTGTGGTATCTATCGTGCCTTTCAAGACGTTTAAAAAAAACATTTTGCACACGGTATCGATGACATCTTTGGAGGCCCTTTTAATGATTAGTATTCGTATGGTCAAAGTGATTTTGGACAGGACGGACAACATGGCTCCATGTTTGGCTAAACGAGGAGGTATCCCCTTCCATTTCTTTCCTTTGTGGGGTGAATATAAGTGTTTTCTGCAACATGACATCTTTGCTTGTTCGTTCTGGAAATACACTGAAGTCAAAGAGTTGTTACACACCCTCTTTTATATTCTTGTCTAGCGCTTCGTCAAAAAACTAACGACGTGTTTCTCTAAATCATGAAAAGAATCGCTAAAGACACCAGTTCGGTTCTAAACTGATTTGGATAGTTTGTTCGCACCTTCTCTTTTTCTTTGGATGACTGTGTCTTTTTAAGGGATAACGTCGATGTTTAGCTAAGCGTTTTGTAGGATGACGAGATTGTCTTTATCCTTGTTCTTTTTGGACAGCCGAACGGCGATGGTTGTGGTGTGCACGTTTCTGAGGAGACATCATTGGGTGTTCAGAAGTGGCACAGAAAATACTGATTCACGTCGTTGTCCTCAAGTCATTTTTATACAGGGATGCGACGTTAAAGATTATCTTTCCGTCGTATTAACTTCTTGACAGGTAACACAAGTCGTGAAAGGGTTCGTAACGGACTAAGTAGGCACAGTTCTTGTTTGGACTTTGACTTAGGGGGCAGGTACTTTGTTAGCAGCTGCCGCTAATGAGGAAGAGGGTGTCACCGGTGTATGAGACGTTTTGGGAGACGCAGATTTCCAATGTTTCATCAAATTAGAAAGAACAGGTGCCAAATTTGATTTGGCTGACATCACCAGCAACGTAGAAGTGGAAGAACAGGAGGCTACTGGAAACTCGATCACTGGCTCTGCAGGTCGTGGTTTACGAATGTAAGGTTGCGTCCTGGCCTAAGTGCCCCTTTTACGGATGACAGCTCTTTCCTGTGGACTTTTCTTGTTCTGTGTTTTGATCTTGACAGCATTGTTCTATTTCTTGGGGGTTCGTTTGGCTTTTTTCTTGGGGTAATCTTTGGGAGCATTGGGATCCCATTTTAAAAGGAAACGAATGCTGACATCTTCTAGAGAACAGCTACCTCCAGGTTTCAAAATGATTTGGTTTTTGCTCTGAGTGTCGATGCGAGGATCAGCCAGTTGCATCAAGACTACTTTGTTTCTGTCATAAAAGCGTTTGGTTTGATGTGGAATGTGAATGATGCCTTGCAGTAATTGAAGTGTTGTCACTGTAAACCATCGGAAAACTTCTTTGCGACTAGCTTTTAAGACGTGAACACGTATTTGTGTATTTTGTTCGCAACTGATACCGTAAAAGGCACGAATCAATTTGATGGAAAGATGAGACTCAAGGGACGTCATGTTGACGATGTATGAGACAAGGTCAAAGTGAACGAGGTTTTCATAGATGTTTTAGTTGTCGTTCTTGTTATGTAGACGACGAGGACGTGTACACGACAGGTCCTCCGTCTTGACACCAGTCGTGAAACAAATCGGTACGAAATCACAAATAATCGGGAGTGATGGGTTTTAAGTCAACGAGTAAATAGGCGTGTGGGATTACAGTGGCATCATCGTCCGCATCAGTCAGCCAAGGTGTTCCTAACTGTTTGGCTAATACTTGCACTTGCGATTTATCTCTAGGGCTTTTAAACGAGACAACGTAATGAACATTGAGACTAATGATACTATGGGCTTTACTTTGTTGAAACAAATTTTGTGTAATGTAAATGACACTGACATTACTTTACGCGAGAACTACAGATTAATTTCTTCTTCGCCTTCTCCTAACGTGTCGTCAAAAATAATCAAATCAGTTTGACTAGGGTCAGACACCATCTCATCGTCTTCGCTAGGAATGCATTTCACAAACACAATGGAATCATCTTGACTTTCTTGCAAGAGGTTGTACGCCAATTGCCACTCTTTGTAACACCACACGATGCGTTGAGGTGAACGATCGATCAAATGATGTTTATGTTCGATCAAACATTTGACAAATTCGGTTTGGCCTTAACCGCTCAGTCCAGCAATTCACACGTTAAAAGGATGACAAATATACAAGGCTTCCCAACTAGGAAGATATAAGTGTTCGTCAATGAGTTTTAATGTCGAGGAGGAAGGAGTAGAAACAGCAGAGGTAGCCATAGTAGTATAGGGTGTGACACTCTTAACACAAAAACAGTCAAAACAAGAGGGTTTCATTCTTTTATCAGGACACGTTCTTTTCAATTCATGTTTAAACTGGAACGACACGAAAGAAAACAATACATAAAAGCCAAATGGATAAGTGCAGTAATAAAAAACATATGGCAACGAATCTATTTTTCCTGTTGAGGTTGAGACGTATCCAGATAAAAGCGTAAGGCTTTTAACAGAATGAGTCTGTCGGGGACATTTAAAGTAGTCCCCATACTGTCTTTGTAGGTATTGTTCGTAAAGTGTCAACAAGGAATCTATAGTTAAACGAAGTTCTAGAAAGCAATTCACTAAAACACACACTACACGTCGACACCATTTTATGGGACACAGTTCGCGTAATAAGTGTTCGTAATCCTCTACCGTTTGAATATTTTCATTGATATCTTTACACGGAATCTGTTTTATCACAAGTAAAAAAGGTTGTGGCATGGTAGTTCTATTTTATACTTCATTATGTCGAAGACAATAAGTGTATATATTGCACAGAATTATTTAAAATCTTCTCCAAAAGCGAAAGTGATTTACATGGTGTGTAATTTCGGACCACTGCCATTCAGGGTGACGGTCAAGAATGATCATAAAATATTCAGATGTACACGCTCTAAATTGGAATCTTTGGAAGGTACACTTGAACCAGAGAAATCTGACACTTTGGTTGACCTTTGTCACTTCCCTCATGTGAATTTTACGACACAAAAGTTGTTCAATCACCTAGTAATCCTTGAATCCTTGAATATTATTTTTTAGAGGAGGTTTATATACTGGTCTAGGTTTGACTACAAGCCAAACTGGATTCTTAAACAACATGGTACAGTATGGTCACTTTCAATTACTAAAGCCCACTAAAGGTAGGTATTGACAATTCGGGGAACATCAAGCTTGCCTCAGGTATCCGGAATCTTTTTGTTCCCACTCGTTAATCGACACACCACAACTGAAGCAGTTGAATTTATCCAATTCGCCCAAGTACAAAAATCAGGCCCTGACTAATTCTTTAGGAGTTGGTACAGGTAAATAGTTTGGTAATTTATCTTTGAAGGTTTAGAATCGACATTTATAGTGACGGTATTCAGGAAAGCTCGTAGGTAACGAATATTGGACTCTCCTCACTTCAGTTCGATGCAGGTACGGTGTAATTCCTAGGAGTCCACGATAACGTGTGGCACATTTTCGCATCCCTCAGGTTTGACACGCACATAATCACTTTCCATGGTAGATATAGAGTTAGTAGTCATTGCAAAGTTCCCACGATATCCTGTTGAATAGCTGAGGTCACAGCGTATATCATCACTGCAATCGCAATGTAAAGCATCGCTCTTTGCTACACAAATTACAATGGTAACCGCAAGGACACTTACAGTTTTCTTCAGAATAACTTCCGATGCAATGAATGGGTCTGATCCATCCAGTATTTTTTACACTAGGGAAAGGTACATTTGTTTTACAATCCCCGAACTTGAATGATGTCTGTTTAAACGGATTCATCTTCTGTTGCTTGGCTGTTGTAGTTACTAATGAACTATTGGTCTCCCGTTTTATATGCTTCCCAATATCGACTTGACCGTACGGTAAAGTGAAGTAATTGGGAAGTCATACTCTTTTCTTGTACACGATTTGATAGACTTTTTCCAAAGGTCGGCTGTTGATTTGGTGTGTGGGTAAACGGACACTCTTGTGCGGTTCGTGGGTGGTCACTTTAAAGGTTTCATCCTGTCCAGACTGTAAGGCTTCTTGTAGCACGTTAAGTTCACCACTCGAATGGTGCGATAATTGAGAGTCAATCCGTTCAATTTACATTCGGTGTGACTTTTTCCCATTGGGAGTCTTAGTCTCTTCTGGTCTCAGTATTCGTAGCCGTAATTTTTAGGACCGCCACTTGCAAGACATAGAATCCTGTCGTAGTGATGTTCATCAGTCCAGGCTTCATAACGGTCTGCTTCGATGGCAGGGTTACACTGGTTCGGTCGATGAATGTAGATGCAAGAGTTTGTGTCAAAATACAACACACGATCTCTTAATAGTTCCAACACTTCGTTCACTTTTAAGCGAGCGTGGGCTGTCACGTAAGCCGCAATGATGACATTTCCAAATTTGTCGGCGTCTACAAAGTCTAGTTCTTCTTCGTAATTGACTAAGATCAAGTCCTCACGAATGACGTTCACGTGTTTCATGTATCTGGTTTTGTCTGTCGTGAATCATCTGTAAGGTTCGGACAAATACTCCGTCTTGGTTAAAGACGTTGTGCAGTTTTACCCCACAAGCAATTTAACATCACTTTGGCAAACGATCGCCTTCCTTGGTTTTTCTCGATGTGGTTTAAAGTGATGCCTTACTGCACTCGATATTTTTCTTTTAATTTCATTTGGTCTTCGGGAGTGTGGCACCAGGAAGGATAGCAACTAGCTTCTTGTTTAAGTTTCAAAACGTCATCTACGTAGTCTGCACAAATACCTTTCTCTGTCTCGTCGCCCTTGTGGTATTGTTGTGTCTTGGAAAAGTGTTAAATTTCGTACACTTCTAACAGTTGGTATCCCAGGTCCGGAGCTTTGAACAATTCCACGCTAACCCACGTTCCTGTCAAAGCGTGTTCTTCCTGGATGTGCTGACAAGGTTGTTCTTGGTTGCACGTTTCAGCACAAGTTTGATACAAATCAAACATCAGTTTCCCTTGGCAATGGTGAGGTAAATCGGGATGGTACTAGTCCCTAGGAGGCAAGACTTTGCACTTGATCAATCCTTCGTATTGGCGTATGTTGTCCAGATCAATGTGTTTTGTCCTCAATTCTGGGTGCCCTACAGGAAAGTGATAATATTTGCAGACGTAAGGATGGAGGGAACACACATCCAAGTATTTGGTTTCTTCTCACTTCTGTTTGTCCACCTGGTACTGCAAACAGGTGTCATTCATTCGTCCTTCGTAGGAACTATCCCAAGGGTTCATGGGATCCTCTAACTCGTAACTTTCTACGATTCGTTTCAACGCGGCATCAGTTTTCAAACGCTGATCGTACTAGTGTTCCAACATTTCCACCACCTGGTATCCTTGCTTTTCTAACTTCAAACGTCGCTGACAAGTTGTCTGGTACAAGTCTTCCAATGTCCGTTATAAAAACTGATTTTTGGTGTCAAGTTGAGGGTAACACATGGGACGTCCGTGAATTACGCATCCATTAAACTCGTACACGATCTGAGGGTTTTCTAATTCCCAGCCATCCACCGAATACGTTCCGATGGTCTTTTCGCATCCTCCTTGGATCCATTTGTCCTTTATTATCGCACAAGTAATGTAGCCAGCGTAGGGCTTTGACCTAGCATTGACGTTTGACAAGGTTCGTCGTTTGAGGACTGGTGACAGCTAGAGTATTTTCCAGCATGAATCGTTTTCGGTACACTAAGAAACACTTTTTGGCGCAGGTAAAAGCTTCTTTCAAGGGATCGATCCCTCCGTGCTCCATGAACAATTCTCGAAATTTTCCACAGCAACGTCGTAAAATGTCCACGTCAGATCAACAATACCTTAACATTTCTTCCTGAAAGTCATAGGGATCCGAGGCGTGAGTCTGGTGCCAAGCGTGGAAAGCTTCTCGTTGTTCTTGTTGCTCATGTTATTGTGGTCATAGTTATCAGCCTCAGGCAAATGGGGTAGAACGACATGTTGATTGGCTTCGGTATTGAAAAAGTGTGGAAATAACCTTCGGTGATTTCTGTCATTCCAAACGTTTAAGACATGCGACTCAAAGGCACGGCCAAGTAACTCATTGAATCTTTAAACTGTACTAGTCCTACACGCATATAAATAATTTTGGCTCCGTTTAAAGTCACTTATGGACGTTCGGTACTTTGTTCCGTGTAGTATCTGAGCAGAAATTGCCCATCGTATCCGGAGAAATTGTGAGCCATTACCGTGGCATGGCGGTGACAATATCCGTAAAGATTGATGTCTTCTGGACTCCAAGTTTCGTCGATGGGGTTTAAGATCGATTAGGCAAAATCGGCTAACATGTTCGACCCTAGAAAGATTTTTTTCACGTCTTGCAGTGAGGGCAAAGACTAAAGATAGGTTCTTGGATGCACTGCTCGCACGGTCGATGAGCCACGCAGAAGTTAGGAATGTGAATGATGGTGTCTTGCATGCATTCGAAAGAAAAACGATTAAATTCCCTTTCTTCTGGTCATCTTCTGGTTGAGGTTGGTATGCTTGAATGAAGCATTCGTGCTCCAAGTGCACAATTTTGTGACAAATGTGACATCGTTTCTTCCCTCGACAAACGTGAAACTTGGCACGATTGGTACGCATGCCTTGTCCACTAGTATGGCACAATCTCAGAAGCTGACAAGTACTTTTATGTTGTGTACCTTGTATCTTCAAATGTTATTGGTAACAGGTTGAACTGACAAAAGTGCGCTGACAAACAGGGCAATGCACTCGTACATGTTCTTTGTCCAGACAGGGTTGAGAACCCAAACAACCCTCACATTTTGATCCACATTTTGTTCTCGATTGTTATAACCATAGTGACATTTTTCACAGTAGTAACTGTATCGAACAAATCCAGTGATGCTGATAATGGTATCAAAATGCTCATCGTGATGATAGACGTGAATGTATTTTCCGTCATTGAAATCGTGGTCTCGAAACAAAAGAGGATCACGCACTTCTTGATGGTGTACTTACAAAGTGTAACGTGGTGCCAAGACCTTTTGCAATTGTTGCATTTCTGGAATGCTGCAAGTGGTGTCTTTAGATCTTTCCGCTTGCTGTAATAATAATAATACTAATGAGGACTTTGTAAAGCGCCTAATTTTAAAATCTCTAAGCGCTTTACACCATCAATAATGATATGAATACACTACAGAACAACAAATGACAAAAACAATGAAATTGGAAAACATAAAAACATGCTGAAAAGATATAAGATACAAATCATGATTAGGTCGCTAAGTTTGTCCCTGAAGTATAAATAGGTGAGTCTTGAGAACACTCTTAAAAGGGACGCCTGTATCTTTGTGTCTAACTTCAATGGGCAATTCGTTCCACGTTGCCGGGCTCTGGTATGCAAACGAATGTTGTCCATATAACTTTGTTTTCACCTTGGGAACAATGAGTATACGATTATCAGAAGAAAAGCGTAAGGATCTAGCTGGTGTATACACATGGATGAGGCTGGATAGGTATGTTGGGCTGGAATCTCTCATTGAAATATAGCACAGAGAACAAATTTTGTGTTTGATTCTGTATCGAATTGATAGCCAGTGTGGGGTATAGAGCAGTGGTGAGGTGTGCTCTGCAGTGTGGGGTATAGAGCAGTGGTGAGGTGTGCAGCTGTGTTTTGAACTTTTCGAAGTTTTT
Organism: Unio pictorum; assembly: GCA_030141615.1. Lineage (NCBI taxonomy): Eukaryota > Metazoa > Mollusca > Bivalvia > Unionida > Unionidae > Unio > Unio pictorum. The sequence continues at coordinate 2,220,873 of JARLTB010000248.1, read as the reverse complement.
GGCGTAAATATTGTGACGAACCAGACATAATTGAGTTAGAATAGTCCAGTCTTGAAAGTACTAATGAGCACACTAGTGTTTTAGTGGCATCAACAGAAAGATATTTACGAATGGTACTGATGCGTCTCAATTCATGATATGCCGCCTTGCAGATGTTCAAGACATGTTGGTGCAATGTGAGAGTACTGTCTAGAGTAACACCTAGATTTCGTACTGACTGTGAGAATTTAATGTTGGCGTTGCTGATATTTATTATCTGAAGTAAATGATGTGGATGAGAAACTCTTTGTGTTGTGATCGGAATAGCCTCAGTTTTATCATCATTCATCTGCAGCTTGTGACATGTCATCCATGATTTCACATCCGAAATGCACTTCTCTACTCCATGGATGGTAGCATCAACTTCAGTTGGGTGGCTAGACTTATATATTTGGGTGTCATCAGTGTACGGTTGGTGCGACACTATCTATGACACTTGAGAGCGGCTGAGTATACAGAATGAAGAGAAGAGGTCCAAGAACAGATCTCTGTGGAACACCATAACATACGTCAATTTGGCTGGAGTGTATTCCATTTGCAGATATAATTTGTGCCCTGTTGACTAAATAGGATTTGAACCACTGTAAGACTATATTCTGAATGCCAAATACATGCTGCAGACGGTGAAGTAATATATCATGGTCTATTGTGTCAAATGCTGCCGATAAATCCAGGAGAGTGAGGACTGTAATCTTTCCACTATCCAAAGTAGAGAGAATGTCACTAAATACTTTCAGAAGAATAATTTTCGTACTTTGGCAAGGGCGATATGCAGACTGTACATTGCTAAAAAGACTTTGAATTCAAATGAGATACGCGTTGAGTTAGAACATCCTTTTCTAATATTTTTGATATGAAAGGGAGATTAGAAACTGTGCAGTAGTTCTTTAAATCGTTATGATTGTCACAGAATTAGGCGAAAATTGAATTTATTTCTTCTTGAATTACAAACTAATCTCACCATTTTTGTGACTTCTTCGTACATGCGTTACCTGGGGTGAATAAGTTGTTTTTTCCAAGGTAAATGACGTGTAACGACTTGCATGTGCCTGACTTCGTATCACTTGAAGTCAGGGACATTAGAATCACAGGATGCACGGTAATTTCGAGCATATATAAGGCAGAATATTTCTGATAATATTACGGGTCCTCAAGTATCTTATCACAGGAAAGATAGCTCGTCATTCTTTCTCCAGCCAAAGGGATGAGTGTAAAATTTATATTTCGTTTTATTGTGAATTTTATTCAGTTTATCATGTCATGTAATGATGCCTTTATTACAATGCAGATTTAAACGTAGAATATTTAGAATTACTAGTCACTATTAGACTTTAAATGCAATAGCGTAATCTAAGTTGTAGATTGTTTTAGAAAAAAAAACTATTATTAGTTTGGTCTCTTTATTGTAGCCGATATTGTAGCGGAGCATCTCTGATATTGTAGCGGAGCATCTCTGATATTGTACCTAAACGTCTCTGAATTGTAGCTGAACGTCTCTGAATGTCTCTGAATTGTAGCTGAATGTGATTGATTGTGCCGTGATTGTGCTGTCTAATTGTGCGATCGAATTGAGGTATCTGACTGTCTGTCCGTCGGATAGTCTGTCCGTCTACATCTGTCGTGATGTGCAAATATCCGGAAATCTAGAAGTCTGAGTGTCGGAGCTGTTTAGAGGTGTAAACATCCGGGTGGCATCTAGGTATTTGGGAACGTTGGTTCTAGTAGATGCTGTATGCTGTCTGTACATATAACAGTGGTGGATCTGTGAAGGGCAAGTGACCGATAAAAGTATTGAGTCAGCCTTAGGTATTCGGAGAAGCTGGGCGGCGATTCAATAGTTGGTGAATCGTACGGTTATACAGGGTCGATGCACATGTGTGTGTTGCAATTGTAGTACAATTGAATACATTGTTATATTTACATAGTTACTTCAAATCACAGTAGTATTTCAGGGGATTACATGAATCTTAATAAAAGTTAGCAGCTTAATTAAATACATGTATATGTTCGTGCTAGTTGTCGCAATCCATACGTGCGATAGTATAGTTTGATGTTTGTATTTGTTATCGCAATTTATACTTGCGTTAATAAAACTTTTGTAAAGGTTCCTTGGATCTGTGTATAGTCCAAGAGATTCCTTTGTATCTGTGTTTTATTTTGTATTAATATTTAATTTATTCATGTATTGTGAATGGTTGTCAGTGTAATCGTGGGTTGAACGCATGAGTTATTGTGTTGATACATCATTATTTTTTATTAATAATTTATTTAATAAATTTATACTATCTTTCACATATTGCGTTTGTGTTCTTCATTTAATCCACCATCCACTCGGTAACAATTCTGTTACAATGATCCAGTGTTGGTTTCTTCAGCAGTGGCTTTACAATGGCAGTATTGAAAAATGATGGGAATTCCCCTGATGAGAGAGAGATATTAATAACATCGGTTAGTGAAGGCAATATTGGTTCTAAACACTCAAGCAGCAGTGACGTCGGAATTGGATCAAGTTCACAAAACTTTGGTACACTTTTCATCACGATTGTCCGTACTAAATCTATAGAAACAGGTTCAATTGCTCCTAATGTTTGTCGCTGAAATTCTGCATCATACCTGTATGGTGACGAATCAGTTGAAATTGTGCTGTCAAGCGAATCTCTTTTGGTTTGAACTTTGTCATTGAAGAAATGTGCAAATTGGTATGGTAGCTCTAGTGGAGAGAAGGTCGTTGGAAGTGGTATACATTTGTTCCTTGACATTAGTTTGTTAGTTATCTCGAAGTGCTCTTTGCAGCTGAAACTCTACGTGATCTTAGAGCTGTAGTGGGATGATTTGGCTAAATGGACTATGTTTGTGAGTCTGGTGGAAAGCCAAAGCCTCTATGCTTTTCGGCGATGTCTGTTAGCAGTGCGAAGCTGGTTCCTAACACTGCTATACCAAGGAGAACACGTTTTTATTGATACTCTACATTTGGTGGCTGGGGCATGTTTTTCAATCAATGAACGTAAGCAGTTATCAAGTTGTTCCCCTGTTGGATGTAAGAAAGTTGTTAGGTTTTCTTGAATGTGATGCATAAATTTGGTTCTATTTATCATACGGAGGTTTCTCTTAGTAGCAAATAGACGTGGAGGGTTAGGGACTGATACGTCGAGATGGCATACAATGCTGAGGTGATCCAATTTAAGTTTGTGGGATACAAGAGCTGATTGCAGAATATTATCATTAGGTCTATAAAGAAACCAGTCTAAAATATGACCAAGGTTATGGATAGTTTGGTTAACTGACTGTTTAAGATTGAAAACATGAATGGAATTTAGGACTTTTGACGTGTTTGGTTTACCAGGACAGTCATAGTGAAAGTTGAAATCTCCAAGAATAATTAGGTTGCCACCTATCAAATTTCCATACTCTAGAAGATTTGGAAACTGCTCCAAAAAGAGAGATTCAGTTATCTTGTATCTTGTTTTTTCTACTAGGAGGAGGACCGTAGAGACAGAAGAAATGGGTTGACCTTTGTTCCAGTGTGAGCGTTGCTTGGACTAGTTCAAACGATGTGTGGCAGAAGTTGAATGTTGTGTTGTACTTGAGGTATTTGATCAAGGAATTTTTTGTAGTTACAGCAATTCCACCTCCGCGAGAGTTGCGGGGGAACAACGTGATGGAGTAATCGCTGGGTGTTAAATCCACACACTTACTTTCATAACCTACCGAAATTAACCAAGTTTCTGTCAGGAAGAAGACGTCAATATTCTGGTCATTGATAAAATTAACAATTTATGTGCGCTTTTCCGGTGATCCTACTGATTGAGCGTTGAATAATGCAATACATAGTGGTATCCCTGGGACAGTTGACGATTTAAGAGGAATTTGAACCAGGTTATTGAAATTAACGGCAGAATTTTTAAGTTGTATATCCGTTACGAGCGAAGGCGAAATAACTGGAATCCTGGAGTTCTGCTGCATTTTTTATTTGGTTCAGTCCGATCGTTGAATACTTTTCCAGGCTCTTTCCCATTCTACCGTATCGCTCTTGCTGCAATACGTTTGTCCCACGACGATGGCACGGACTAAACACATCTGGTCTTGAGAATTGTTAATTAGGACGCGGCTTTGCTTAATGTTGCGATAGTTGTCGACCAATATTTTTTTTTTTGCGTTTTCTGATCCCCTGAGGAGGAGACACGGTGGTCATGAATGTGGGATTTTCCATCGGTGATGTGAAAATTGTTGTTGGATTGTAGCACATGCTGAATCTTGTTGATGACTTTGGAAGATGTCAATTGTGATGGGCTGCTAAGTTCGATCCAAAAGGATGACTTCAAATTATCGTGATGAATAGAAAATCTCAAGCGATCGCTTTCTTTGGCTTGACATTGCTGTCTCAGTGTACTTAACACAGAATCCCACACCTCGGTAATGAACCCTTCTGAATTCTCCAAAGGTACAATGGACTTGAAATCTTTAAACTTTACTGCTTACGTGTAAGCCGTTGTTCTAAATTTTCGAAAGGAACGCTTTTCCATCTCTCGAATGTGATAGCACTTTTCAGGGTTTACTATGGGTGGTGGACTTTGCTTGGACGTCACTTGTCTGGGTCTGGATTCAGGCTCACTCATGTCATCTTCAAAATCACTGGCATGAATTTGAGCCAAGACTTCAGCTACTGTGCTAAGCGATACATCACGTTTCTGTCTCTTACTTTCTTACTCTTTTCTCGACAACATGATGCGGTCTTTTCATCTTGTCTGCATCAAGTCAAATGACTACATTTTAAAGACCATGATTCCTATATATTCATGTTTGATTAGTGCATATATATAAAGGGTCAGTGTCTAAGCTTTCAGTATTCATTTCACTCTCACATTGACCAGAACGATCGAAGAACCAACCCAAGTTGAACTTCTGATCAGCGATTTGCATGGTGTCATACGAAATTTTTCTTTAGACAATCGAACGGACTACTCTCCTTCCTTTCGAGATAAAATACTTCCTATTTGTGTAAGAAGAAGGGACAATGGGCTACAGAATGCCCAGATCGTGAAAAAACAGAAAAGGTACCAAAAGAGACAAAACTCAAGACACCTGTTATCATTGTAAAGAGAAAAGACATTGGTCTCCAAACTGCCCTAGGAAACAATAGGAGCAGGAGGAGTAGGGTGAGAGGAATTCTGAACAAGTGGAGGAGGAGGAGGTACCCGCCCCAAATGAAGAACCTCGACACGTTCACAAAGACTAGAAAAGAAGACGAAATAAAAGTGAGGAGGAAGAAGAGAACGACTATAAATAAATTGAAAAGAAAACAGAAAGAGTTAACAAAATAATCCTATGAACGTTTTAAACTGGTATTGTGTTATTTTATGTTGTAATATTGAATTGTAACATTTGTACCTGAATACACCATATCGAAAAAAGAAAATGTGTCTCTTGTTTTTGAATTTATAGAATAAGACCCCCCCCACCACACACACAAACACACAAACACACACACACACTCATTCACTCACACGTACTGCATAGGTTTAAAAGAAAAGGACTTTTGCGTTTTCATTGAATTAAGCAATTGAAATAGTATTTTTTTTCGAAAGATTAGTGTGGCCCTGAAAATGACCGTTGGGTATTTGTTTGTTTTAAACAACAAAAACTCAGAAACGGGACGAAATTATCTTTAGCTGTCTTAAGCCTTTGCCACCGCCAAGGCCTACTTCGGGACTGGTGGTTCCTCTCAATGATTTGGTAAAAATCACTAAAGGTGGTATGGCAAAAGTAGTCACAGTTAGATTGGGTTGTTTAGCTCGAGAAGGTCATTTTCAATTCGGTCGTAATAAAGATGTCTGATACATTCTTTTCAGACTGCTTAACTCTGCTAAAATATCTAAAAGTACCGTGACCGTTTGATTTTCACTATTCTCTTTCTGTCCTTAGTCTGCTTTATTCTCTGCTAATGATGCTGTTTCTTTCTGACATTTCCTTCTTGCTTCTTCTTCTTTCCACTGTTGAAGGATAAATGATTGTTCTTCTTCTTTTTGTTGTTGTAAAAATCGCTCCAATTTTTCTTTCTGTCTCTGCTTAAAATCATCGACGTGTAAAAAAGGAGAAGGCGACGAAGGTTCCGGAATAAATTCTTGTGAAGTTAAACAATCCACAATATCCCAGTTAAAATCAACTTCTTCTGGGTGTAGATTTGTCATGACTTTGGTAGTCACTACCGTACCATTACATGCTATCTCCACTACTGGTTCACCCTAATTTATCTTGTTCCTAGTTTCCAACATGATTAACAACTCTGTCGCAATGATTGACTGCGCACGGACGCTAGTACCTCTATATAGGGAAGGTGACGTCACAGACTACTTTCTTCCGATTGGACGACTGTGACAGACTTTTGTAACGCGTGTTTGGATTGGTGAATAAACTCAATCCATTTCGATCCGCTCTTCCCCTATATGGTACTCGCTTCACCTGTTCTCATCACATGATGTGGGCCAACGTAGAATCTTTTACCCTAGTTTCACCCATGCTATTTCGTACTGACTTACCCACGTATGTCAGATCATCATCGACTATCACTCATATGACTGATACAGCCTTTGAAAAAGAAAAATATATGTGGAGAGGCAAAGGTGTTTAAAAAGAGTTTCTGCTCTATGGTCCTGAAGTGAGGTTAAGCATAATCAAGAGAAGAAGATCTGTGAGATGTCCTCTGTGTTAACAATATAATGTTAACATTACAAATAACGGCCCTTTTCAGGGCCACTCATATACCTCGAAAAGATATTTACTTTATTTGCCTCCATTTCCCATGTCGCTAGACAGGCCTAAATAAAACTAATATTCCACATGATAAATTTCACTTGTCGCTAGATAGGCCCACCATGTTAAATTTCCCTTGTCGCTAGATAGTCCCAAATAGTTCGCATGTTCAAATTTCCCTTGTCGCTATACAGGCCCACCTGGTGGCCCTATACATACCCACCTGGTTCTCGCTCTATCGCCGCAGGCTCTTTTTATATGAAATTACCATTGTCGCCATATCGCCGCACATTACTACTATTAATACTTCTATACAATAACAACAAACTGGCTTCAGCAATAACCGGACAGACTGGAAATTAAATTGTGCGTTGTGTGTGTATACAAACATAGCAAGTCGTTTGTTAAGAGAGGTTATAATATGGATTTGCTAGCTGATATGAGATAATACAGTCTAGACAACAACTGTTGCCCACTTAACAGAAAGAAGCAGTTGTAGGACCGAGGAAAACAACAACATGAGGAAAGGAAAAGTGATATCGTATTGCTGAAGAAATCAATGGTGTATTTTTCCTCTACCTCTCCAGATATGATAAAGTGGTAACCATAAATTCCATTTGTAAACCACACGCACAACCTATGTTATTATGTTTGAAACGTTATTTTAAAGAGATATTTACATGCCATGCAAATATTAAATTAAATATGGGTCGAACGTCAAACATATGTATGACACATATGCAGAGGCGTAGCGAGGGGGGGGGGGGCGGGAGGTACATATGTCCCAGGGCGCCAAGGTACAGGGGCGCCAAAATGAGGCTTGCAACGTTACATTACAATAAGTAAACAAGGGTAATAAATCTCTCACAAGATCGCTGGGGCGCCAATTTTATAGTTTGTCCCCGGGCGCAAAATATCATCGCTACGCCTCTGCACATATGACGATATAATCATGTCGTTCGAATATAATATTCAAATACGTTGTTTCAACAACTGCATGTGCCAGTACATATTGGTCTTTGCCTTTCCCAAAACGTAGAGTCTTATAGATCGGTACATACGGTACAGCCGCGCTATCTAGATGTACGATGTATTGGCATGGTGGATTAAATGAGATAATATGGCCGTTTGATCAATAACTGAGAGCACAAGATGTGAACACGTACTTAATATACATAAAATATTTATATCACATGCGTCAGAGAAGTCTACCTTTGTTTTTGATCTCAGTCAGGTTTTCTTAGACCTTTAACCATCGTAGTGTTCAAGTGCTAGCAACTACGTTTAAAAAAAATCCTTGATATCTTCTGCTGTGGCTGACACAGTTGTTCTAAAATCCAGCAACAATAACAGATATATAAAAGAGAGTGTGAGAGGTTGATGGGTAGACAAATGAAGACCATCACTGTTAGTCCTACTCATACAATGACTACTAGATGTTTATTTGAAATGTCTGTAGATAAAGAAAATTAGTAGCTAGACAGCAATATATTACTACTGCGCTGAACTGTACTGGATATTTCTATCTAATCATGCTAACACATGTTTGGTAATTACATTTAGAATATTATAGGACTAAACACTACATCAGAATCAATAGGTCTGATGTAAAAACACATATTTGTTTCCATATTGCTTTATATAACCATTGCATGGTCAAGGTTCAAAAGGGCCATAACTATTGTATGATTACCAATGTTTAAATGAGTTAATAAGAATTCGTGTCTAGTCTGTAATGCTACTGAAGGTTACCTAATCAGAAATGCGTGTAAATCGTTCTAAATCGCACACTTGAACGAACGTTCTCTACTAATACTACATTCCAAATATTTTGTGCAATAAAATGGGTGTATAGTGATTTATATAATCTCTATGTATGTGTGTGCGTTCGCATGTGTGCACGTATATATGTTGCATGTTTTACAACTGGGAGCATTTCAATGCCAGTCGAGTATATACAGACCGGTTTGATGCGCAAATTCGTAAGTACATAGATAGTAATTAATGATAAAAAAAAATGGTTTGATTAATATTTATGAGAACGCTATCAAGGGAATTCTACATAAGTATAGTTCATTATATAATACGTAAACACATCTTACAGATTGTAAGGGGTTGTCGATTGAACAATGGTACTTTCAGATACAATGGACGTGGTTAGCATATTGTCTTTATATTGGCTTAAAATCATAGACCTGAGTTAGATAAACATCACCCAGTTTCTTTGATATCCTAATATGCCCAATGTCACTAAGATGCAACTTATCACGACATCACCAAGTTATTGTGATATCCTAGCATACCAAAGGGCATTAGGATGCAACTTATCACATCACCCAGTTACTTTGATATCCTAGCATGCACAAAGCCATTAGGAACCATACTTAAAACAACATCTCTTAGTTACTTTGATGGCTTAGCATGCCCAAAGCATCTACCATGATGCACCTTATCACAAAATCACCCAATTACTTTGATATCCCAGTATGCACAGGGCCATTAGGATGCACGTTATCACAACATCACACAGTTAATTTGATATCTTAGTATGCCCAAGGCCACTACTAGGATGCACCTTATCAGAACATCACCCAGTAACTGTGGTATCCCACGGCCACTTGGATGTAACTTATCACAAACAAATTTCATCACATTTCACATCTTGAAGTTTTAATTAAAATTTCAACGTTGACATATTTGGACAGTTTTGAATAATATATATGCACATACTCAACAGAGTTGAAAAGCGATATGAGTGCCGATCAGACGTCTGCTTCTTGTGTAGTATCCATCAAGTTTCTCAAACAGCATTTCCCCCTGTTCAGCTTCAGATAGCTTGATAGTTTATTGTTGTTCTATTCTGAACACGTTCTTATAACCTTTTATAATTAAATTATTTTGGTTTACATTAACACTTTTAAATTAAATAATTCAAACTAGAACGTTTATACCATATGTATCACTAACGCTCTGTGTTTTACTTTTGCTTTATATATATATATAAAGGTGCAGATAATCTCAAATGCCACTGAATTGGCAAACAATACAAAAACTGCAAAAGACGCAATCAGTCTTACAATTAATAATAAAATTAAAAAGATACACATTTTACATTAGTGTAAACGTAATAAGATTAAAAACAATACATTTTAAATATTATTTTGCAGTAGGTGATATTTTGATGCCATCCCCGACTCCCCGTGTAATATCATATCCATTTTACCTTTACTTATCATAAGCACAATTCATTCACAAAGCACCTCATTTGTTATGACATCCGTTATATTATTCCCTCAGTATTTGAATATGATAATTTCGCGTATTCCGTTATTTACTAAATATTTCAGACATTATGTAGGATGGATAATAGTTCGAAGCCGGACTAATCCAATTACATTGAATGTGTTGTGCGTGAATAGCTTCGATAGCAAACTTTCGTTGATACCCTCAATTTTGTTTCATCAACAATTTTACAAATTACCATGATATGGATTCAAATATGATGTATAAAATAAACCGATTTGAGAGCAAAATAAATAATACAAAAAAGTTTTATATTGTTTGTTAGCCGCTTTACTTTATTTAATTATATACCTGTTTTCGTAATTAGTACAATTACTTTTGCGATGTCCATTACAAAAGACTCCGTATTTGATGTTGTGAGAACATATTTTCCGTAGTGCTAGCCACAGGTTTATCTAAAGATAGAATTGGAAACTTCATTTGGGTGTTGAGGGTACCGGGTAGTATGCTAGATATGTCATTATGTAAATGATCTTGTGTGTGTGCATTTCAGCTTTGAACCAGTAATCATTCGGACGGACAGGCAAATAAAACAGACACGGGCATCGGATGATAGAAGAATTAAACAACGACTATGGTTAAGTTTGTGTTTTACATCAACAAAAGTACATGTAAATTATTTAGTGCTGAAATAATTTCGGTAAAGTATCTAGCCAGGCTTAGGCCAGGCATCGATCCCGTAAAATCAGATCAGCAATACATTAACATTTCTCATAAACGATGAAGACGTAGAAAGCTTTTTATTTGTTAGAGACGTTTCAAGTTTGATCAAGAAGGACACAAAATCGTTAAAATGTGGTAACACGTGTACAAACACCGATCCCGAGATTAAAGGAATCGGATAAAGTTACAAGATGTTGGATCCTTTCGAAACCCACCAAGCCCATATATTTTAAATGGACAACAAACACATGAAATGCCACCTGTTTCCTGTACCACGCCGATGAGAACATAGAAGAATTAAAATACCCGGACGTGTGTTCCCTGTATCCTCCTGTGTGCAAATGTGGTCACATTCCACTCGGACATCCACAATTGAGGACGGAACTCGTCAGCGTGGAGAGCATTCGACGATACGAATTTGTACCGTCCCGTTTTACCTTACGGTTGCCAAGACACGTTAATGTTTCATTATGAAGCACTTGTGCTGAAATTTGTACCAGGACCAACCTTGTCATCACACTTAGCACGAATGCGTATTTGCTGTCATTTTGGTCCTTCCCAAGACAAAACATAACTACAAGGTGACGAGGCTCATAAAAGATTTTTGCAAACCAAACGAAATTCAAAGCGTAATACTTTGAACAGCACTTTTAGCCACATGGAGAAAAACGAAGCATTGCGATCGTTTACTAAAGAGATGTTCAATTATTTGCCTGATCCTCCTTGCAACTTCCAGAAAATTCACGACCAAACTAAATACATCAAACACGTAATCAATTACTAAAAAGAACTGGAGTTTGCAGTGACTGGTGAATTTAAAAACCTCATTATTGCGGCCTATGTGTAAAACCTTTGCTCGCTTAGCAGCAAAGAGGATGGACAGACCAAATTTTCAAAGAAAAATAAGGTTTCTACGGAAACCGAAACTATTTCAAACAAACCGAAACTATTTCAAACCGAAAATATTTCACAAAAAAAATAGCTGCTACAGAGACAGAGTCTCCTTAGCAAAGAGGGTGGACAGACCGAAACTATTTCAAGCCAACCGAAACCAATTCAGGCAGACAAAAAAAATAAATAGTTTCGGTTTGTCACGCTATACAACCCGGCACCGATGTCGCTGTGGAGATGAATTGTTATGGAAAACTCTTTACGATTTCAACCGAATATTTGATCAAGTCCGATACGATATCGTGTATTCGGATCTGATAAATTTATAGTTATAAATCCTTGCGGGATAGCCTGAGCACTACTAAGGAAATTTCGAAATTGATTAAAGTCCATGTCACCGTCACACCAATATTGATAAATAGTTTGCAAAGTGTGTTTTCCAGTTCCTTGAAACACACATACTAAATTGCAATTTTCTCTGATTACACTTGGAATCTGTGCTTATTTTTCAGTGACATATATCAAGTTTGTGTTTTTAGGTTGTCCTCCAGAAAATATTTCCCCAGGGGTTTTTTTTGTCGTTCCAACATGACATCATCGTATACAACAAGATTATTAATATTTCCATCAATATCATCAATGCACGGTGCTTCCTCGATAACCGCGATAAACTCAATGATATCCTCATCGATTTCCGATTTAGCTATCTCGTTAAAATCCTTTATCATGCAAAGAAGACAATATACAGCTTTTATTTTCAAGTTCACATTTTCAAGTATGAACCACTTCAAGAAGAATATTATACCAATGATACATCTGTCAATAGCACGTTGTTTAACATGTCGAAGTGTGAGCTGTCTACAGCCCGCTGTACAACATGCCAAACTGTAATTTTTAGTAGCCATATGTAATGCTCACATTTACGCTGTCAATTGCTTGTCTTATAACATGCAAACGTGTATGTTGTGAAGAACACTTTGTATACATATTAATAGATTAATGCCGTACTTTCAAATATTTTAAAATAACGACTGCGTCATTGAAATATTAAATTTGCTTGAATTACTCAAAAGCACTTGATTCATTAAATTATCTGACACTTCTAATTATTTCAAACATGGCTTCCGTTCGTTTTTTGCAAACGTTGACTTTGTTCCGTGTTCTTTTTAATATTAGATTGAATACAATACATTTTGAAGGTATACTAATATTAGGTCTAGAACTGATCTTCGGATAGTGGTACTGTGACAGTCTGAGATCGTGCCCTGCACATGATGATTTCGCCAGCCCTCGAGTGAATTTTAAATATTTATATACATTTGCCCATTCTGATATTTCACAGAACAATATTTGTTCATTGGAAATTATGATATGTATTGCTTTTATATGCATGCGGTCATGATATAGATCGTCTGAAACACATTGGCGAAATTCATTGATTGTATAACAGTATTATTGTCAGACAAGGTAGGTTGTGCATGGTTTTGTCTCATAGTATGAAGTCGTGAATAACATGTATGTTGTAAAGTCCCCTCGGTGTTAAGTGAGTTGCATCTTTGCGATCGGGACCAATCATTTGTTTCCAAAAAAGAAATCAAAACAACTTCACAAATGTTAGAACCCGTATTCACCCTGATAATTCAAATCATTTCTAATATAGATTGTATGATTTTTCCAAAACTCATGAAAGTACCAAATTAGTAATTATTTCCTAGGACACTCATCTAAAGGTATTCAGCATGCAAAATCACACAATGACGATTTGGTTTCAAACCCGCTACAATTGCATTTTCGAGCATCACATGTAACTCGTAAACGTTTCATGACACACAAACAGAAATGTTCACATATGCACGAGATGTTATGAGTTACAAACCAAGGATATGAATAGGCTTTGCGACATGGAGAAGAATTAGCATTGACAAAACAAATAACCCAGAACTAATTACATTCATTACGTATTGTACATTTTGGGGTTATCTAATTAATTCAGACATGGCTGAAATCCTGGTAACATATTTTGAAATTTAACAACCATATATTGTATATAAAACACACAATTTAAATTACGTAGTATATGATTTGAACTGCTACAATTAATATATAGTTGACACTAAAATACGTTTACTCTTTCGGTGGCAGATATATATTCTTATGCAAATATAATTAATACATTTCTAAGTTTTAAAGGTATACTTTAAACATTGTAGGTCTTCTTTGTACTCTTGAATTTCAGTCAACTCAGAACGAATATCATGTCAAAGCTGTAATACATTCGTTTCTTAAACAACCAAAGTGTAAGCTATATAGAATGCCAAAGTTGTAATGCACCCGTTGCTTACAAATCTAAAGAGCACGCTATATAGAATTCCAAAGCTGTAATAAATTCATTGGTCAACAATCCAAAGAATAAGCTATATAGAATGAGAAAGTTGTAATACATCCGTTGCTTAAACATCCAAAGAGTAAGCTATATAGAATGCCAAAGCTGTAATACAGCCGTTATATAAACATCCAAAAAATAAGCTATATAGAATGCCAAAGCCGTAATACATTCATTGCTTAAACATTCAAAGAGTAAGCTATATAGAATGCCAAAGCTGTAATACATCCATTGCTTACAAATCCAAAGAGCGAGCTATATAGAATGCCAAAGCTGTATTACATCTGTAGCTTACAAATCCAAAGAGCAAGCTATGTAGAATGCCAAAGCTGTAATACATCCGTTGGTTAACAATCCAAAGAGTCAGCTGTCATTTGGCTGTATCGAAGGCCAAAGTGTATTACTTATTTGAACATGGTATTTATTAACTTGAAAATAGACCGTATAATTACTGAATGGACTGATATAATAAATCTGTATTAACTATTAAACGCACTTTAAAACTATAACTAAGAGCGATTGTTTGTACTGAAGATAGTATCTCTCGCGTTCGATGACTTTTTTGTTTTAAAACAAGACATATTGTCCTTGTTCGAAACATTTACGAGGATCTGAATAAACACTAAAAAGTGCTGAGAGCAAAGTGAAACAGATGGAAGGATTAAATTTTGTCCAGTCTTGGAAAAAGTGTATGTCCTATATATGAAATATTTATCAATACAATAGCCTGGTAAACACTCATATATTAAAGTCATTGTCAGATATTCCCCTTAAAATATCCTCTCTGATTATTAAATTTGTACGCATTGGTGACATGTATAAATTAATAGACAGTTAATACAAATTACATGACAAGACCGTTTAACATATATTGACTTGAATTATGTCATTTGATTTCTACGTGGTAATGTATTACCATTTACACGCATACGTTTTGTTACGCAAGTAATTAAAACGAAAACCAAACAATGCTACTTCAATGCTCAATGTATAAACTTCGTTGCGTTTACTGAATGTTGTGTAATATTATTATTTGTTAACATTTGTAAAATGTGTTTTCCTACCTGAAGTGTCATTCTATTATGAAATAAAGTCGTTTACAATGGAAAGCATTACACAAAATAGACTATCGAATGAAATTTACAAGAACAATCACAGTGATATTTACTAAAGACTGTTATGTATAAGAAACCTAACAGAAAAACAGACCATAAATGTATGCACACTTCTTAACGCTTCCACTTCCATACCCTGTTATATTCTAGTTTCCACTTTGTCATGTTTAGCTCTCATATCATTAGCCTTCATGAATATTTTATTTGAAAAGAGAAAATAAGTCATGTGTTGTTCTCCTGAAGTAAACTGTTATAAAGAAACATTAAATCTCTGTCAAAAAGGGATAGCATTAACTCCATCCAGCACATTTAGTTAAATGTTATCACCTAAGGTACAGATACATTGATGATACTACTTTGCATGTTTTAAAGTATATTTTAATTCATTAATTTTGCTTAAAAACCGTCTCCGTTTAGTGCTTCATGTATTGACCAATATACCTAGTTGTTTTCGTTTAAAAGTTACCTTTTTTTACCGATAAATGTTAATTATTCCTTACAAATGTATTGTGAGGCATTTCAATTTTCTGTTATTGACAGACACTTAAAAACATTCAATAGGTTGATTAAATTAAATGTAATGTTAACAAGGCAGCATCAGAAACAAAAAAAATCTGAATCAAAATTAAAAGATATATTCGTCATAAAGAATGAATCCCCTCAAGCAGAACATTGAAACATTGTAACGGTACAAAAAGAATGTCTTACTTTAGATCAACAATATAGTCTGAAACTGTCGACGAAAATTTTAAAACAAGCGTATGTGCTAATTAGTTGATGATGCTTCAATTTGTAAATTTAATATTAAATTGCAATAATAGACTATAATATACATCACAATATTGAGATTACGTTCCAGATTATGTTTTTACAACACAATCGGTTTCATCATGTTGTTTAATAGTATGCTTACTTCACGGCATATTTTCATCACTTGCAAAACAGTTAAAGTCTTCTGTGGCAATATATCTTAGGCGATCAAATTCTATTTGATCTTTATATAAAGTTTGGTAAAAAATTTAAATATGTTTTGTTATGAACATTCACCAGTTCCCGATGTGAATGTGGATGGGGTAATCATGTTTAATGTCCAATCGAAAATATTGTCAGTTGGAACATGTTTTGTAAATATACTTATTGTGGCATTTTAGAAGAAATTATTTACTGTTGTTAGTAGTTGGAGTCATATTAGAATAGCTGTTGGAATCTTTATACCAATCATTATTCAAGGCTGCTTTCCCTCGATTTTAGCAAAAACAAAAAATCAGGGTTCGAAACTAACATCTATATTAACTAGTAAAGATCATTAACATTAAAAAAAGACATACTAGTCCGCATCAGAATACGTTAATCCTCAAAACACGTGTACATAACTCAACAATAAAGATACATATGATACACATTGTAAATTATATTGATTTGCCATCAGTTTGTAACAAATCAATATCTTCGCCATCCGATGCTGAGTATTTCTTCATATACAGATGTCTACAAGAGTTCCATAAATATAAAGCTGGTATTGGATCATAATCGGAAAGTCGTCATTTAAGAAGTGAATAGTTAACAAGTCATTCAATACACTGCTGCGTGATCTGCATCTCCAATCAGATTTCGTTATTTTCATTTCACTGAATCCCCGCTCAGCATCTGCAGACATGGCTGGAAGGGTCAACACAATATCCACCAGTGCAATAGTGCTAGTGTGACCTTCTTGAAAGCTCTTAAAATCAGATCATTGTACGTTCTTTACCTGACATCCACAAGCATAAATTAAACGTTAAGTTGCCTCTTGTCTTCGAACTTATCTGAAACGAAGCCTGCCATTGTCATGAATTAACATACTCATCACCAAATTCAATGTGATCTGAGTCTCTTGGACTTGATATAGACCTTATATGATCTTTTAAAATTTAATTCACAAGAAAGAAAGTTTCCCTCACATTTTCATTGTATTACAGAATTAAATTATTTGTTGACATAAGTCGATAACAATTGGCGACTCATGGGTAATACAACTGTCTTAAAATTATTCCTACAAATTACAGCGTCGTTTAACATTTCAGCTGACTTTATTTATTCAGTTTCATTGCACCGTGTAAAGATTTAAAATGTAAACATTTGAGAACTTTTTAGTGGACAAAAACAATCATTTTAAATATCAGCTGATTTTGTGAACATTATTTTAAAAATACTATCAGGAAGGGTTAGCGTACTTGAAAAAGAACGGTATATTTTGGGGGCAAATAAACCATATATGGTTAAGCAAATAATGAAACATATTTTGGTCCAGAATAAGGTGGAATTCAATTTTTCCATAAACGTTATCTGGGATTAATTAATAAGTCTGATTCTGGGACTGATTGGACATTACAAAATTTGCACTTGCAAAACGGATGGAAGGAGTACTATTCTGTTAGGTCTAGAAAGATATGTTGTCAATCGAAAACCAAAGAAATGCAAATGTAGAGATGAATAAAAGAAATATAAATATTACTGCAGAGGGGAGAAAAAGGGAGTAAAAGAAAAGAGTCGACCACATTCGGAGAGAGACAATAATGAAATGCAAACTGTAAGGGGCAAAAATATTGCGAAAGGCAAATGGATAGAGATAGAATAATACATAACTAAATTTTAATACAGACATACGAAAAAGGAAACCACTTAGGATATCCTTCTCGTACAAATGATTAATATTCATTAACTCGCAACATTTGTTTGAATATTGTCATTCTCTTAGTAATCTGGCTACACACCACATTCTGCAGCGCTCAACACCAAATTTCAATTCGACAATACTTTTACGAATCAAACATCCAATTAGATTGATCCGAATTCCTTATCGCTTCCCTAGTGCGCTTGTAGTGAAATAATGGTCGCTCATTTGTCATTGTTTCGTAATGAGAAGTAAGCAGCAAAATAAAACAACAAATATTCAAAATGGTCTTATATTTTTAAAGATCGCTGTCATTGTTAGATTTTGAAAGCATTGCATGTGCTGAATCAAACAAACCCAGTCTTTACCTACTCTTTTCATACGTAGTCCTCTGATGTGGTGGCCTTTCTCGGAATAGAGAATTATTGAATTTCCGATATTGATAAAATGTTTATATATTATCGATGATTCCCTACTGATGTATGGCTTGATTATTATTTCTAACAGTCAACTTGCTGCCCCGATGTAGTCATCCTCACAATCATTGCTCTTGATACAATACAACACATCACATTTCTTCAATTTTGTTCTTTTGACCTTTACACGCGTAAATTGTCATAGAGAGAGTTGAATGGCCTGTGATATAAATAGAACCCATGTTGGTTAACTTATCTATCTAGAGTTAATTATGTGAAGAAATTGGTAATGTTGTTTAACTACAAAAAGCATATCAGAAATTAGGAAGCGATATTACACCATCAATAAACTAAATTGATCAACATGTTAAAACAATGTCAGAAAGACCATATTATATATGAAACACTGTACAACCGTCTACAACACTGCTGAATACATCACGAATCTATATAGGCTAGATAAAATTCACACAGAGTTTGCACCACTCCGACCTGCGGTGTCAAGGACGGGCACTGTATTGTATACTTGCCAAAATATCTAAATTATGTTATCAGGACTATAATGGATAAAATAGTCAAGAGCCTACACTTTTCAAAAACGATTAGAGACTTAGAGGCACCAACATATTTATAGATAGATAGATAGATAGATAGATAGATAGATAGATAGATAGATAGATAGATAGACCGACAGATAGATAGATAGGTAGATAGATACAGATACAGACAGACAGACATACAGGCAGATAGATAGATAGATAGATAGATAGATAGATAGATAGATAGATAGATAGATAGATAGATAGGTATCACCGTCGGGTATCGTTGTGTTCAAAACAAAACCGGAGCATATATATTGAATACATAATTATACAATTCTGTGAGAATATTTAAATGTAAATACAACTTATCACAAAAGTATCTAACATATACTACTAAGGAATGCGATTGTATTTACACAACATAGTTAAGATGAAATCCCTAACACTTCAAGTGTAATGTGTATATAAGATTATAATTTTGATACAATCGGTTTGTATTGCTTCAGCTGAGGCATCGTAAGACTGATGTATGAGATGTAAAACATTTATACATCATATCAATATAAAAAAATATGTACAATTAACGAGGTTTAAATATCATTAGAACGAACGCATTGAGAAGAACGAATAATGAATTCAAGAAAACATTATAATTTGATGTGCTGTTTTAAATTAGAAAATAGAGGTGAGGTAGTTATATAAAAAACACAACTTATCAAAACTAAGAAAAGGTACCTTGTTTGGTTTTCGCATATCGACATACATTACGCTGATTTATCGATACAGTAATTTTTAACATTCAAACGTAAATATACATTTGACGTTAGTCTGCAGAAGTAAGGAATGTTTTTTGGAATCTAGCATACGTTATCTGGTCATGAATTCCTGCAATCAATATTATTAATGATATAAATCGATTTCAAGTCATGCACCACAATTCAAAAATCCGTTACGGCATGATTGATTATGCCATAAAGAAACATGTCTTTGATAATCGGTCATTAGGCGCATAATAATGTACTGCGAAGGTTTTGTGTAGTCCGCAATCATGAAGTGGCAAGACGTTTCTAAATGTCTTTGCAACTACAAACATTGTTCTGTTTAATGCTAACTATAACTGCCAACTGAAAACAAATGAATTAAAACTTAAATATAAACGTTACCCATGCGTTGATAATCAGTTTGGGCACTAGAAAACATGTACCAGTTAGAAACAAATTGTGTTCTACAGCTATTTATTGACTTTGCAGACATTATAGAAATGTTCGCATATATATTTTTGAGCACTGAAAAGTTATTACTTGTGTGAATAACAATTATGACTGAACACAATATTGGAAAACAGAGTTCGATTATTCTTTTGTTGACTTAAAACGGGTAATACCAACGGCTACAAGAAATCGCTTAGCATTAAAAAAACCTGATTTTTATCTTACTTTTAATACTATTGTGAAATCGATCTTTTCTCCAAAAGCCCATACTATTTGGCAGCAAGATCACGAGCCTAGAGAACAACAAATAAGAAACTAAAGACAATGGCCTGATGGAAGCCATAATAATAGTTAGGTTATTGTAATCTGATACGCGAATGTTCAGATGACACAAGACAAAATAAAATCTTAAAC
Organism: Unio pictorum; assembly: GCA_030141615.1. NCBI lineage: Eukaryota > Metazoa > Mollusca > Bivalvia > Unionida > Unionidae > Unio > Unio pictorum. The sequence goes on along the minus strand of JARLTB010000248.1, from coordinate 2,200,493 downwards.
AAATTCTAACTCATAAACTTATATTATCATTGTGGTTGCAGAAGGTGGTTTATGTGTTTTTGGAAACAATTTACAAATTTATATGCTCTGTTGTGCAGTGCGTGTTCCCACACTCATACCAAACATGCTAAAAATACTAACTTGATTATCCCAATAGAAATAATGGAACCAGCAGAGATATACCGTCGTTTTTAAAAACAACTATTATTGTTATCTTATATGACAAACATGTGCCTAAATTAGTTGGACAACGTCTTGCTACGGCTAAATACAACTGTCGACCAAATCGCCAAACACTGAGTTCGTCATATCTATCTATCTATCTATCTATCTATCTATCTATCTATCTATCTATCTATCTATCTATCTATCTATCTATCTATCTATCTATCTATCTATCTAGCTATCTGCCTGTATGTCTGTCTGTCTGTCTATGTATCTATCTACCTATCTATCTATCTGTCGGTCTGTCTGTCTATCTATCTATCTATCTATCTATCTATCTATCTATCTATCTATCTATCTATCTATCTATCTATCTATATGTCGGTCTGTCTGTCTATCTGTCTGTCTATCTATCTATCTTTAAATCTATCTATCTATCTATCTATCTATCTATCTATCTATCTATCTATCTATCTATCTATCTATCTATCTATCTATCTATCTATCTATCTATATATCTGTCTGTCTGTATGTCTATCTATCTATCTATCTATCTATCTATCTATCTATATATCTATCTATCTATATATCTATCTATCTATCTATCCGTCTGTCTGTCTGTCTATCTATCTATATATCCATCTGTCTGTCTGTCTATCTATCTATCTATCCGTCTGTCTGTCTGTCTATCTATCTATCTATCTATCAAACTATCTATCTATCAAACTATCTATATATCTATCTATCTATCTATCTGTCTATCTATCTATCTATCTATCTATCTATCTATCTATCTATCTATCTATCTATCTAGCTCTGTCTCTCTATCTATCTATCTATCTATCTATCTATCTATCTATCTATCTATCTATCTATCTATCTATCTATCTATCTATCTATCTATCTATCTGTCACCTTGAATTGTGTTGTGTTGTAAATCTAACCCGGTTATCTTGAGACGAGTACACTATGTTAAAGTTTGGTTGAGAAAACATCAATTTCACGTAAAATACTGGAGAAAATAAGGAATGAACATTGTGTACATTTTATAAAATTTTGGAAAGTTAAAAGTTAGAAATTTGTCGAATGGAGACAACGGCCGTTAGCAAAACATATCCACTATATGATCCACGTATTCCAGCTAGATGACTGCAAGAAGTACATCAGGCGTCAATTAATGCAATGGCATCAAAATTAAGCCATGTCGATCGATCTCTAGTCTCTTTAGATTAATCATGATAGCAGCTCATCAAACGTTCTATGTTTAATCTTGCTAGATATATTTAGCCGTTACAATAAGGAATCCTGATAACTGTTTTAGTACTGGCCAATTAAACTATGAAAACAAACTCTTTGTAAATTTTTCAAATCGGCAACTCTTTTTAAAATGGAATACGGAGTGCACTGAGTAAACTGGTTTATACGTCATTTGGTCTCATTCTGTCTTTACTAAAATATTCTAGGAAACCAAAAGACAGCCGCTACTACATTTGGGGCCCCATCATCCGTCCCAGTTTACGTTTATGAAATAAATATATATAAAACGGTGGGTAGTAAGTATGCGAGTGTACTAATTGACCTCATTATCAACCTCATTGAGGACTCCTTTTTATAAAATCTATCATACACAAGACGATGGATGTAAATATTCTGGAAATCTAGCCTCTGCATCGATTTTTAGTGTGACTTAAGTTGAAATTTTCATTCATAGATTTAACTTCTATAAGACTTTTAACTTTAAAATGTGTACGTGACGTCACTAGCCACTTATCTACACCGTACTAACTTACAGTATAGAAGACGCATCAGGACTTAAAAGTATTTTCATTATTAATGCAATATGACAACGAATACAGTGAAGACAACAAATTCTGTTACATGCATTTATGTATATCCTTACTCGTATTTTATACAATTATTTTTGTAACCCCGCCCTTAAAGTATTTTCATTATGGAGAAGGCTATAGTATAGTGAGGTGTTAGTTGTGAGCAGTAATTGTTATAGCTGAGGCTAAATCTCATCTTGACGCCTAAAAATAAAATAAAATAGTTTTAGTTAAAATTAAATAAAATAGTTTTAGTTAAATAAAATAAATTGGTTTTAGTTAAAATAAAATAAAATAGTTTTAGTTAAAATAAAATAAATTAGTTTTAGTTAAAATCAAATAAATTAGTTTTAGTTAAAATAAAATAAATTAGTTTTAGTTAAAATCAAATAAATTAGTTTTAGTTAAATAAAATAAATTAGTTTTAGTTAAAATAAAATAAATTAGTTTTAGTTAAATAAAATAAATTAGTTTTAGTTAAAATAAAATAAATTAGTTTTAGTTAAAATCAAATAAATTAGTTTTAGTTAAAATAAAATAAATTAGTTTTAGTTAAAATAAAATAAATTAGTTTTAGTTAAAATCAAATAAATTAGTTTTAGTTAAAATAAAATAAATTAGTTTTAGTTAAAATCAAATAAATTAGTTTTAGTTAAATAAAATAAATTAGTTTTAGTTAAAATAAAATAAATTAGTTTTAGTTAAAATAAAATAAATTAGTTTTAGTTAAAATCAAATAAATTAGTTTTAGTTAAAATCAAATAAATTAGTTTTAGTTAAAATAAAATAAATTGGTTTTAGTTAAAATCAAATAAATTAGTTTTAGTTAAAATGAAATAAAATAGTTTTAGTTAAAATAAAATAAAATAGTTTTAGTTAAAATAAAATAAATTAGTTTTAGTTAAAATAAAATAAATTAGTTTTAGTTAAAATGAAATAAAATAGTTTTAGTTAAAATAAAATAAAATAGTTTTAGTTAAAATAAAATAAATTAGTTTTAGTTAAATAAAATAAATTAGTTTTAGTTAAAATAAAATAAATTAGTTTTAGTTAAAATAAAATAAAATAGTTTTAGTTAAAATAAAATAAATTGGTTTTAGTTAAAATCAAATAAATTAGTTTTAGTTAAAATAAAATAAATTAGTTTTAGTTAAAATCAAATAAAATAGTTTTAGTTAAAATAAAATAAATTGGTTTTAGTTAAAATCAAATAAAATAGTTTTAGTTAAAATAAAATAAATTAGTTTTAGTTAAAATGAAATAAAATAGTTTTAGTTAAAATTAAATAAAATAGTTTTAGTTAAATAAAATAAATTAGTTTTAGTTAAATAAAATAAATTAGTTTTAGTTAAAATAAAATAAATTAGTTTTAGTTAAAATAAAATAAAATAGTTTTAGTTAAAATAAAATAAATTGGTTTTAGTTAAAATCAAATAAATTAGTTTTAGTTAAAATAAAATAAATTAGTTTTAGTTAAAATAAAATAAATTAGTTTTAGTTAAAATCAAATAAATTAGTTTTAGTTAAAATAAAATAAATTAGTGTTAGCTAAAATAAAATAAATTAGTTCATGATAGTACAGTAATGATTTTATAATCAAGTAGAAGACAAATCTGTCAGGCATAACACTGCGCAGTTTTATTATTTTCTTTTTTGCACGCGGCCATTTTTTCTTTAAATAAAAACTAATGCCACGGTTAAGCCTTTGACCACAATAATGTATGGCAAAGACGATTATATTGCCTAATCTGAATTTCACACTCAATTTTGGTCTACCAGGCGAAAAGGACTAGAATACAAATAGAATTTAAATGAATGTTAGTTTTGTTTCCATCTTCTTGTGAAGATATCAATTAAATAGAGTAAAAAATATCACATGAATTCTATTAAGCTTGACAGCACAAATCAAATCATGGGATATAAACATATCTGCAAAAAAGCAAACGATACAAATCGACAAGTTCTAAACTATAGTACATCCGAGTGAAAAACTTATATATACTGCAAGACAATTATATGATATTTGCTCATCATATGAAATGGTGAGCTGTAATTTGTATTTCTCAGCAGATGTGTCGTAGCTTCTTGTTTGATTGGATGAAAGGAGAAGAGACTACATTTAAACTGTTTCAAATCTATGATGTGTTCCAGTTATGTTATAATCCCACTTCTTGTTTATTAAAAAGAATACCACATCTTCGAATTCACTGTCGTAAAGTTTGTACTCTCAAAGGAATGATAATCAGTCTTTTACATTTCAGGATGAAGTGGGCAATGACAAAACTTGGCTGTACGGAATCAAGAGACATGACATGTATATAACATCCATAAATATGCTGACATCATAATGGAACCAACAACATAAGTCTGATATACCCAAATATATTCCATTTTCCAGATAAACAGCTAAACAAATATGTTCAGTCTTATGTGAACATCTTTATAATTGCCTTATGATCTGACTTAGTTGTTAGTAAAGGTTATATTATCAATGATTTAATATATGCAAGCATAACTTAACGTTAGACAGACTCTATTCGATATCGATACCTATGACAAACGTATTATTTATTTTTGATCAAGCTTATTTGAACATACAACATAATGGATAACGGGAAAAAACACTGCTCAACATTTTATATACCAGCTGAGTAATTTTGACTTTTATGTTGCTTAGAATATAATATTGACGTGTATTGTATGCCATACTTGTATGTTATTTGCCTCTAAAAAAAATAATTTTAGTATATGCTGGGAGCAAATAAAATAGCAATAGTTGCTGTTTCTTAATGGCAGATATTAATATTAAGCCGATAATGTCCTTAACAAAGCGACATGTTTGTTATATATTGCATATATATATATATGGAATTCAAATGAGATCCGCATTATCAATTTCGTAAATGTCTAAAGCGTAGAAGCAATTTATGCAAAATATCTCCTTAAATATGTCATTAGTAAAACTAACATTTCTGATATGAAAAACTTGCCTCTTTTGAACAAATTTCGTTTAACGTTCGAGGTCATTCGTGTCGTCTTCAAAAGCAGCAAACTTTGTAATACACACGCCCTCTAAGCACCACTGCAAAATATATGCAAGACGAAAAGAAATATTTAAGATTTTAACAGCTATAACTGTCGGATTATTGATTTGTGACTAGATATACGTAGCGGAATACTTTAAACCTGTCTGTGCCATATGCTGCTCAACACTCTGAACGGTTGGCTTATCTGGCATATCTTGAACAATCCAACATTTAGCCATAACGATTTACAGAACTACTTCTTGTTTCAAAAGTGTCATTTATGTCATAAATCTTAGAAATAATTTGTTCTATCCCATCTTGTACCTCTTCTAAATATAAATAGTAATTTTAGCAATGTCCACTCTGCATATCATGCTTGCCACAGTACTGACACAACTCTTTTGAAAGCAGTGAGTTTCCTTCTATCTGCTTTGGAAAGCGGCATGATTACAAACCTCGCACTAATCGACCTGACTGCGGCATTCGCCACAATAGACCATGATTTAATTCTTCCAAAACAGTATCGTTTGTTACGTATTCATGATACAGCCGTATTATGGTTACAGTCACCAAAGCCCGTAAAACGAAAACCATTCCATATCAATTTATCTATATATTGGTGTTCCACAAAGTTCAACCGTTTTCAAACGTCATCGTCTGACATCGGGTTGCTCACCATATGTTCAAAATACAAATATATCTACCTAACGGATTAGGGTACCGTCCAAAACATGGAGAGGTGTGGTTCATCTGCGAAGTCATGTGTGATATTTATTAAGCTGCAGATGAGTTATAATAAAACTAAACCTTTATGATCACCTCGCAGAGACTGTCTCATTGACTTTGTTTACCTCAAACATTGAGAATTGGCAAGACCAACACTCACAACGATATATTTTCATTACACATACGTGTATTTGTCACGCACATGGCTACATGTTTGGAGTTAAGACAAATCAACAACTTTTGTTCAAGCAATTCCATGAAAACACTTGTTTGATCTTTAGTGCTTTCAAGACTGCACTGCTACAATTCACTTCAGTGCAAGCAAATTAGCAGTGTTCAACTACAAGCAACCCATATAATATCTGCGAAACAAATTCATATACGTCAATTGATTCAAAGAAGCAAAAAGATTAATATAGTGATGCAGAGTAAAACCGACACATCCCCTGTACTAGACTCACATCCGCAGCCGCAATCCATTTTTATTTGCTATATCTGCAACAACCGAATCGTACAGTCGTTGTGGAGCGGCTGTATTAATAAGTTTATCAACCGATGCCGACTTAAAGTATCTTGATAAATACCGTAACCGCTTCTAGTGCTTCTCGAGTCATTAATCGTCGTAGTCCATCTAGAAGTGATTGATTTGCTTAGAATCCCAGTTTGTATTCGATCCATAGCAACATTTATAATACATGAATGACTTGCACTGTAGCTTGGTTAGCACAATAGGTGTAGTTTGCGATAACGATGCAGACAATCTATGAGCAAGGCATCGAAATCCAGTTTCATATGTCGAGCAAGCAGGTTTCTCGGGTTAGAAACGCACAGGGATGTAATATTTCCACATACGACGGTCATTATGTATTAAATATTTGACCGATATGTAATTTATATATGTATCGTGAATGTTGTTTTCGAAGATCTACAATGGGTCAGCCGATTAACATGACATAGAAGTTACAGTAGTGCCGCGTATATAATTATGAACAACGATGCCCATCGATTCGGAACTCCATTCGCAACTACCATAATTGGATTCAGAAATGTGAGATTCTTTGTTGGTTATTAATGTGAGCCTTCGAGGAACTGCAAAAATCGATTCCATGTTCCATGCAAAGTTACATAGTATGCCAATTGACGAGGGTGACTGCGGAAAACACAAATGAGTTATTTGCAAGTAGGGCACCAAATATCGTAATTTAATTTAGGCCATCTCTACTGCAATCGCAGCAACGCTAATGCAGTCTAAACTGTGCCTGATATTCTGCTGGTGGACAGGCGTAAAAATCGCCACACGTAATTATGGTTTCATTAATGAGATTTTGATTATCGAGGAAACATTATGGGTTGTAGTTACATCAACCTACTGCATCACAGCATTGGTTTTTTGTAAAGACACAATGCAACCTAAACATTTTGGAAATAATTATCAGTGTGGCAGGCTAGTAGTACTCTCTACAGTAACTATGTGGTTTTCTGAAGATCATGATACATTCATCTACTTTATGCTGTAGACTAACTTGTCTTTCTGTTCATTTTTAGGATGGAACACTCTTCATTGATAGTGTTGACTTACTTTCTATTACCCGTCGTAAATTCCGCGATTTCTATTGTTGATTCAATCAACGTTGAAACCTTTCATCAATAGTCCAGGGCACGGGCTTCTCGTGCAATGTACGGCGATTGCAACATACGTTTGACATTTCTGCTCTCTCCTAGGACATTTTAAACCAAGTCCTGGTATGCACGTGATGTTTTGGGGCGATATATTGCAAACTGTTTTATGATATTATTAACATTTCCTATGACTGTCATGATTGTTAAATGGACCTCTGCATGTTTAGTGTAAGACACATTTGTGTCTGAATTCACATGATAATTTCCGGTCAAGTCAATCGTGAAAAAACCATGGGGACCCTAATTATTCATGCAACTTGTGCCACATAAAGTCTGCAGCACATCAAGTCTTTCAATGACCCTGGGCAGCACTGACTCTGATTATCATATACATATTACTGCTGCCACGACTTATTTCAGTAATGTGGGCGTATCGTGAAATAACGTGTGTTTTTATGTCTTCTGCGTGAAATAGTTGCTAGGTGTGAATTAATCTTTCTATATATATATATATATATATATATATATATATATATATATATATATATGTATATATATATATATATATATATATATATATATATATATATATATATATATATATATATATTAAGCACGGACCTGAAGGAAAACATCCCTTACACCCACTTTTCTTATTATATGCTATTCACAAAACATACAATCTATCATCCACAGATGGGGAAGCAGCCAAAAACAAACCACATAATTTACTATCCAATATCACATCATTTACTATCCACACACACACACACACACACACACACACACACACACACACGGGGAAGCAGCCAAATGGTGTGATATTGTATAGTAAATTATGTGGCTTGTTTTCGGCTGCTTCCCCATGTGTGTGTGGATAGTAAATGGTGTGATATTGGATAGTAAACTATGTGGTTTGTTTTCAGCTGACTCCCCGTGTGTGTGGATAGTAATTGGTGTGATATTGGATATTCCACGGAATAACCATAGAAGATAGTGACAGCATCAACTTTATTCAACAATTTAAGAAACAGCTAGTTCTGGATCTTAGACGGGGAATATATAGTGGAAAAACTACATAATGAATGGACGTTTGCGAACAGCCATGACTATGCAAAAAGACTGAAAATAGCCAGGGAGCTCTTAGAAGGAATGCTAGAAGAAGAAGCCGAAATGTTACGAGGCTGCATTAACCCTCCCTATGTTAGAGTGGGGAAATGGAAGGAAGTAATAGATATTGTGCTTTTTGGATAATATCTTGACAGAGTGGCCCCATGTTCAAAATGGTTTGGACCAGCTCAAAAAGCTGAAGAACTGATGAGAAAGGAGCTATTAGAAGAAGTGAAGAAGATAAGAGATAACTGGAATAAAGAGAGAAAGGAGAGAAAGGACAATGAAAACAAAACAAAAATAAAGAGGAATTTGAAAGATTAAATAACAATTGGATAAAGATACAAGAGACGTTAAGAGCTATGGGGCATCCTGACTGGATTCCCAAGGACAAAAAGAAAAAGAAAAAGGGTGTGACGATTTTACCCCAACCCCTTGTATGTAGGTATAAGTTACTATAACTTGGGATTCTGACTGGCCTTGTACATGTATAAATTGTAGGTCTGCCTGACCCAGCTGTGATGTTTCCAATTGTTCTAAGTTAGCTAATCCCCTTACGTAAGATGGTCTTTGTTAGCTCTCGAGGGGAGAGGAGACTGTGTCCATCGCGGACGGGTGACGTAACCACATCAAAGGACAGGACAGCGTCAAATAAGAAGACTGTAACAATTGATAGACACACAGACAGACATTCGGATGATTGACAGTCGAACTACTGACCAGAGTCGATCGCCCTCCAATCGAAATGCGATGTGGGTGGGACTTGATTCGAAAATTTTTTAGATAAAACCCAATGTTTAGTAGGAATTAGTCAGTTCGCTCCAATAAAAATTGAGAAGAGATAGAACTCCGTACGGCCAGACGAAAATTGGTGGCAGACTCAGATTTTGGAAATCAAGGAAATCTTAAGATAGCTTCAAAGGTCAGTGTGATTTTTGTTTGCTTTCTGCTTGATACGTCTGCGGAATGGAAGGATTCTCGTATGTATATTCATTTTACTTGTATTGTAGTATGAATAGTTACTTATGGTATTAATATTTTGCATCTTTCGTAATGTTCGTTAGTACCTTTGCTTGCAATTGATTATGATGTAAATTCGTTACATCTTCTTCATGATATTATATTACCCCTTATTTTGTGAGGTAAAATGTTGCTCTTCTTTTGTTAGTAATAGGTGTGCATATTATTTCGTGAATTATTACGTTTACACCCTTTTGAAAGGACGATTTGTATTCGTGAAGAATTGTATTGTTTGCTAGCCGCTATAAGAATTAATATTATAATTCTTTGTGTAGGTATATTATGGTAGACTAGCACTTTGTTTACGTAATGATATATTTTGCCATTGAGTTAACTGATTTCCGTTATTGCAATTTGAATGTGAATATTGTGGATTCGGTACGCTTGTGTAGGACATATATATATAAATATGTAATCATATTACTAATAATAGTAATATTATAATACAATGATATTTGAAATATTTGTATGTATATACTGATAGGGCTCAGTATGTAGATGTTTGAATTCTTTGTGAGATTGTGTTGTAGCGCCATTTTGTAAGCGGCGGAAGCGTATGGGAATTTCGATGTGTGCGCATGCGTGACCAAAAATGTCCCGCCTTAAACTGATGGTTCAATTCAGTGACTTAGTGTGAGGTAATATTCATCACCCTATGCTAATGCATTATACCTTTCAACAGGAAGCTTTCGGGTGACGTTGAAGAGAATTCCGGGGAAATTTCGGGTGACGTTGAGAGAATTTCGGGTGACGTTGAGAGAATTCCGGGGAAATTTTGGATGACGTGGAGAGAATTCCGAGTGAATTTGAGAGATACCGAGTGAATTTCGGGTGACCTCAAGAGATACCGTAGAAGAGGAAACGGAAGTAGAGATAGAAGAGGAAACGGAAGTAGAGATAGAAGAGGAAACGGACGTAGAGGAATCGGAAGGAGAGAAAGACGAAAGGAGACTTATTTAGATGAGTAACACTCAAGAAGGGAAAATATTCCTCACACTGAAATCAAATGATGATCTAGGGATCATTGGGTCAAGAGTGACATTGACTGATTAATATCTTTAAAATTTTCATTTATTAAATTGTTGTTTAAATTTCATATTTGTATTTCTTTTAATTTAACTGTCGGCATTGCTGACTGGGGGCTCGTAGCCATATATAATATATTGTCCAGAAGTAAACATTCTGAATGCGGACCAGGGGAACTTCCTCATAATTCTTTCAAGTCTATAGGAAGAACCCCACCCCTACTAAAAGACACTTCACAAAGGGAATCATTGGTAAAATCAAAAGGTGGTAGAACAACAGTAGAAAAAAAGAAGAAAAACAAGTACTTAAAGGCCCTTTTCAGGGTCACTCATATGTCTCGAAGAGATATTAGCTTTCTTTGCCTTTGTCGCTAGACAGACCCATATGCAAATACAAATAATATTTCCCATATTCAATTTCCCTTGTCGCTATACAGACCCACCATGTTCAATTTCCCTTGTGTCTAGACGATCCCTCAACTTTTGGGTCTAGAAGGTCCCAAGCCCTTTCTGACTGGATTTTCCATTGGACCTAGATCGTCCCATATTACTACTTACATCATCATGCCATGTAGAGTACACGGCAGTAGTACTATTTGCAACTAAACGGAGATGACCAGAGTGATCGGAGTGTATCTAACCAGTGTGATCAGCTGAAAAAAGTGATCGGAGACGAAGTGGTTTCAGCTGCATAGCTAAGCCGAAATGTCAATCGTATCCGCTGTTAAGCTGAACCATAGCAGCCGTAGAGTTGAATAGTGTTGATGGTTGAGTAGCAGGTGATCGGGCGATGCTGACCGATATCGTAGGGCGCTGAATGCTTTATTGACAAACCTGAAACACTAACGGCGTGATTGACCAGTGTGACTGGTAGCCGAGTGTGTTGGTGACGGGAGTGTATAACTCCATGCATATAAGTTTATAACCGTTGGATAATTTATGGGGTTCGTAAAACCAAGTGTGTTTTCTGGGAATGTAGTGACAAATTGTATATCTTTTCCTTTTAGTTTTTATAATTTCACTACTTAAGTGAATACATTTAAACTGTATGAGCAAAATCCTACCTTTGTTTAATGCTGGAGTCAAAGACATCATCCTCTTTCATGGTGAAATAAACTTATAGCATTCACCCATGTCTTTGTACAGTGTACATTGTTTCTTAACTTTAATTATTAAGTCTGTGCGTTTAATGTTAATTGATCCAATATTTGGATGATATACGAGTACATTTTCATTTCTCATTCAAATATTTTTTAATAAACAATGTATTTGTATGACCATCAATTGTGTTATATAGTAAATCCTTAATCCCACCCGCTTATTGATTTTCACTTGGATTGACATTGCACTCATGCAACACATCGTCGTAGACTGCAATGTTGTTTTCGGGTCGATACAAACTATCAGAGGCACGTGCTTTATCGATATGAAAAAATAAATCAGCATTGGTTGTGGCATTGCCCTTCAAATATGTTTTTAACCTCATCGCTTTTTAAAAATAATGCTAAACATCGGAGCACATTAGCCCACAGCGCAAACTCATCAACCGATCCCATTCAGCATGATTTGATAGTGAATGTGTTTGCAATGCAAAGTCGATAAGGTCAAAGTTATTTTTGCGATCACATTAAATAATACATTGTTGTATTATATAATCATGTCTTCATCTTGTGTGTGATGACACACGTGAACTCATGATGTAAATCAAACTTAAGTGCGAATTATTAATAGTACAGTCGAAAACGTTAGTACTTGTCTTGAATGTATTGCAGACAAACTCACGTTTTTTTTAAACGTCACTCGGGAGTGATATCGCTGCTGTATTCACAATGCTATTAGTAACACCATGAAGCAATATTCTGGCGAAAAGTATACTCTTGGGTACAATTGCAGTGGGTCTTGTAGACGGCGTGATAAACGAATTGATTCTACCAACCAAACAAAACCCGGTGAACCACCCGTAAATTTTGCCGATTGTGCATTTCACCGACAAGATACTAAATATCAAAGATCAAGATATATACGATCAATCCAGCCCTGCGCGAGAATAGCTAAATAGCTCCTCAAATGAGGTATCAAAACCACGATTATTTGAGTAATTTCAACCTCTTTTCTGACAACAATATAATTGAACCTTGGTATGTAAGAGTTGAAGCGGTTGTAGAGAAGTAAGCAATCACTTCAAGTGTAACTGATGTTGTTGTTGGGCATAGTTAATCAACCAGGCCTTGCGGCAGGTGTCTGTCTGTGCCAAGATAGATTTTGCGCGATTGGTTTGGTGGTCGAATACGTAATGGGTTTAATCAGGCTGATCTGTTTCTTTAACATGATCTGTACGTGATCGATAAGTTTGATTGTTGACATACACTTTTGAGCTAACCATACTTAGTGTTGCCAATATATATCAAGAATCTGAGCCGTTGACAATGAAAAGCGTTTGCAAGCGTCGCAGATGCATTCTAATGCATTATATGCAAGGTCACTTCTATAACAAGTTGATAGTGGTAATGAATTTTTCGGCTTTATTGTTGCAATGCTCAGAAACGTTTTCATTCTGTTTAGAGATGTTAATTTACATCGTGTCTGTGCTTTTTGGAACGTTTTCATAGCGCACTCGTATAACGGTTATTGTGGCATCGTTCGGCTAAACCAATAAAGACAACACAAAACATATTTCACGTCTGGCTATTGTAAGGACTCGGAAACACGAATTTAAGTATTTGTGTGTACCCGGAAATTTTGACAGGGGGTAATGTCGTGCTGCGAATCCACTGCAGTCTTAAGTATTTACAATCTTCAAGCCGATTAGTCCACCAAGACAATCAGTACGTTAACATTTGGGACCGACAACTGATCATTCGTCCAACAATCAGGACATTGGTAGACGAATAATTGCAAGTTGTTTTAGTGTACTATAATACAATATTTGTTTTAATACGTTACTAAATCACTTTGTAATTCGCAATTCATAGTGCATCACTTTAGCATGCTGATCAATTGTGCAAGTTTTGACACCAGTTGGGAGTACCCATGGTTTGTTATCAAGCGGTTAGAAACTCATTTTAGCGTATCGGTAAACGCTAACGACACTGTATAATGTTTGTGGATTGCACGAATCCACGTCGCTCTCGCAAGAATTTCAAGATCATGTCATGTTTGAGATCGTTTTGCACAACCACGATTGGGTTTCACATATCCTCTTCAGCGCCACTGAAGCCACCAACATCATTCAAGTGAATTGTGTGGAGCAGCTTCATATTTTGTCTCTGTTTGTTTACCTGAGCATTTGTCTTAGAACTTACTAACAAATTTTAATCGGTGTTATCACCCAATGGATGATCTTTAGGATAATTGCTAGTATAATTGTTTTTTGCCAAACATGATTCCTCTATCATTAGATGTGACATGCATCAGCAGCGAGTCTCGTTGGTGTAATATTATTATAGACAAATGCATATTTTACCAGCTTCGACAAGTCTAATACGGACTATCCAATACAAGTAGACCTTGTCAGCTTGCGTCTCAAATTTCTACAGTAAACAACCACAATTCAACCATTAAAGATCTGGCTGGATTGAGATGCCAGTACAATGAACAGCTTTATAACATTACTGCTTGCTATTCAGGACAAGATCGATTCGAATACGCTTGTGTATATTATCCATGATCTTTTTAAACTCAGCATTATTATTTAATTTGAATATTTTCTTTGTCAAACGCTTTCGTATGTGGCATATGTTCGTAGGTATGTATCCATCGGTATATTTTGCACCATCCATGTGTGCTGGCAAAGGGTGTTATAAACAATCACCAGTTGTAACACGAAAGTAAAGCTGTAAATGGGCCCTTCATTGTGCCTATATCAAAATCCTGAAAATGAATTCTTCTGTGACTAGAGACAAACTGAGTTCAGAGAAATAGAAGATACAGTATTAGACATGGACTTGACTGCGCTTGTCACGTCTATGTAATTTCTTCCATTTGAGGTCATGATGAAAATTAAGGGAACGAGCTGATAATACCTATTACCCGGTCAACACCGCCATTATATTTCTTAACAACAATATCCTAGCATTGCTTAAGTAAATAACGCGATGATTCAAGACATGGAATTCAAGATTCTGTTGTGTCATTGTACAACGCAAGTATATTTTTAATATATGAGATACGATCGACACTCCTTATAACCGACGTGAACAAAGCGAAACGAAACAACATCTGAGAGATGAAATCGTTTAGACGCCCGCGCAACTCGTAAAATAAAAACGCTCGTGCTTGGAAGTATATATTCTTTCGTCTAGATGCGGCGACAAATGTAGGTGAGGACAAAAATAACCATCATATACAAAACAATCGGAAGTATTGTTGGGCTATGTCAATAGTAACCATGACGTCTGGCGGTGACAGCAAATTAATATCGAGAAGTCCTTCTTAACGAGTACGTTTCGATTCCGAACTTCTTGCAGCATCAAAAGCAGTCTCAACACGATTAATAAACTGAATTCGGTGAAACAAATTAGTGTGGCCAAATTTGATGCAGCGTTGGGAGACATAGAAGAGCATCGCCATCTCCGAACACAGACACAGAGACACGCGATTGTGTATTTACAGAAAACAAGAGTCGAGAAAGAATATGAATCAAAAGTGCGCTTGATGTGCTTCCTTGGGTAACTTTGTTAACGCGGATTATTAATGCTATTAGTTCACGGGTTGAACATAGTTGCTTGCTGCCTAAAAAAGGGAAACTTGATAGGTGATAGAAGCTATGAAGCTACTCGCTACTACTACTTTTATCTGGTTCGTCTCAGAATAACCTACCTAAATATCAAATCTCAAACCACAGCTCTTTGCATTAACCTTAGAATACGAATAACTCGTCCTATCACCGCACATTGCGATGTAACCTCATCTACAAGCCCGTGCGATCCAGAATCGAACACCAAATATGTCCTTCGATTGGGTTTCACATATCCTCTTCAACGCCACTGAAGCCACCAACATCATTCAAGTGCATTGTGTGGAGCAGCTTCATATTTTGTCTCTGTTTGTTTACCTGAGCATTTGTCTTAGAACTTACTAACAAATTTTAATCGGTGTTATCACCCAATGGATGATCTTTAGGATAATTGCAAGTATAATTGTTTTTTGCCAAACATGATTCCTCCATCATTAGATGTGACATGCATCAGCAGCGAGTCTCGTTGGTTTAATATTATTATAGACAAATGCATATTTTACCAGCTTCGACAAGTCTAATACGGACTATCCAATACAAGTAGACCTTGTCAGCTTGCGTCTCAAATTTCTACAGTAAACAACCACAATTCAACCATTAAAGATCTGGCTGGATTGAGATGCCAGTACAATGAAGAGCTTTATAACATTACTGCTTGCTATTCAGGACAAGATCGATTCGAATACGCTTGTGTATATTATCCATGATCTTTTTAAACTCAGCATTATTTTTTAATTTGAATATTTTCTTTGTCAAACGCTTTCGTATGAGGCATATGTTCCTAGGTATGTATCCATCGGTATATTTTGCACCATCCATGTGTGCTGGCAAAGGGTGTTATAAACAATCACCAGTTGTAACACGAAAGTAAAGCTGTAAATGGGCCCTTCATTGTGCCTATATCAAAATCCTGAAAATGAATTCTTCTGTGACTAGAGACAAACTGAGTTCAGAGAAATAGAAGATACAGTATTAGACATGGACTTGACTGCGCTTGTCACGTCTATGTAATTTCTTCCATTTGAGGTCATGATGAAAATTAAGGGAACGAGCTGATAATATCTATTACCCCGGTCAACACCGCCATTATATTTCTTCACAACAATATCCTAGCATTGCTTAAGTAAATAACGCGATGATTCAAGACATGGAATTCAAGATTCTGTTGTGTCATTGTACAACGCAAGTATATTTTTAATAGATGAGATACGATCGACACTCCTTATAACCGACGTGAACAAAGCGAAACGAAACAACATCTGAGAGATGAAATCGTTTAGACGCCCGCGCAACTCGTAAAATAAAAACGCTCGTGCTTGGAAGTATATATTCTTTCGTCTAGATGCGGCGACAAATGTAGGTGAGGACAAAAATAACCATCATATACAAAACAATCGGAAGTATTGTTGGGCTATGTCAATAGTAA
The DNA here is from genome assembly GCA_030141615.1 of Unio pictorum. Lineage (NCBI taxonomy): Eukaryota > Metazoa > Mollusca > Bivalvia > Unionida > Unionidae > Unio > Unio pictorum. The sequence continues at coordinate 2,183,814 of JARLTB010000248.1, read as the reverse complement.
CCATGACGTCTGGCGGTGACAGCAAATTAATATCGAGAAGTCCTTCTTGACGAGTACGTTTCGATTCCGAACTTCTTGCAGCATCAAAAGCAGTCTCAACACGATTAATAAACTGAATTCAGTGAAACAAATTAGTGTGGCCAAATTTGATGCAGCGTTGGGAGACATAGAAGAGCATCGCCATCTCCGAACACAGACACAGAGACACGCGATTGTGTATTTACAGAAAACAAGAGTCGAAAAAGAATATGAATCAAAAGTGCGCTCGATGTGCTTCCTTGGGTAACTTTGTTAACGCGGATTATTAATGCTATTAGTTCACGGGTTGAACATAGTTGCTTGCTGCCTATAAAAGGGAAACTTGATAGGTGATAGAAGCTATGAAGCTATTCGCTACTACTACTTTTATCTGGTTCGTCTCAGAATAACCTACCTAAATATCAAAGCTCAAACCACAGCTCTTTGCATTAACCTTAGAATATGAATAACTCGTCCTATCACCGCACATTGCGATGTAACCTCATCTACAAGCCCGTGCGATCCAGAATCGAACACCAAATATGTCCTTCGATTGGGTTTCACATATCCTCTTCAACGCCACTGAAGCCACCAACATCATTCAAGTGCATTGTGTGGAGCAGCTTCATATTTTGTCTCTGTTTGTTTACCTGAGCATTTGTCTTAGAACTTACTAACAAATTTTAATCGGTGTTATCACCCAATGGATGATCTTTAGGATAATTGCTAGTATAATTGTTTTTTGCCAAACATGATTCCTCCATCATTAGATGTGACATGCATCAGCAGCGAGTCTCGTTGGTTTAATATTATTATAGACAAATGCATATTTTACCAGCTTCGACAAGTCTAATACGGACTATCCAATACAAGTAGACCTTGTCAGCTTGCGTCTCAAATTTCTACAGTAAACAACCACAATTCAACCATTAAAGATCTGGCTGGATTGAGATGCCAGTACAATGAACAGCTTTATAACATTACTGCTTGCTATTCAGGACAAGATCGATTCGAATACGCTTGTGTATATTATCCATGATCTTTTTAAACTCAGCATTATTTTTTAATTTGAATATTTTCTTTGTCAAACGCTTTCGTATGAGGCATATGTTCCTAGGTATGTATCCATCGGTATATTTTGCACCATCCATGTGTGCTGGCAAAGGGTGTTATAAACAATCACCAGTTGTAACACGAAAGTAAAGCTGTAAATGGGCCCTTCATTGTGCCTATATCAAAATCCTGAAAATGAATTCTTCTGTGACTAGTGACAAACTGAGTTCAGAGAAATAGAAGATACAGTATTAGACATGGACTTGACTGCGCTTGTCACGTCTATGTAATTTCTTCCATTTGAGGTCATGATGAAAATTAAGGGAACGAGCTGATAATATCTATTACCCCGGTCAACACCGCCATTATATTTCTTAACAACAATATCCTAGCATTGCTTAAGTAAATAACGCGATGATTCAAGACATGGAATTCAAGATTCTGTTGTGTCATTGTACAACGCAAGTATATTTTTAATAGATGAGATACGATCGACACTCCTTATAACCGACGTGAACAAAGCGAAACGAAACAACATCTGAGAGATGAAATCGTTTAGACGCCCGCGCAACTCGTAAAATAAAAACGCTCGTGCTTGGAAGTATATATTCTTTCGTCTAGATGCGGCGACAAATGTAGGTGAGGACAAAAATAACCATCATATACAAAACAATCGGAAGTATTGTTGGGCTATGTCAATAGTAACCATGACGTCTGGCGGTGACAGCAAATTAATATCGAGAAGTCCTTCTTAACGAGTACGTTTCGATTCCGAACTTCTTGCAGCATCAAAAGCAGTCTCAACACGATTAATAAACTGAATTCGGTGAAACAAATTAGTGTGGCCAAATTTGATGCAGCGTTGGGAGACATAGAAGAGCATCGCCATCTCCGAACACAGACACAGAGACACGCGATTGTGTATTTACAGAAAACAAGAGTCGAAAAAGAATATGAATCAAAAGTGCGCTCGATGTGCTTCCTTGGGTAACTTTGTTAACGCGGATTATTAATGCTATTAGTTCACGGGTTGAACATAGTTGCTTGCTGCCTAAAAAAGGGAAACTTGATAGGTGATAGAAGCTATGAAACTATTCGCTACTACTACTTTTATCTGGTTCGTCTCAGAATAACCTACCTAAATATCAAAGCTCAAACCACAGCTCTTTGCATTAACCTTAGAATATGAATAACTCGTCCTATCACCGCACATTGCGATGTAACCGCATCTACAAGCCCGTGCGATCCAGAATCGAACACCAAATATGTCCTTCTATTGGGTTTCACATATGCTCTTCAACGCCACTGAAGCCACCAACATCATTCAAGTGCATTGTGTGGAGCAGCTTCATATTTTGTCTCTGTTTGTTTACCTGAGCATTTGTCTTAGAACTTACTAACAAATTTTAATCGGTGTTATCACCCAATGGATGATCTTTAGGATAATTGCTAGTATAATTGTTTTTTGCCAAACATGATTCCTCCATCATTAGATGTGACATGCATCAGCAGCGAGTCTCGTTGGTTTAATATTATTATAGACAAATGCATATTTTACCAGCTTCGACAAGTCTAATACGGACTATCCAATACAAGTAGACCTTGTCAGCTTGCGTCTCAAATTTCTACAGTAAACAACCACAATTCAACCATTGAAGATCTGGCTGGATTGAGATGCCAGTACAATGAACAGCTTTATAACATTACTGCTTGCTATTCAGGACAATATCGATTCGAATACGCTTGTGTATATTATCCATGATCTTTTTAAACTCAGCATTATTTTTTAATTTGAATATTTTCTTTGTCAAACGCTTTCGTATGTGGCATATGTTCGTAGGTATGTATCCATCGGTATATTTTGCACCATCCATGTGTGCTGGCAAAGGGTGTTATAAACAATCACCAGTTGTAACACGAAAGTAAAGCTGTAAATGGGCCCTTCATTGTGCCTATATCAAAATCCTGAAAATGAATTCTTCTGTGACTAGAGACAAACTGAGTTCAGAGAAATAGAAGATACAGTATTAGACATGGACTTGACTGCGCTTGTCACGTCTATGTAATTTCTTCCATTTGAGGTCATGATGAAAATTAAGGGAACGAGCTGATAATATCTATTACCCCGGTCAACACCGCCATTATATTTCTTCACAACAATATCCTAGCATTGCTTAAGTAAATAACGCGATGATTCAAGACATGGAATTCAAGATTCTGTTGTGTCATTGTACAACGCAAGTATATTTTTAATAGATGAGATACGATCGACACTCCTTATAACCGACGTGAACAAAGCGAAACGAAACAACATCTGAGAGATGAAATCGTTTAGACGCCCGCGCAACTCGTAAAATAAAAACGCTCGTGCTTGGAAGTATATATTCTTTCGTCTAGATGCGGCGACAAATGTAGGTGAGGACAAAAATAACCATCATATACAAAACAATCGGAAGTATTGTTGGGCTATGTCAATAGTAACCATGACGTCTGGCGGTGACAGCAAATTAATATCGAGAAGTCCTTCTTAACGAGTACGTTTCGATTCCGAACTTCTTGCAGCATCAAAAGCAGTCTCAACACGATTAATAAACTGAATTCGGTGAAACAAATTAGTGTGGCCAAATTTGATGCAGCGTTGGGAGACATAGAAGAGCATCGCCATCTCCGAACACAGACACAGAGACACGCGATTGTGTATTTACAGAAAACAAGAGTCGAAAAAGAATATGAATCAAAAGTGCGCTCGATGTGCTTCCTTGGGTAACTTTGTTAACGCGGATTATTAATGCTATTAGTTCACGGGTTGAACATAGTTGCTTGCTGCCTAAAAAAGGGAAACTTGATAGGTGATAGAAGCTATGAAACTATTCGCTACTACTACTTTTATCTGGTTCGTCTCAGAATAACCTACCTAAATATCAAAGCTCAAACCACAGCTCTTTGCATTAACCTTAGAATATGAATAACTCGTCCTATCACCGCACATTGCGATGTAACCGCATCTACAAGCCCGTGCGATCCAGAATCGAACACCAAATATGTCCTTCTATTGGGTTTCACATATGCTCTTCAACGCCACTGAAGCCACCAACATCATTCAAGTGCATTGTGTGGAGCAGCTTCATATTTTGTCTCTGTTTGTTTACCTGAGCATTTGTCTTAGAACTTACTAACAAATTTTAATCGGTGTTATCACCCAATGGATGATCTTTAGGATAATTGCTAGTATAATTGTTTTTTGCCAAACATGATTCCTCCATCATTAGATGTGACATGCATCAGCAGCGAGTCTCGTTGGTTTAATATTATTATAGACAAATGCATATTTTACCAGCTTCGACAAGTCTAATACGGACTATCCAATACAAGTAGACCTTGTCAGCTTGCGTCTCAAATTTCTACAGTAAACAACCACAATTCAACCATTGAAGATCTGGCTGGATTGAGATGCCAGTACAATGAACAGCTTTATAACATTACTGCTTGCTATTCAGGACAATATCGATTCGAATACGCTTGTGTATATTATCCATGATCTTTTTAAACTCAGCATTATTTTTTAATTTGAATATTTTCTTTGTCAAACGCTTTCGTATGTGGCATATGTTCGTAGGTATGTATCCATCGGTATATTTTGCACCATCCATGTGTGCTGGCAAAGGGTGTTATAAACAATCACCAGTTGTAACACGAAAGTAAAGCTGTAAATGGGCCCTTCATTGTGCCTATATCAAAATCCTGAAAATGAATTCTTCTGTGACTAGAGACAAACTGAGTTCAGAGAAATAGAAGATACAGTATTAGACATGGACTTGACTGCGCTTGTCACGTCTATGTAATTTCTTCCATTTGAGGTCATGATGAAAATTAAGGGAACGAGCTGATAATATCTATTACCCCGGTCAACACCGCCATTATATTTCTTCACAACAATATCCTAGCATTGCTTAAGTAAATAACGCGATGATTCAAGACATGGAATTCAAGATTCTGTTGTGTCATTGTACAACGCAAGTATATTTTTAATAGATGAGATACGATCGACACTCCTTATAACCGACGTGAACAAAGCGAAACGAAACAACATCTGAGAGATGAAATCGTTTAGACGCCCGCGCAACTCGTAAAATAAAAACGCTCGTGCTTGGAAGTATATATTCTTTCGTCTAGATGCGGCGACAAATGTAGGTGAGGACAAAAATAACCATCATATACAAAACAATCGGAAGTATTGTTGGGCTATGTCAATAGTAACCATGACGTCTGGCGGTGACAGCAAATTAATATCGAGAAGTCCTTCTTAACGAGTACGTTTCGATTCCGAACTTCTTGCAGCATCAAAAGCAGTCTCAACACGATTAATAAACTGAATTCGGTGAAACAAATTAGTGTGGCCAAATTTGATGCAGCGTTGGGAGACATAGAAGAGCATCGCCATCTCCGAACACAGACACAGAGACACGCGATTGTGTATTTACAGAAAACAAGAGTCGAAAAAGAATATGAATCAAAAGTGCGCTCGATGTGCTTCCTTGGGTAACTTTGTTAACGCGGATTATTAATGCTATTAGTTCACGGGTTGAACATAGTTGCTTGCTGCCTAAAAAAGGGAAACTTGATAGGTGATAGAAGCTATGAAACTATTCGCTACTACTACTTTTATCTGGTTCGTCTCAGAATAACCTACCTAAATATCAAAGCTCAAACCACAGCTCTTTGCATTAACCTTAGAATATGAATAACTCGTCCTATCACCGCACATTGCGATGTAACCGCATCTACAAGCCCGTGCGATCCAGAATCGAACACCAAATATGTCCTTCTATTGGGTTTCACATATCCTCTTCAACGCCACTGAAGCCACCAACATCATTCAAGTGCATTGTGTGGAGCAGCTTCATATTTTGTCTCTGTTTGTTTACCTGAGCATTTGTCTTAGAACTTACTAACAAATTTTAATCGGTGTTATCACCCAACGGATGATCTTTAGGATAATTGCTAGTATAATTGTTTTTTGCCAAACATGATACCTCCATCATTAGATGTGACATGCATCAGCAGCGAGTCTCGTTGGTTTAATATTATTATAGACAAATGCATATTTTACCAGCTTCGACAAGTCTAATACGGACTATCCAATACAAGTAGACCTTGTCAGCTTGCGTCTCAAATTTCTACAGTAAACAACCACAATTCAACCATTGAAGATCTGGCTGGATTGAGATGCCAGTACAATGAACAGCTTTATAACATTACTGCTTGCTATTCAGGACAATATCGATTCGAATACGCTTGTGTATATTATCCATGATCTTTTTAAACTCAGCATTATTTTTTAATTTGAATATTTTCTTTGTCAAACGCTTTCGTATGTGGCATATGTTCGTAGGTATGTATCCATCGGTATATTTTGCACCATCCATGTGTGCTGGCAAAGGGTGTTATAAACAATCACCAGTTGTAACACGAAAGTAAAGCTGTAAATGGGCCCTTCATTGTGCCTATATCAAAATCCTGAAAATGAATTCTTCTGTGACTAGAGACAAACTGAGTTCAGAGAAATAGAAGATACAGTATTAGACATGGACTTGACTGCGCTTGTCACGTCTATGTAATTTCTTCCATTTGAGGTCATGATGAAAATTAAGAGACCGAGCTGATAATACCTATTACCCGGTCAACACCGCCATTATATTTCTTAACAACAATATCCTAGCATTGCTTAAGTAAATAACGCGATGATTCAAGACATGGAATTCAAGATTCTGTTGTGTTATTGTACAACGCAAGTATATTTTTAATAGATGAGATACGATCGACACTCCTTATAACCGACGTGAACAAAGCGAAACGAAACAACATCTGAGAGATGAAATCGTTTAGACGCCCGCGCAACTCGTAAAATAAAAACGCTCGTGCTTGGAAGTATATATTCTTCCGTCTAGATGCGGCGACAAATGTAGGTGAGGACAAAAATAACCATCATATACAAAACAATCGGAAGTATTGTTGGGCTATGTCAATAGTAACCATGACGTCTGGCGGTGACAGCAAATTAATATCGAGAAGTCCTTCTTAACGAGTACGTTTCGATTCCGAACTTCTTGCAGCATCAAAAGCAGTCTCAACACGATTAATAAACTGAATTCGGTGAAACAAATTAGTGTGGCCAAATTTGATGCAGCGTTGGGAGACATAGAAGAGCATCGCCATCTCCGAACACAGACACAGAGACACGCGATTGTGTATTTACAGAAAACAAGAGTCGAAAAAGAATATGAATCAAAAGTGCGCTCGATGTGCTTCCTTGGGTAACTTTGTTAACGCGGATTATTAATGCTATTAGTTCACGGGTTGAACATAGTTGCTTGCTGCCTAAAAAAGGGAAACTTGATAGGTGATAGAAGCTATGAAGCTATTCGCTACTACTACTTTTATCTGGTTCGTCTCAGAATAACCTACCTAAATATCAAAGCTCAAACCACAGCTCTTTGCATTAACCTTAGAATATGAATAACTCGTCCTATCACCGCACATTGCGATGTAACCTCATTTACAAGCCCGTGCGATCCAGAATCGAACACCAAATATGTCCTTCTATTGGGTTTCACATATCCTCTTCAACGCCACTGAAGCCACCAACATCATTCAAGTGCATTGTGTGGAGCAGCTTCATATTTTGTCTCTGTTTGTTTACCTGAGCATTTGTCTTAGAACTTACTAACAAATTTTAATCGGTGTTATCACCCAATGGATGATCTTTAGGATAATTGCTAGTATAATTGTTTTTTGCCAAACATGATTCCTCCATCATTAGATGTGACATGCATCAGCAGCGAGTCTCGTTGGTTTAATATTATTATAGACAAATGCATATTTTACCAGCTTCGACAAGTCTAATACGGACTATCCAATACAAGTAGACCTTGTCAGCTTGCGTCTCAAATTTCTACAGTAAACAACCACAATTCAACCATTGAAGATCTGGCTGGATTGAGATGCCAGTACAATGAACAGCTTTATAACATTACTGCTTGCTATTCAGGACAATATCGATTCGAATACGCTTGTGTATATTATCCATGATCTTTTTAAACTCAGCATTATTTTTTAATTTGAATATTTTCTTTGTCAAACGCTTTCGTATGTGGCATATGTTCGTAGGTATGTATCCATCGGTATATTTTGCACCATCCATGTGTGCTGGCAAAGGGTGTTATAAACAATCACCAGTTGTAACACGAAAGTAAAGCTGTAAATGGGCCCTTCATTGTGCCTATATCAAAATCCTGAAAATGAATTCTTCTGTGACTAGAGACAAACTGAGTTCAGAGAAATAGAAGATACAGTATTAGACATGGACTTGACTGCGCTTGTCACGTCTATGTAATTTCTTCCATTTGAGGTCATGATGAAAATTAAGAGACCGAGCTGATAATACCTATTACCCGGTCAACACCGCCATTATATTTCTTAACAACAATATCCTAGCATTGCTTAAGTAAATAACGCGATGATTCAAGACATGGAATTCAAGATTCTGTTGTGTTATTGTACAACGCAAGTATATTTTTAATAGATGAGATACGATCGACACTCCTTATAACCGACGTGAACAAAGCGAAACGAAACAACATCTGAGAGATGAAATCGTTTAGACGCCCGCGCAACTCGTAAAATAAAAACGCTCGTGCTTGGAAGTATATATTCTTCCGTCTAGATGCGGCGACAAATGTAGGTGAGGACAAAAATAACCATCATATACAAAACAATCGGAAGTATTGTTGGGCTATGTCAATAGTAACCATGACGTCTGGCGGTGACAGCAAATTAATATCGAGAAGTCCTTCTTAACGAGTACGTTTCGATTCCGAACTTCTTGCAGCATCAAAAGCAGTCTCAACACGATTAATAAACTGAATTCGGTGAAACAAATTAGTGTGGCCAAATTTGATGCAGCGTTGGGAGACATAGAAGAGCATCGCCATCTCCGAACACAGACACAGAGACACGCGATTGTGTATTTACAGAAAACAAGAGTCGAAAAAGAATATGAATCAAAAGTGCGCTCGATGTGCTTCCTTGGGTAACTTTGTTAACGCGGATTATTAATGCTATTAGTTCACGGGTTGAACATAGTTGCTTGCTGCCTAAAAAAGGGAAACTTGATAGGTGATAGAAGCTATGAAGCTATTCGCTACTACTACTTTTATCTGGTTCGTCTCAGAATAACCTACCTAAATATCAAAGCTCAAACCACAGCTCTTTGCATTAACCTTAGAATATGAATAACTCGTCCTATCACCGCACATTGCGATGTAACCTCATCTACAAGCCCGTGCGATCCAGAATCGAACACCAAATATGTCCTTCCAATAGTTGACTGGCTAATTCCAATATACTTATCTGACTCATCAATGTGTGCAGTCTATCAAGACGTTTACGCTCTTCTCTAACATGAATATTCTCATTGTTTCCACAGTTAAAACGAAGTCATATGGACAACATAATTTTGTGTATTAGGGCCCAGCTACGTACACGAATTTTCCATGCAACATATACACAATGACAGTGTTCTCATTCAATATTCTATTACAAGTCAGCTATTTCTTCCGTTTAGAAACAAATTAACGATTCGAATATTGTAACGTCTTTAATAATTGTCATGATGTTTTTTGAAATGTATAGGTTTATTGTCTTTTTTTAGATTGTACAGCGCTTAAAGCTTCCAATGATAAGTTGTGTTAAGCCCATATTATTATTGTTATTATTCTAATTATTATTATTGTTGTGTGTGTATGTGTGTGTGTGTGTGTGTATGTATGTGTGTGTGTGAGAGAGAGAGAGAGAGAGAGAGAGAGAGAGAGAGAGAGAGAGAGAGAGATAGAGATAGAGAGAGAGAGAGTACCTTATTGGGTCCACATGTGGTTCCTCTTGCCGCTACAAATCGGTGCTGCAAACAATTACCCGTTATAGGACTCGTACATTCCGTGAAGAGACAAATATCGTCAGACACAACCTAAAACAGACATCTTCATGATGATCATAGCAGTGCTGATGACTAAACAAAGAGATATATTGATGATGATCATAGCAGTGCTGATTACTATTAAAAGAGACGTCTTGATGATGATCATAGCAGTGCTGATGACTATAAAAGAGACATCTTGATGATGAAAATAGCAGTGCTGATGACTTATGCACTATTAAACCAGGTTTGATTAAAGGTCTAGACAGACAGAGTTCTTTTCATTTAACGTTTGCTTCCTCTGAATGCATAATAACTGGTTGGGTTGGGATGCTAGAGAAATGTGAAATAGTTTCAGATTTACAGACAGGGTATCTGCAACGTAAAGCATCCCAAGCTAATTTGGTCCCTTGTATATTAATTTTAATGTATTGTAAGAAAAATTACTGGAAAATTGTAATTTGGAAAAAAAAACATGTAATTATATCTGCATAGATTACAGAGAGTTATTTTATAATAGATGTAACGAATACAATTATTCGAGGTGGCCGGTCGAGATCCGACTGTTTTTGGTCTGATTATTCTTTCTAATCTCTACGTTCAGTACAAGATGCAAACGTTTGCCAGTTTATGTTTTTCTAGACACAACAAGCAGAGAAACTAACTGTGTAGTTTGTAAGCTTAAAATTTAAATGTTAAATTAAAAAAATATATTTTAAAGAACACATAACATTTAAATTGGCATATGGTTTGAGGTATACGAGTGAAAAGTGTAATTCATCACTAGGTCTACATGTCGGCGTGTCTCCTACGAACTGACGCCTTCGACTCTTTTGGTGATGTAAGCATGGTGCAGATGATATAGTGGTCTTTCCTTATAGGCAAAGCAATGGTTGCTGTTTACCTGTGTTCGAAGCTCCATATAATTACGAATTAAAATTATCTAACATGTACGATAACATTCAAATTTGATAGAATAGCAATATAATATTAGAACACCTCAAACGAGGACTCTTGAGAGAATAAGGGTAGTAAACAAATAAAACATGCATCAAGATAGTTGAGGGGACCCCGAGTGGACGAGTGGTCTAAAGCGATCTCCGTTACGGATCACTGAGATTGACAAGATAGTTGAGAAGCTGCCGTTGCTTAATGAACAGCATTCCAATTTCGTGAAGATGAGACCAAGCAACGCACCGACACACACACACACAGACACGCACGCTCGCATGCAATGTACATACCCCACAGAAATCAGATTTGGGTCCCTTAATTAGCTTACACTGGTGGCTAGGGGTATATGCCTCACCTGGCAGTCTCATCACATTGTTAGTCCATTCCTCTTTGTCATAAAAACCACCGATATTGGACACACATGTTCTGAAATACGCAAATTACCCAATACGCATAAAGATATAAATATTACCTATCTAAATATCAAGGTATCTACCTACATACACATGCCTGCGCATATAAGCACACACACATACATATGCGCTACTTATAAACGACTACTGGTCATATTAGTAGCAGCAGAGAGGGTGAACAGACCACGTTTTCAAGCAAAATTAAGGCTTACAGATCATGTTTTCGAGCAAAATATGGCCTATAGACTACGTTTTCAGACAAAAAATAAGACTTGCAACAAAATCTCATTTAACCAAAAAAAAAGTCTCCATTTTTGCAAAAACGGAGATTTTACGATTTTTTAATCAATTTTGCTCGCAACGATGTGGTCATCCACCCTCTCTGCTGCTACAGGTTAACAAAAAATAATAAATGATTTTAACCGAATATTTGATCAAGTCCGATACGATATCGTGTCCGAGGATCATGCAAATTTATTGTTGCGAATCCGTGCGGAGTCGACTGAGCATGACTAAAGAAATCTCGAAATTGATTGAAGTCCATATCAGAGCACCATGTCTGCCAAATATTTCTAAGAGTATGAGTATCAACTCCGTTGAATACAGACAATAAATTGCAGTTATCTCTGATGACTTTTGGAACCTGAGTGTAGCGTTGAGTGACATATATCACGTCAGTGTTTTTATGCCTGCCTCTGGAAAAGATCCTAGCAGGATTTTTTTGTTTATCCAACATTATATCGTCGTATACGACTAAATTGTTAATATCTCCATCAATATCATCAATACTCGGTGCTTCATCGATATCGGTTATAAATTCAATGGCGTTCTCACCCTTAATTTCTGATGCATTCTCGTTAAAATCCTTTAACACTTCATAACATCGTTGATCATCTACGCTAGGGGCAACTAAATACAACTTATCCCACGTCATCCATCTCATTATTAAATTGAGTAACAATTGCGTTTTACCGGATCCAGATGGCCCGATTATAATCATCCGGATAGAGTTTGGTAGCGCTGCATGATGCTTAACTGGTTCTCTTGTTTTAGTCGCTGAAAAATCAATTATATCCAAATCTCTATACATAAATTATGGATCTATATTGTATGAAGTGTAAAACGCGTACTAGCACAAATGATGTGACGACGGATACAACTAAAAATAACAGATCAGCACTTACTGGTAGATGTTCAACATGTGGTATTAAAAAGTTCAGATTTGTTTCTACAAAATCAAAGATTTTACAATCCGGAGATGTTTTTAAAAAAAACGAGGAGGTGATATCGCAGCCAAATTGGCAAAGCTCCCTGGAACCCCATGGGCAAAGTACCCCGGAGAAAAGCACCTTCCGGGATATAGCTACTGTGGACCGGGAACCAGACTTGACATCAGACTCAATAATCAAAATCAACCCAACCTCGGTGAAGAACCAATAAACGCCATTGATAAGGCCTGTCACCTTCATGATGTTGCTTATAAAAGCAGCAATCTGCAAAACAGGCATCTCGCGGATGTGAAATTAATTCATGCGTTAAATGCTATTCCTGATAAATCCTTCAAAGAAAAATTGGCTTCATTTTTGATAAAATCGGCTATGAAAAGCAAATTGATGTTAGGTGCCGGTAATTAATAATATGGAATCAATTTATTATTCCCCAAGAGGATACTGGAGGGGTAAATCAGCAGTCCATAAACTCGCTAGCACTGCAAAAGTGAAAAAAACCACTGCGGCTCATTGGTTATCCAAACAGGCACTATGGCAAATTTATCTACCACCGCCTAAACAAATTCAATTCTCGCATTTTGATGTGACCGCTCCTAATGAAGTTCATCAGGCTGATATATTATTTCTGCCACATGATCGTGGTTACAAATACGCTTTAACCGTAGTTGATATTGCAAGTCGATACAAAGAAGCAGAACCGTTAAAAACAAAATCAGCCACTGAAGTCGCTTCTGCATTTGAAAGGATTTATCGACGAGGTCCTCTGCACTGGACAAATCTATTGCAGGTTGATCCTGGCAAGGAATTTCAGGGTACAGTGTTATCTACAATGAAACATCATAATGTCACCATACGACGAGGGCATACTGCGCTACATCGCGATCAGGCCATTGTAGAACGATTTAATCGGACGATTGCTGAGCGGTTATTTGGATATCAATACGCAAAAGAATTCATCCAAGAAAAAAGATCCCGTGAATGGGTTAAAAGATTACCATCTGTGATTACTGCACTGAATAACGAGATTACTAGAACAATCAACATGAAACCTATCAACGCGATTAAAAACAAGTCAATACCCGTACAACCACAAAAAGATTTCAAAGAACCAATTCTTCATAGTAATGTCACTGTTAGGTATTTATATGAACCAGGAGAGCTTGAAGGGGGTAGAAAAAGGGCTACTGATCCTATTTGGAGTGTTACTGCACACAAGATATCTACTATAACACGATCAACTGGTAGACCAGCAATCTATAAACTGGATTCAACTGCCCCTCAACGAGGATTTACTAGACAACAACTACAGGTAATTCCCGAGGATACTCAATTGCCACCGCATGGTCTTAACTAGCGCCCTTGCGTCTATTGCACTCAAGACAAGTCAACATCACATTGTTTCTGACATGACCTAGATTGTTATTTTTTCTGTCTACGGTGAATTGGCGAGGATCCTTATCCGAATACTGCCAACGCATTATACAATTGCAACTCGCGCAGTGATTATTCTGTTGTTGTTTCAGCGTAATTATTAATTCAGCATCAATATCAAATTCTCGTTGTTTTTTTTTGTCCTGTTGTTTGTAAACGGAGAGTTTTTTATTAATGATGCTAACATCAATATCACTTATTGTTGTGTCATTATCATCGAAAACAATTCTTCGAAGTTGATTTATTCTTCGTACTCTGGATACTGCGAGATAGACTAAATTCGACCATTCGATGTGATTATCCACCATCCAAACAATTGTATCCGATATAGTCAATCCCTGTGAAGAGTGTATTGTTGCTGCGTATCCTAGCGTCCTTGGGGATTTATTAGCACGCAATGCATTTTCGACGACGCTGATATCAACCAGCACAATATCATTTAATACGAGAATTTGTTTTTCACTCTGTCCTGGAATATCAACTTCAATGTTCTGTTTTCGTGTATCCGATGGCCTATAACAAAGGGGTACTGGAAGCGTTGCAAATTTTTCTTTATGCAATTCAAATAACTTCATCTGAAGTGTGTCCCTGACTATTTTTCTACTTGCAATTATCAAATCATTTGGTCTCCATGTTTTCCAGAAATCATTCATTGGAGTTTCTGAAATCACTTCACGCGCTATTTCGCATTGGATTCTATCCGGTTGTAATCTAATTAGCGCTTTGAATTCTCGTAATCGTTCATCAAGTGATCTATAATCAGTGGTAATTTCTTCATAATAGTCTACAAAACCCCTTAGCCATTCATGTGGAGATGCACCGACAAATGGTGGTGGTTGGCCGTGATCACCGCACATGACGACTTTTGTGTTTTTGTTTAACAACCACTCAAGAAATGTTTGTAATACATCTAATGACACTGTGCATATTTCATCCCAAATGATGATTTCAGGAATGAATTTATCACCCATACGTTCAGGAGTCCATTTGTCACCCTTCCATCGAAAGAAACTATGGTAAGTACAGGCATTTACCCCTCGCTGTATCATCTCTCTGGCGAGTCTGTGAGTCGGTGTTAGCACAATCATGGTTGACCGACGAAATAATTCAATTGCACGAGTTGTCTTTCCTGACCCACTACAACCGTTTAAATAAATTGTCTTGTATCTACATACTGGATCAGAAACCGGTGGTGCATTAGAAAATTCTGATTGATTTTCAATACGGTTACAACAAAGATATTTATCATCCATGGCAACGTCTGCGGATTCACAATACTCATGTAGCATCTCCTTTTTAAATCGCCAACGCCCCCAATTTTCTTCGGGATCTGTGAATTTAGCTACAGCTGATTTGTACTTATTGTGTATATACATCGAATCAGTGGCCACTCTAACCGCGGTATTAGGAAATCTATTTATCATCGAAAATAGATTAATAGAAGCATAGGCTAGCATAGATGATCTTAAATGTGTATACTGGGAATTATATCCATCACAGTAGGTAACAACCGTACCTAATTTCTCACCATTGGATAGAAAAGCATCCTTACGGGATACAAGTTTTCCCTGTTTCATTAAATCCGCTACAATAAAATCGTATTCAGCGACATCTATGATCAACCGCGAAGAATATTTTGCGTTGTCGTACCGTCCACCTTGAGTGAATTTACCGATTATTCTTCGTCCGAGATCTTTTGCTTGTTCTTTTTTAATTTCAAATAACTTCTTAGACCAATTTATGATTTCTTCTTCATTGAAATCAGGGAATTGTTTTCGTAGTTCGTTGATTATACGATCTAGATCGGGTTGTGGTAGCCAAACTTCTTTCTGAGCTCGATAGCATATAATAGCCTCGGAAACAATCAACGATATTAGCATACCACAATCAATCATATATCTCAATAGCACTATTGGCATCCAGGCCTTTTCAGATAGATGTCTACCGAGCCAAACATAACTACACGGATGTAACCCTGTAGTTAATTCAAATGATATCACACGAGCGTATCCGGTTAAATCAAAATCAGGCAATGGTCCATTAATCGCAACACGAGTCATTTCATGCGTGGGGTGTCCAAATCGTTTGAAGTACTCAGCACATTCCCCATATCCGAGAAAACTTCCGGGATAACACGCGGCTATATCAATTGAAATCATACCATCACGTGAGTATTTCGTATTCCACAGTCCTCCATGACCAAATTTCGACGCAACTCAATTTAACATCTTCGAGAAAATCACTTCGTGTTGGACGCCATGAGTTTTTTTCTCTTGCGAAGTGAGCTACCACTGATGGAATAGTAAAACTATCCGTGAGTAGTTTTTCATGGGAATTCTCCGGTGAAAAATCACTAGCGATTTTTCTCATTCTGTTATCTAATTCTTCAACGCGATATAATTCACCATTTGGTTTTACAAATTGATCGAATCCTTCATCACTTCTAAGTAACCACACTGACACAGGATCATCTTTACACAACGCATGAATAGCATCAAATAATCTCTCTTCATAGAAAACATCCCCGACGAACTCCTTAGGGATATATTTCACGGTTCGTTCTCGTGGAAATACTGTTACCGCAGGTGTCCACGCGTGTTTGTTATGATCAATAATCTGTATTGGGGCTCCTCGCGATTGATATTTCGGTTCGTATAATACTTCTCCGGTTATTGTTGTTACTGATATTGGGAATTTTAATGATGCTTCTAATTTAGCTATATCAGAAATCTTTGCACCATGCTGTTTCACTGTCAGTTCCCACTCGGTTATTTTCCTACGTCGCAGATCAGTTAGTTTATTTCCTCGGGATGCATTTGTGAAGTGTTCTATTATTCGTTCTGCTACACAATTCAGTGAACTAGAATATTTCATAGGAGCTAGTTTTGCGATATCGGGTTTATCATTTAACGGATATATCCCATAAACCATTGCTGTTACGGGATAAGATCTTTCGTAGTATGGCTTATCGATTCCGCTTAGAATTCCCGGTTTGGAATCTCTACTCACAATGACAGCTTTTTTAGTCTTGAGAATTGGTTCAAATTTATCCCTAATAATCCATTTGCCATCGACTTCGATAATGAATTTGATTCGGAAAAAATGCCGTTTTTCCCCAACACGTGAAATTATCACTGCTGCTTTTTCATCAGTCATGGTAGCATCAACAACACCATCAATTCGAAATGTTGACCAACAATAAGATGCTCCATCACGCTTAAATTCATTAAAACAGTCTCTGATTTTACTAATCATGGCTTTATCAAGAATTGTATTCTTTGGTGTATTAGAAACTATATCGAGATTGAATTGAGCATCCTTCCAGGGTAATCTCTTGGACGTTTTTTTTCGTTTATCGAGATTAAATTTAGGACTAATTTTTAATAATCTCTTAAACTCTTTCATGTTTCCGTCTCTTGGACGTTTGAGATTAATTTTGTTACGTTTTTTTGGTTTATCGAGATTAAATTTAGGACTAATTTTGTTACGTTTTTTTGGTTTATCGAGATTAAATTTAGGACTAATTTTTAATAATCTCTTAAACTCTTTCATGTTTCCGTCTCTTGGACGTTTGAGATTAATTTTGTTACTTTTTTTTGATTGATCGAGATGAAATTTAGGACTAATTTTTAATAATCTCTTAAACTCTTTCATGTTTCCGTCTCTTGGACGTTTGAGATTAATTTTGTTACGTTTTTTTGGTTTATCGAGATTAAATTTAGGACTAATTTTTAATAATCTCTTAAACTCTTTCATGTTTCCGTCTCTTGGACGTTTTTTGGGTCTATCGATATTAAATTTAGGACTAATTTTTAATAATCTCTTAAACTCCTTATCAGCATTAAATTCAGCATTTTTCGAAGGCGTTCTCCTTAATTCCCTCATGCTATAATTAAAACAAGCATTTAAATGAAAGATTTATGTATAATGAATCACTGTAAGTGGCTTATGATTGGATCAGTAACCCCGTGTAACAAATCATGCAGAAATGAGTTTTGTGGGTATCATATGCAAAGCTTTCGACGTGGAAGCCTTGGTCCGTTACCTTGTATTCTATGTGGAGTTGGGGTCAGGGGAAAATCTCAGTTGTGTCTAAATTGCGGTGGTAAGCGATACAGGGAATTGAAGCGTTATTATGATAAAAGAATAAAAAATGGACAATCAATCAGAAATTTTGACCCTGAAAAGGTCCTTGACCCTGACAACATCAAGGATAAAATCATAAGAACCCCTCAAGACTACATTGAAAGATTCATTATTGAACCAAACAATGAATTAGACAAACAATAGTATTATGTATACGAATGAACCAAGAATTCAGACAACACCCTGTGATCACAAATTATGAAGCATCCAGTGATGGTGTTGTAAGAAACCGCAGACTGAAGAAACCAGTTGGTGCTGTGAATAATCAAGGGTACTTGATGTTTACTGTTGGCGGGAAGAAAACTTATCTCAATCATCGTTTCGCATTTGAATGCTTTTTTGGATTGATCGAGGATGATTCTGTCATTGATCACAAGGATTCTAATCCAAAGAATAATTCTTTATCAAATCTGCAGGCTATCACACAAAGTGAGAATACCAAACGAGGGAAGACTGGAAAATGCAAAACGGTTGGGAAGAGACCTGTGAAATCTTTGAATACGATAACTAACGAAGAAAAAATATTTCAATCAATAACCAGCGCCGGTAGGCACTTCGATATTTGTCCGCCTTCTGTACGATATGTTGCAGAGGGGATTTGTCGATCGGCTATTTCAAAAAGGACAGGACAGAAAATTCAATTTAGTTACGTCTAATGCGTCATATTTTTCATTTAGAAATATATCATTATTATAGAATAATGAATTCTGAAAACATGAATAGCATTTTATCCGAGATTTCAAAATTGAAAAGTTGGGATATTGAACTATCAGATGGGTTAAATCCTGATCAAATCATGTCTGATTTTCAGGATATAGAATAAGGAGTTAGCACTAACAAGTATATGCTACCAAAGAAGTATGCGCTCATCAAGAGAATTCAGAATTCTATTCGGGACTCTCTCGCATTTTCCAGTGACGTAAGTGTGTTCGCTCCGTTGTATACCATCGTAGAACGAATACGAAAAGAATTGGGGTACGAATACGAATTGAAAAAGGAGGTTAATTCTAAAGTTAGAAACCTACGGGCGTTAATTCAAGAAAATGAACAATTTTGATTGACCATTTATCATTATTTGATTGTGACCGTCCCTCAGAGAGATTTTAATTTTTTTTAGCATTTTTTGATTAAAAATGTCAAAATCAGTGAATAAAAAATATTTCACACACACTGAAGAAAAAATCAATAGACCGTTAATGGATGATCAATGGAAAAGTGGGGAAAGTGTGATATTATTTATTTTTATAAGGATTTCCACACTTTCCCCATCAATGATAGAGATCTCAAAACGCTTCCATGATCGTGTTAAAAATCATCCGACATGTCATTGATGGGAAAAGTGTGGTATTAATTGTTTTGCAATTGAAAAATTGTTTGCGATTTCAAATAATGGTCAATGAAGCATTAACAACTAGATTGGCTCGTGAACGACTGGATGCAATCAGGAGATTTGTACCAATTCGCGACTCTGTAAGAAATAAACTGCAACAACGACAGAGTTTACAAACTGATTTTGCTGCGGGATCCGAAGAATTGTTTAAACCAGTAACCACAGCAACGTACGGGGTAGAGCGTGCTATACGGGGGGGGGGGGGGGGGTGATCCCGAGACGGGGAAATCTGTTATCGGTGAACTTGAAAAAATAGCAGCGAAAACTGAACAAACAAAACAGACTGTACAAAAAATGGAATCAAAAAGAACAGTAGATGATTTATGCGTGAGATTTAACGAGGATGGGTTAGCAGCAATTGATAAGACTGATCCACCAGAAATTCCTGCGCTTGTTGTTATGACTTATGAAAACAGAAAAAAAATGTTGAAACCAGAACATCATAAATATGTTAAGAATTTCACTCATTGGGCTGATATATTCTACAAAATCAAAACTAAAAAAAGTCAAATTAAGACAGATAGTGCATCATACATTGAATATATCAATGCGGTGGATATAGTGTATAAACAATATGAAAAACAAAAAACGCAAAAGCGACAGCAACCTGCAAAGAAAATATCCTTTTCACCTAAAAAACAACAACTACCACCTGATGATGATGATCCTTTTGGTTATTTACAAAAAACCAATTTAGACGAAATGGAAAAAATGGATGTAGCAATGGGTTATAGCGGAAGCGGATTGCAAGATTCCAGTGGACCCCAAAGTTGGGTATGTCCTGGTAGTGTTCTCAGTGATATATCACGATTAGAAGTTCTCATCGGAGGAAAACGAGCTGGAAATAACTCACCGGAAATAATTAATGAAGCAGCTGATATCTGTAGACGATTATTTCAGGGTGGTATCATGGATATCAGCACATATCGAGATTTCATTGGCGAGTTAGTGGAAAGTGGGTATCATAGTGACTGAATTGAAAAATCTGATGACGAAGTCATTCGATTAGATAAATAACAATTGAAAAATTGTTTCTGATTTCAAATAATGATCATACACTACAATCATGATAAACCAACCCCCGTCTACGTAGTTAATTCACGGTTTCCGGTTTATAGAGCATACTACGGAGATGGTTTAGGTAATACCATTTTAGGGTTATTTGCGAGAATGGCTCCAAAAGTGATGCCGTTGGCTAAACAATTAGGAATGAAAGCAATTGAAGTTATTCGTGATAAGGGTATTGGTGCTGTTGGAGATCTTGCTGGAAAAGCGTTTTTAACTGCGAAGAATGATTTAACATCATTAGTGAAATCACGGATGAAATCCAAAGGATTTTCAAAACCGTTACCGTCTACAGCGGAAATGCCTGCAAGTGTTAGTAGAATTATAAATAACGCAGTAGATGAAAAATTAGCGTCGATGGTTTTAACCCCCGACCAAAGCAATATTGCAAATATGATAGCAGGAAGTGGCTTTAAAAAACTACGACGATGAAAATGGAAAATCGCGATTTAGACTCTGATAAATAGAATAAAATGTTCAAAAAGTCACATGATCCAGCGTTTGATATAGACGCCCAAGTTGGCAAGGATGATTCTGTACGCGATTATCAATATTACGCCTATCATGCCATAGACTCAAATAGTCGAGCAAGAATTGATCTTCAAGTCCATGATACCAGTAAATACTTTCTACCCTGTGAAGCGTTTATTGAAGTAGAAGGAGAAATTGTAACAGCTGCTGATACTCCTGCTGTACCAGCACCGTATCCAGCTGGTACTCAAGTCGGTTTTGTCAATAATGGTATCATGGCGTTATTTGAGAGTGCAAAATATCTCATTGATGGAAAAGAAATTGAGGCGATAGATCGCGATGTTGATGTGGCTACAACAATAATCGGGTTAGCGAGATATTCCGATGATTATACAAGATCAGCAGGACCTTCTATGATGTTTGCAAAAGATACTACAAATACCGCTGGAGGAAAACAATTTGTTGTAAGACGACCAAAGAATAATGCTGGCACCGCTAATATTGATGCCGAAGATATGATTATAAACAACGATGTTAATTTCAATCTAGGAGCTGCAACACGTATTTCAATGTTGCAAGGAGCGCGTAAATCATTTTCATGCGCGATTCCACTGCATCACATATTTGGATTCTGTAGAAATGTCAGAAAAGTTATCTACGGGGCGAAGCATACAGTATCGCTTGTACGAAAGAGTGATGATAGTGACGCAATCTGGAGGATTCCAGCGGATGCTGCAAATCCAAATGCTGATGCCGGTAAAGTCAATTTAACAAAAATATCATTGTGGATGCCAGTGTTGACTCCATCAATCACTGCAGAAGAACGATTGCTATCATTTATGGACCATGGAGGAAAATCATTACTAAGTTGGCTAACCGTGAGTACAGATGTTAAACTATCAAATATCAACGGGGTATTCACCTGGAATCTAGCATCAAAACAGGGCACTGCTGCGCCACGTCATATATTCGTAGCGTTACAGGATAACGCACGAGTTGGCAATCAACTCTTCAGCCATATGATATTTGATCAATTAGGTGTTAAGGACGTCTCACTGAGAATAAACGGCCAGCAGGAACCATCCGAGGATGTACAACTCGATTACGGTCAGAATCATATTGCTCGCGTGTATCATCGTCTGTTGTCGTTTATGGCACGTGATCAAAATGTCGATACTGGTCTGCAAATATCACAATACGACTTTAAGAGTTTATATCCGATCTATTACTTCTCACTGGAACATCTCGATTTGATGAGACAATCTGTCGTTGATATACACTTTAGAGCTAATGTGCTTCGTGGTGCTATTGCTAATTACAGAGCGGTTGCTGTCATTCTCAGTGATAAATCAATGCTACTTGAAGGTGTTGGTGGAAGAATGAGAGTGGTAGATGCACCAGTGGAAAACATGTAAACGATTTAGAATCAATCAATTATGTATAATGTCATATAGTGTTATTAGTGTTGCGTTAACTCCTGGTCAAATCAAAAAATTGCAATCGGAATCAGCTAAAAAATGTGGAACCACAATCACGTTGAAACCCAACCAAATGACTGGTGGTGCAAATAAACTATCGCTGACAACTCGTCAGGTGAAACATTTCAATGATGCACTAGTAGCAAAAAAGGGTGTTCAGATTACTCTCTCTGCGGCTGCTATCAAAAATATGATTAAAACAGGCGGTATATTCCCGTTGTTAGCTGCGATTCCAGCATTGATTGCAGCAGCAGCCCCAGCGGTGGCTAAAGCGGCAGCGTTAGGAGCCGTTGGTACTGCAGCAGGAATGGCACTAAAGAAGGCAACTGGGAAAGGATATAAAAAAAGGGAAAGGGTCTAAGACTACCAGGAACCCCGTATTCGTGGTACAGCGGAAAGGGTCTAAGACTAGGACCGGTTTATTAATTGGAGAGTCTATGATGGTTCCCATGTCCAATTTTGATTTACTCGATGCTGCTAAAAAACTCGCGATTAAAAACTTCAGAGGTGTTTTTATGAAAGATCAATTACCACATCAACCAAACAGCGTTGAAACCGGAATCATTAATTTAGATAACAGCACCGGACCTGGAACTCACTGGGTTGCATACGCTATTGATCCACGTGGGATTGTCTATTTTGATTCATATGGATTAGCCCCACCAAAAGAGTTTATGCGTTATATAAAAACCCTTCCAATGAAGACTTGGTATTCTACGCTACCAACACAAACGATGATTGACCCACCAATATGTGGCAGCGAAGTATTAAATGTCCTTAACGCTATTTCTAACTCCTTGAGTAACCCAAGCGGAAAACCACCACATGTTGTTGTGAATGAATACACTAGTAATCGCTGGAGAAAATCGAAGATTTTTCAACGAAGTCGTCAAAAACGATTTTAGAGAGAGAAAGAGTTTTACAATAACATGATTGATATTTGGGGGAGATCTTTGAAACCCAAACCCGATGACACTGCAACCGGTGATGTAAAAAAACTAATCAAAGATGAAATCGCTGAGACGTTAAATTTAGTAAATGTTGACTTGAACGAAATAGTTGTATTTCAGGACAAACAGGGTAAATTGAAATCCAGTGATGTGTCATTGAATGACATTTTGATACGGCAGCAAGACGCCACTGAAAACTCTATTGCGTTGTATTCCAGCGGTGGACGACTTAAAACCAGTAATATATCCGCGGATGACATTTTAAAACGGCAGCAAGACGCCACTGAAAACTCTATTGCGTTGTATTCCAGCGACGGACGACTTAAACCAGGTGGACTTGTGTCTACGATCACTGATAAGATTGCTACCCATGACAATGAGTTGAATAATTCTCTGTTAGAACTAGCAACACTTCAATCTAAAATTGAAGAACACGGAAAACAGTTTACATCATTTCGTAGAAATGTCATTGATAAATTTATTGGAACCCCGTTGGATAAAATTGAAATAAAACTCCCGGATATTAAAAAATCCATCGATGAGACAAAAACTTTCATCGAAGCCATCAAAGGTGATTTTTCGAGGATGATAACAATCATTGAAAAAACAAAAATTCCGCATGAGAAAACCAACAACGTAGTATATACAATCCAACACGGATCATTTGCGTGGACACCTACAAACAATAAATTAGATATCACTGCAACCGTTAAAGGTATTTATCGATTAACACTAGTAACACCATTGACTCAATTTAATATATCATCGTCGAGTTCATCCGGGGTCAATAATACGATTTCAACGATCATCGACAAGGATACAACTGAAAAGTTCACTATAACAGCTACTGATAAAAATTTGATTAGGGTTTCAGCAACCTGGTATGTGGAATTCGTAGCGGATTTAAGTAAATAACTAAATTGAAAGGAAAATCGTTCGGATTTCACAATTGAAAACACTAGTATTTTTAAAATAAAAATGATTTCATCAACGCAATGTCGCTATGATCAGGTCAGAGAATTTCAAAATAGACTCAAAACCCTCACTGAGGAGTATCAAATAAAAATAAAAAAATACCGACGAAGAATCACCGCAATTGATATTACTATGTACTCGGTGTCAAGCGTTCTCGCTGGCGCCGGAATAATACTTGCATCGGTTACAATGATTGCCCCGGTCGTAGTTCCAATTTGCATTTCTGCGGTGGCTACAATCGGGGGTATATCAACCGGGATAGCAAAAAAGATATCATCATGCAGCCAGAGTAAACTGCAGAATTACTTAATTCAATTTCATATTGCATCAACCGCATATTCGCAGTTATCCCTGATGATATCGTCGTCACTCGATAATACGATTATATCAGATAGTGAATTCTCAGCGATGGTCAGTATTTTTGATTCAGCGATATCAAAATTAGAGCAACAACATGAATATAATAACAATGACAACACCGATGGAATTAGAAAACACGAACCCAAAAACAAACCCAAAAACCAAAATGATCTCAATAATCTCAACCATACCAGATTGTGAGTTCTCAGTGATGGTCAGTATTTATGATTTCTCGATACCAAAATTAGAAATAAATCATGAGTATAATAACAATGACGACACCGATGGAATTACTTCAACAAATAGTGGAGAACACGAACCCAGTACAAACAAGCATGATATCAATAACATCAACGAATCCTGAATTCAGTGTGAATTTCCCTAGCCCAGTCCCCGTGAAGGAGATAGCGCTAGCAAAACTACGAGTGTATCACAGTTGGCCTAATATCAGATCAAAATCATTTGGTGGTCAACAACCGAATAATTCACTGGTGTTTGCAAATAAGAATAAAGACGACGGTACCCTAGACTGGAAAGTTGTTTCGATACCAACAGGGTCATACCAAATCGAACAAATCAATAATGAATTCGCGCGTAGAATAAAATCGATAACTGGAACAGAATCGAAAATCGCTATAACAGTTCATGAACCGACGCTATCATCCGCAATTGAGATAAACACAGAAGGATACGTAGTAGATATCTATCAGAGTTCTATTAGAACCGTACTAGGATGGCCTGAATTACCACCAGGGGAAAAAACCGTTGATTTACCAGAACCACAAAAAACTGATTATATCACCGACAGAATAAAACCTGATAATTCAATAAAGAGTTATAAAGATCACCAATTCACTATAGATTTTTTTGATTTCGGATTTAAACCAATTGGGGAGGGTAGATTAGAGAGACATCGTTTTGTTAACGAATCTGAAATCGTTAAAAATTTCACAGCAATGAATAATGATTTATCGCTGTTGTTAATATCTCTTAAAACCGGCTCTCTCACCCGAGATGAATTTATCAGCGTCGTAGAAACATGCAATAAAATTATCGACGATATGGAAACATTTAGCCTAAAAATTATTCAGGATATATTAGATGACGATAATCCCTTATCGAGAACAAAAATTGCACTGATCTATAAAATCCGCGTTGAAGAAATTCCAACATTTAGACTACCAGGATATAACGTACCAGAACTAAAAAAACTTCTCAATGATGCCATTGATGTTGGTTTCAAAATAATTCATGATACGTGGAAAAAAACAGCATCACCGGAAATAAAAATCCTCAAGCATAATAATGATCCAGATGGTGGCGGTAGGCATATCTCTCCGTTCAACGTGAATATATCCTCAGTGATTGCGCTCAATTTAGTATGTGATGTTATCGAAGGAAGCTATCAGATTAATCTAGAGCAATCAAATCAAGCTCAGCAGGGATATATTCTTTATTCGTTTGCACCAACAGCTCCTCCAGGATTCCTAATTATTGAAAACCCAATTAATCCTGTCTACATGCGATGCCATAATAATTCGTTAACGAGAATTAATTTCAAACTCACCGACCAGTCAAATAATCTGATTGATTTACAAGAAGAGGTGTTAGCGATTAGTTTGTTTGTAAAGTCCTAAGGACTTTCATCATAAAGACTTGATCAAATATTCGGTTAAAATCATTTATTATTTTTTGTTAACCTGTAGTAGCAGAGAGGGTGGATGACCACATCGTTGCGAGCAAAATTGATTAAAAAATCGTAAAATCTCCGTTTTTGCAAAAATGGAGACTTTTTTTTTGGTTAAATGAGATTTTGTTGGAAGTCTTATTTTTCGTCTGAAAACGTAGTCTATAGGCCATATTTTGCTCGAAAACATGATCTGTAAGCCTTAATTTTGCTTGAAAACGTGGTCTGTTCACCCTCTCTGCTGCTTTAGTCATTCGTATAAAAACAATCTGAACAAATGTATAAATGTCTATATGTCTAAAGTTACATTGAACATACTTGCGCTTCAGTGTCCTCTTTATAGTTTTCATAGAGCAATTAGAGAAAAGCCATGGTTTTCTTGAATAATCCTTGTCTTTCTCGAATACTGGTTTATTTGGAGACATAATATACATATCGTCAGCCGGACAATCGACAGCGCTCTTCTCTCCATCGTGGTGTGCTCCAAGACTAGAAATATCAAGTTAACATTGTGCATAAATGTACATGCGAGGCAGCGTATATTTGATAATCACATCTTCTATTTATGGCTTTGTCTATCGCGGTGAGTGTCAGTTAACTTACAAAACAAATCGTATTTTTACATCCACGTCGTGCGTTCATTTTACATAGGATTTTATACATGAAAAACCTTTAAAAAAAACAATTTACAAAATAATAGGTTGAAAAACTTTACTTTATTATACAATAATTTGATTTTCAAAAATAACGATAAACACTTCCAATGGTATTAATATCACAAAGTAATTATATCATTTACTCTCAAGACATATTCTATATTTGACCAATGTCATGATGTAATTTCTGATTTCTACACCTGTAATTTAATGTTGTAACATTATTTAGCCGTTAATATTAGTAGGATTCCATAGCACCAGAATGGTCTTGTATTCTGCAGCTCGTATCGTTAGTAAGTGTCAGTCTCTGTATTCCATTTTCTCAAATATTTTGTGTCCGTGTGTTTGTGCTTGATTTTCAATCCTAGCGCTAAGATCTCCGCAGTGAGGCAGTTTATAGTGATGTCTAGCACTGGGGCATCATACCGCAGACAAGTAGAATGATGTCCCAACAAGTCACATTATCATGACACCAGCATCTTACGATCCTAACACTAAACTCTTCATGTTGAGCGAAAAGAAAGGCAGCTATTATCATCATCTTTGTACGTCTTTGGTATGACTCGGAAGGGGATCGAACATACGATCTCCCGCATCCGAGAGGGCGCACAAACTACCTGGCCATCGCAGCGGCAAATATTTGTATTTTAAGAATGATTTCAAGTTTCATTTTATACAGTGTTTGTTTCATAAAACGATACCGCAATCATATGTCACCTAAAGTCATGATTCAGAAAACGAAACCGGATTTAATCCAGTCTATAAAGTCTGCTATGCCGGAATGTTAACTTAGTTGAATTACGCTACTACAGACCGCTTCAACGTCTTTCAAAGTGTATGTTTGGAGTCTGTTTTGATCATTTTACTGCGTGTAATATAAAGCAGATAGCGTTTAACGCTTTCGTTTAACATTGTACAGCTATTCTGTCAATTACCATTACATTTTGTGAAACACTGAAAACAAAGATGATAAGATGCAAACAGCTACGCTAAGAAGTATGCTGGTGATTTTCCGCAAGTCCGGAATGACAGATATTATGATTATCGTATAGTATGTAATCTCAACAAACGTGCTTAGGTTCCCAAAATTGAAGAAGCACAAAAAAACGTCAAGAAAACACAGACCATGTATATGCAGCTATTTATAGTTGCAAGTGAGCGAATCAAGGGTCCACCATTGGGTACAAGAACTTTAAAGCCATTGCACTCCAAGGGTCAATTAGGGCGGGCCACCAGTAAACAAGTAATCTAAAGCTATCACCTTATAGTCTCGGGCGCAGCCTGCTTTGGTGAGAATGTTTGCCATTAGCTTCCCATAGGTCCATTGTTTTACCCAGGGTTGTCTTGTGTTCATTTTACTGTATATTTTCCTTCATGTATAGCCTATCGTTTTGTGCAAAAGAAATGGCGTAAAACTGAACACAACAACAATTAGGGAGCAAGAAAGTCAACTTACTTGTGCCCAAGTTCGTGTGCTGCTGTGCTTACAGTCTGAAAAAAATCGCCTATCTCTACAATCGCGGTTCTCTCTCCAATGTCACACACATGTCCTATATAGGAACGACCTAACCGGAAAGATAAAAATAGTCTAGATGAAACAAATACATTGTTATAGGTTAACGATGCTTAGAGGTGTATGTGTACCATATATTAACTCAAATAATGCACTACTCTTTTGCATTATTAACTTATATAAAAACGAGTGCATATAACTCTAGTGTCGAAACCCAATGCCAATAAATATATTTCATGGCCCGGGTCTATTTATGTGATCTATTGAATTACAATGAATGATATAGCCAGACCCGATACATGAAAGCACAAATAAAGATCGACGTGATACATGAAAGCAGAAATCAAGATAGACGCGATACATGAAAGCACAAATCAAGATAGACGCGATACATGAAAGAAGAAATCAAGCGTTTACAAGTGAAGAAACAAACCAGAAGATCATCGAAATATCTTGGTCGTCCAAGGGTTATTCTACTTTATAAATTTCTACTTCACGTCCAATAAATGGAACATAGTAACCACGACCCCTCTTGATTATGAATCTGGTGCTTTTCCTAATGAGCAGCCACGGTACAGTAATTTTTAGACACTCCATGTATGACTGTTGCAAGTCTTTTCCAGATAAAAACGTATATATGACGGTGAATAGACGTTGACTTGTTCCGGATGTCATGCATATCGTATTAATTTGCATTCTGTTTTGTTAACACCAAACCTATGAATTGCTGAGATCAATTTGAAGTAAGGAATGTCCAGCACAACGGCCAGTATTAGAGTGAATTGGATATTGTCACTGTAATCACCGACAAACGGTTGAAAACAAAGAGTCCGTGATAGGGTTTTTGAGGAAAACCACTGAAAACATGACTTGAACTGAAAGTATATTTACCCGTACAAACGACATGGAATCGTTAGTGAAATATGATGTAAACAACGTAAATTGGTTTGAAGAAAGCTTATAGCCTAACTAATCAACCAAGACTGCGCCAGGAAGTTCCCCCGATTTGATTTCATGTAGTCCCTGGTATATAACTTTCATCAAGGTAATTTGACGTAATATAAAATCTTTTAGTAGGGAACCTGGCTTGGATGACTATGCCAGTAAGTGAATGAAAATAAATACCAAAAATATTTTAAAATCCATTCATTTCAAAAACAGCGCTAATTAATTTCAAAAATTTTCTTCGATCGTCTGACTAAGAACAACTCGCGTTATAGAGGTCTATAAATTCACGGCTGCCATAAAAATCTTTCTGAAATTTTTAGACAGGTCGCACTAAACAAGTGCTGAAACACATCGTAAATAATGATATAAAACAATACAGCATGGTTAGGATTTGTAATAAATAAAGATATAAAACAATACAGCATGGTTAGGATTTGTAATAAATAATGATATAAAACAATGTTAGTAAAATATGTATTAAAAAATGTATTGAGAATCCGGTCATCCTGATTAGTGCAACTATCTGATTGGATGACAGATTCATGCGGTCCACTTCGATACTTATGTAATAGCTGTACAGTGTACTCCTATACGATATCATATCTGTGCAGTCTGCTGCGATACTGATGTTGGATTTGAGCAGTCTAATCCAATAGGCGTGTCACAGTTGGACACACTACTGCGTTATGAATGTCTTAACCGTGCGGTCAACTACGATAATGACGCCATATATGTACAATATAATATAATACAAATGCAATATTTGTACAGTAAACTCCAATACGAATATCAAATTTGTACAGTCCAATTCGTGAACCATAGGTATTTTGTATCACAATATCATAATTACAAATGAATTTTGGAGTCAAACGTTTTTTGAGATGTTAAGATAGATTGAAATGGTGCTTAATGTTAACACGAAATATATACACATACAATCATAAGCTGTCTAACAAAGATCAAAACTTCTGGTCACTTTCAAACAATTGTCGTCTTTCCTTTCAGCCGAAATATTTTAAACAACTTCACGGGTATGGATAATTATTAATGTCACGAATACGGACAATTAATGCTGTCACAGACATAAAACTTTCCACTGTCACATATACGGACAATTATCAATTATTACTCTCTCGGCTAGGAACAATTAGTATTTTCACCGGAATAAGCACTTTCTAATGTCAGTGACACAAATGAGCAGTTATTTCTTAAGCAGCAGAGGGGTGAACCCTACAAATTTTGGAGGCGTCGATTCGGCAAACTGAGGCTTCCTCCAAAAGCGTAAACAAAAGCGTCGACGAGGCTAACCAACGCTTGTTCGAAGACGCCATGGTCGTTGTCACTTACCACCTCTGCTGCTATGGGTTAACCGAATATTTTAGCAAGTCCGACACGATATCGCGTTCGCGGATCTGATAAATTTATAGTCACAAATCCGTGTGGGATTGACTGAGCGTGACAAAAGAAATTTCTAAATCGATTATGATCCATATCACCACCGCACCAAGTTTGCCAAATATTTCGTAGCATAGGAGTATCAACTCCGTTAAATACACAATTAATTGCAGTTATCTCTGATCAGCTTCGGAATTTGTGTGTAGCGTTGAGTAACATATATCACATCAGTGTTTTTATGTCTGACTCGGGAAAATATCCTAGCGAGATTCTTGTGATTGTCTAACATGATGTCATAATACACGACTAAATTGTTAATACTTCCATCGATATCATCAATGCTCGGTGCTTCTTCGATATCGGTTATAAATTCAATAATACCTTCGCCGTTAATTTCTATTGCTCTCTCGTTGGCATCCTTTAATATTCATAGCATCGTTGATCGTCTACACTCGGAGCCACCAAATACAATTTTTTCCATTTCATCCATCTCGTTATCAAACTGAGTATCAGTTGTGTCTTACCGGTTCCAGATGGTCCGAGTATAGTCGCGCGAATAGAATTCGGCAACATCGCATGGTGTTTAATAGGTTCTCGTCGTCGGGTAGCTGAATAATCAATTACATTCATGGTATTATAAATATATTATGGATCTATATTGTGTGAAATGTAAGAACCGTACTGGCACAAACGACTTGACTACGATTACAACTAAAAATAACAGATCAGCACTTTCTGGTAAATGCGTACAATGCAGTACAAAAAAATTTAGATTTGATTCAATGCGATCTGCGGATAATTTTAAAAAAAACGAGGAGGTGATATTGCAGCCAAATTAGTAAAGCTCCCAGGAACACTATGGGCAAAATATCCGGGAGAAAAACACCTTCAAGGGTATAGTTATTGATGGCTCGGGACTAGACTCGATATCAGGCTCGATGACCAAAAACATCCTCGACCGGGTGAATATCCAATAAACGCCACTGATAAGGAGTTTCATGCTCATGACGTTGCTTATTAAAGCAGTAATCTGCAACACAGACATCTCGCAGATGTAAAATTAATTCATGCGTTGGATTCTATCTGATAAATCCTTCAAAGAAAAGTTGGCTTCATGGTTAATACAATGGGCTATGAATGGTAAATTGATGTTAGGTGCCGGTAATTAATAGTAACATGGAGGGGTAAGTCAGCAATCAGTAAACTCGCTAGCGCCACGAAAGTGAAATATACCACCGCAGATAATTTGTTATCCAAACAGGCGATATGGAAAATTTATCTACCACCGCCTAAACAAATTAACTACTCTCATTTTGATGTGACCGTTCTTAATGAAGTTCATCAAGCTGATATATTATTTCTGCCGCATAATGGTGGTTACAAATACACGCTAACTGTAGTTGATGTTGCGAGTCGATACAAACAAGCAGAGCCGTTAAAAACAAAATGGCTTCTGCGTTTGAAAGGATTTATCGGCGAGGTCCTCTGCGTTGGCCAAATCTATTACAAGTTGATCCTACCAAGGAATTTCGGAGTGTGGTTCTATCAACGATGAAAAATCATAATACCGCGTTATGACGAGGACATACTGCACTATATCGCGATCAGGCAATTGTTGAACGATTTAACTGGACGCTTGCTGAGTGGTTATTTTTATATCAATACGCGAAGGAATTTATTCAGGATAAACTATCTCGTGAATGGGTCAAGAGATTACCAGGTGTAATTACCGCGCTGAATAATGAGATTACTAGAACAATCAACATGAAACCTAGCAACGCTATTAAAAAGAAGTATATACCCGTACAACCGCAAAAAGTTTTTTTCAAAACAACTAATTCTCAGGTAATGTCACTGTTAGGTATTTATAGAAACCAAGAGAGCTCGAAGGTGGTAAAAAAGAGCTACTGTTCCTATTTGGAGTGTCACCGCGCATAAAATATTCGGCATAACACGATCCACGTGTAGACCAGCAATCTATAGATTGGATTCAACTGCTCCTCAGCGAGAATTTACTCGACAGCAGCTACAAGTGATACCCGAGGATAGTCAATTACCGATGCGTGGTCTTAACTAGCACCTCTTGGTCTGTTGCACTCAAGACAAGTCAGCATCACATTATTGCTGGTATGGCCAATACTGCTATTGATTCTGTCTACGGTAAATTGACGAGGATCTTTATCCGACCATCACCAATTCATTATACGATTGCAACTCGCGCAGTGATTATTCTGTTGTTGCTTCAGCGTAATTATTAATTCAGCATCAATCTCAAATTGTCGTTTATTTTTTTTA
Source organism: Unio pictorum (assembly GCA_030141615.1). Classification (NCBI taxonomy): domain Eukaryota; kingdom Metazoa; phylum Mollusca; class Bivalvia; order Unionida; family Unionidae; genus Unio; species Unio pictorum. Next base: position 2,150,416 of record JARLTB010000248.1, on the reverse strand, counting down.
TCCTGTAGTCTATAACCAGATAGTTATTTTCTGATTATGTCCTTGACTCTGTCAACGCTGACAATATCATTGACTGTAGTGTTATTATCATCTAAAACTACTCTTCGAAGCTGATTTATTCTTCGTACTCTGGATACTGCGAGATAAACTAAATTCGACCATTCGATGTGATTATATATAATCCAAACAATCGTATCTGATATAGTCAATCCTTGTGAAGAATGTGTTGTCGCTGCGTAACCTAGCGTCCATGGGGTTTTATCAGCGCGTAATGCATCTTCGACGACGCGGAGATCAACCAGCACAATATCATTTAGCACTAAATTCTGCTTTTCACGCTGTCCTGGAATATCAACTTTAATATTCTTACTTCGTGTATCCGAAGGCCTATAATACAACTCCGTTGGAAGTGTTGCAAATTTTTCTTTATACAATTCAAAAACCTTCATATGAAGTGTGTCTTTGACTATCTTTCTACTTGCTACTATCAAATCGTTCGGTCTCCACGTTTCCCAGAAGTCATTCATGGGAGTTTCTGAAATTACTTCACGCGCTATCTCGCATTGGATTCTATCCGGTTTTAATCTGATTATTTTATTGAACTCGCGTAATTGTTCATCAAGCGCTCTATGATAAGTACTAATTTATTCATAATAGTCTACATGATTCTTCAGCCAATCATGTGGAATAATCACGCAGCATTTCCCGCTTAATTCTCCATGATCCCAAACTCTCGTCAGAATTAGTAAATTCTGCCACTGCTTCCATGTGTTTCATGTCTAAGTAAAATGAATCAGTGGCGACTCTAACTGCGGTGTCAGGAAATCTATTTATCAACGAAAATAAATTGATGGAAGCATAAGCCAGCATAGCCGCCCTCGTTTTTCTACACAATTCAACGATGACAGTTTCATGGGTTTTAGTTTTCAATACTCGGTTTATCATTTAACTGATATATCCCATAAACAACTGCTGTTACAGGATAGGATCTCTCGTAGTACGGATTGTCAATTCCAGTCAGAATTCCTGGTTTGGAATCTCGACACACAGTGACAGTTTTTTATCCTTCAAGATTGGTTCAAATTTATCTCTGATAATCCAATCTCTCGTGTCTCAACGAATAATGAATTTCACTATAAAAAATTCCTTTTTCGCCCAAGATGCGAAATTATCACTGCTGCGTTTTCGCCATTCATGGTAGCATCAACGCTACCATCAGTTCAAAATGTCGACCAACAGTGAGATGCCCCATCGTGTTTGAATTCATTAAAACAGTCACTGATTTTACCCAACATGGTTCTATCACCTATTAGATTCTTTGGTGCCTCGGAGACTCTATCGAGATTGAATTTAGTATTTTTCCAAGGCGCAATTTTCGATAATCTCTCGAACTCCATCATAATTAAGACAAGTATTTAAATAGAGAATTTATATATAATGAATCATTGCAAATGGCTTATGATTGGATCAGTAACCCATGTAACAAATCATGCAGAAAGAAGTTCTGTGGGTATCATATGCAAAGCGTTCGGAACGGGAGTTATGAGCCTTTACCCTGCTAACTATGTGGGATAGGGGTGAGAGGAATATCACAATTGCGTCTCGGTTGTGGTGGTAAACGATACAGAGAGTTGAAGCGTTATTTTGATAAACGAGTTAAAAACTCCATCAATGACTCTGATCCTTACTGTGTCCTTGACTCTGTCAAGAACAAAATTACAAGAACACTCCAAGACTACATTGATAGTTTTCCAAGTAATATCATACTTCAACCAAATAATTAATTAGACAAATAGTAGTATAGTATATAAACGAACCAAGAATTCCGACATCACCCTGTGATCACAAATTATGAAGCGTCCCGTGATGGTCTTATCAGACATTGCAAGCTGAAGAAACCAGTTGGGTGGGGTAGTTGTGGGGGTATTTGATGTTTGGTGCTGGAGGGAAGAAATATTACTGCCATCGTTTCATCTATAACGTGTATAACGGATTGATCGAAGATGGTTTTGTTATCGATCACATTGATTCCAATCTTAAGAACAATTCTTTACCGAATTTACAATCTGTTACACAGAGTGAGAATTTAAAACGAGGAAAGACTGGAAAATACTCAAAAAATGCGAGGTCTGTAAAATCATTTAATATTGCAACTAATGAACAAAAAAGTATTCCAATCTATGTACGAAGCCGAAAAATATTTTGATATTTGTAGACCTTCAAAACGAAAGGTAGCGGAGGGAATTTATCGATCTGCGATTTCCCGTAAAAACGGACAAAGGATTCTATTTTCATATGTCTAACTAGATTTCATTTTGTACTATTCTATATGGTATTAAGGGAAATAACTCGTTGGGGTATATCGGCTTATCAAAGAGTTACAGATTTCAATAGTTTTTTTTAGAAACACTGATTTTCGATTGGCTGTTATAATTGTCATGTAAGAAAACGAATCATATACGTAGTGTTTACAAGCAGTTGTATTCTTTTTTGTAGTGTTTTGCAAGTATTCGGTCTTGCTTAAATGCTGTTAATAATCATTATTAAACACATGAAAGTTATAGCGATCACACACCATTGTGTTCGGCTTTCATGTATAACCAGCTTATATACCATATCGTCTGTTATATTATTGGGCTTCAGCGTCGAAGATCATATGTGAACTAATCATACAACCCACACACTATCCGGTATGTGGATACTTTTTGTGTCCATACCACCTGGATTTTATATGGGTTGTATGATTGGTCGCGTATGAATGTAGACCCGCCCATCATCCATCCATCCATTCATTTCATCCTTCAATCATTTCATCCCATCATTTATTTCATACCATCATTCATCATTCATTGTAAATACCACACCATTGACATCATTCATTGTATGTGTCATTGTATTGTATTGTATTGTATTGTATTGTATTGTATTGTATTGTATTGTATTGTATTGTATTGTATTGTATTGTATTGTATTGTATTGTATTGTATTGTATTGTATTGTATTGTATTGTATTGTATTGTATAGTATTGTATTGTATTGTATTGTATACATGTAAGACACCCATTCGCCTAAGCATATCTTCTTCGGTTTCTAACCCGTTATTTGACGAGTTAGGTCCTTTATGGGGAAGAATATGCTTTGTGGTATATGATTATGGGATTCGAAATAAACAGTAACGTGGATTTAGCTTTCCATCACATTGGGTAACCCCATAGGGTAGAAACTGTCATAGGGTCACATCTCAAAGAGAGGAAAAAAATACTCACTGTATATAACCATCTATCATTCATTGTATATGCCATAAACAACAGAAAAATACTCACTGTATATAACCATCTACATTCATTGTATATACCATAAACAACAGACAAAATACTCACTGTATATAACCATCTATCATTGTATATACCATAAACTCACTGTATATAGCCATCTATCATTCATTGTATATACCATACTCTCAAAGAAAGAACCCTATGAAAAACATAAAGGCCTAATAGGAACCCAATGAATGGATAATCGCTTATCGCGATTACTGTTTATTTTTGAAAATATATCAATGTATTTTTGTATTAGAAATATATTATATCATATATGAATTTTGAAAATATTGATAAGATTATATACGAGTTTTCAAAATTGAAAAAACAAGAGATTAAATTATCTAACAATTTAAACCCTGACCAAATTATGTCTGATTATCAGGATTTAGAATATGGTATTATTACTAATAAATATATGCTGCCAAAGAAATATGCGTTGATAAAAAAATCAAGAATTCCATTCGGGACTCTCTTGCATTTTTGTAGTGATGTAAGTGTGCTTGTCCCGCTATTTCCTATCGTAGAAGGAATGCGAAAAGAATTGGGTCGAGATTATGAATTGAAAAAAGAGGTTAATTCGAAGATTAGAAATATACGAGCAATAATTTAAGAAAATAAAAAACCTCTTTAGATACCTCTTGCTATAAGTTTGTAAACTGCAAGGTAATTTTTTTATTATAAATACTCCAAGGATCGTAATACAATGGAACATATGTTGCAATGGAAAAGATATAACTGCAAAGGTAATCAATACCGGCTTTAATCAATAAACACGTTGGTGCTAGGAAGTAAATCGCCTATAGTGAAACTGAAAAATATTTTAGTGAGTGGGTTTTTTTGTCATTTTTCGTTGATGCTTGTCTATTTTTCGTCTATCTGAGTCGGGTTAAATGGCCAATTCTTTTTAAATGAATCAATTAGACTATTTCCAAAATCACTGCATCGTACATGCAAATCCGAAATATTTCAATCGGAAGATTGTTTACAATTTCAATAATGGTAAATTAAGCATTAACCACTCGATTAGCGAGAGAGAGACGGGCAGCTATCAAAAAATATATACCCGTCCGCGATTCTGTCAGAAATAAATTACAAGATAGACAGAGTCTTCAGACTGACTTTTCTGTGGGATCTGAACAGTTATTTCAACCAATTACCACGGCAGCAAAGGGGATAATATCAGCTACTGAACGTACTATATACAGAGATGTTCCCAAGGAGGGACAACCACCAAGAAAGGAAAAGCCTCTTATTGATGAACTTGAAAAAATAGCAACGGAAACTGAAAGAAAATAGCAAGAAGATCCAAGCAGACAAGAAAATCTTTAAGAACACTTCCTGGTGCTATAGCATCCGAACAACGAAAACAACAAGAACAACTTCAAAGGGAAATAGAACGACTAGGTGATATTGATATTAGATCCCTACCACCTGAACTCCAAACATCACTTGCAGAAGAAGAAGAAATATAACTACCAGGTGATATTCCTATTATCACACCACCACCTCGATTTCAACAAGAAGAACAAAAGGGTAAAAAAGAACGAAGAAATCTTGACCCTAAAAAGATATTTAAAAGTGGCGTGATAAATGATATTAAAAAATTTAAGAATGATAAAGAATTTGCTCAATTTATCATTGATTCATTTTCAACGGGTCAGCGAGAACAATATATGAATGAAGGATATGAAGATATTATAATTGATAGTAAGACTTGGAAAAAAAAACTATTTGGCAAAAATCGGTAAGTCCTCACAACCACACAGTGAGAAGCTTGAAAGGTTGATATCTCAAATAGAAAACCACCGATAACAGTTGCGCCTTTTGTATCGCAACCCGCCCAGCAAAATCAGAAGCTGATTCTGAAAAAGGTGCAACTGGTAAAGAAGGAAAGGGATATCAAAAGGCCTTTTCAAGTAGTGGTTTAGTTAGTTGTCCTGGTAATGTTGTTGGTGATATAGCACGATTAGAAGTTCTCATTGGAGGAAAACGAGCTGGAAATAACACTCTAGAAATAATTAATGAAGCAGCTAATATCTGCATGCGGTTATTTCAAGACGGCATCATCGATATCAAAACATATCGAGATTTCATTGATGAGTTAGTGGAAAATCCTACGGAGTTTCATCATCATGGTTATCATAGTTACTAATCTGATGACGAAGTCATCGAAGTAGATAAATATCATTTAAACAAGATGATCATACACTACAACCATGATAAACCAACCACCGTCTATGTAGTAAACACGCGGTTTCCAGTTTATAGAGCGTACTATGGTGATGGTCTCGGTGACACGATTGCAGGGTTATTTGCAAGAATGGCTCCAAAGTAGCGCCGCTAGCAAAACAATTATCAATGAAAGCCATTGATGTTATTCGTGATAAGGGTATTAGCGCTGTTGGATATGCAGCCGAAAAAAGCGTTTTCCGCCGCTCTGGATAAACTAACAGCGCTAGTTCGGCGGCGAAGGAAACCACCAACGTTGGGACCACTACCATCTACAACGGAGATGCCTGCGCGGGTTAGTAAAATAATAAATGATGCAATAGATCAGAAATTAGCGTCGCTGGTGACCAACGACCGAAGCAACATCGCAAATATGATAGAGGGAAGTGGCTTACAAAAACACTGCGAGGTTGTCAACGATTACGACGATGATTTGGACCTTGATAAATCAATGAGAAAATATAATAAAATGTTCAAACGGTCACCTGATCCAGTGTTTGATATGGACGCCCCAGTGCGCAAGGATGATTCTGCACGTGATTATCAATTATATGCCTATCACGCAATACAAACAAATAGTCGATCAAGAATTGAACGTAAAGTTCATAATACCAGTAAATACTTTCTACCGAGTGAAGCATTTATCGAAGTAGAAGGGGAACTTGTGCAAAAGATGATACAGCATATCCACTTGCTACCCAAGTCGGTTTTGTCAATAATGGTATCATGGCGTTTTTCGATCGAGCAAAATATCTCATCGATGGAAAAGAGATCGAGTCGTTAGACCATGATGTTGATGTGGCCACAACAATAATAGGACTAGCAAGATATTCCGACGATTATACAAGATCGGCAGGTCCTTCTATGATGTTTGCAAAAGATGGTAGGAATTCCACTGGAATAAATAAACTTATTATAAGACGACCAAGGATTAATGCTGGTAATGCTGATGTTGATGTCGAGGCAGTAGTTATAGGTAGTAATCCTGATTTCAACCTAGGAGCTGCAACACGTATGTCAATGTTGAGAGGGGGCGTAGATCATTTTCAGGCGCAATTCTATTGCATCATATATTTGGATTCTGCAGAAATTTTCGAAAAGTTATTTATGGAGCAAAGCACGCAGTAGCACTTGTGCGAAACGGTACTGACGATGACGCAATTTGGAGGATTTTAGCGGATCCAGCACATCCAGGTGCTGATCCTGGTAAAGTCAATTTAACAAAACTATCACTGTGGATGCCAGTGTTATCTCCATCAATCATCGCAGAAGAACGATTACTATCATTTATGGACCAAGGAGGAAAATCGCTGATAAGTTGGCTAACAATGACTACGGATACTGTTAAATCAGCTATTAATTGGTTATTTACATGGAACCTAGCATCGAAACAAGGCGTTTCAGCCCCACGTCATATATTTATTGCGTTACAGAATAATGCACGAGTTGGCCATCAACAACTCAGTCATATGATATTTGATCAATTAAGTGTTACTGACGTCTCGCTGAGAATAAACGGACAGCAGGAACCATTTGAGGATATACAACTTAATTACGATCAAAACCGTATTGCACGCATGTATCATCGGATCAAAATGTTGATACTGGTTTGCAAATATCAGTGGGATTTTTGGAACCTCTATCCGATCTATTACTTTTCATTGGAACATCTTGATTTAACAAGACAGTCCGTCGTTGATATACACTTTAAAGCTACTGTAGTTCGTGGTGGTATTGCCAATTATAGAGCAATTACTGTCATTCTCAGCGACAAATCAATGCTACTCGAAGGTGTTGGTGGAAGAATGAGAGTGATAGATTCAACAGTAGAAAACATGTAACAAGTAGATCAATCTGTTATTAATAAAATGGCATATGATGTTATTAGTGTTACGTTAACTCCTAATCAGATTAATAAACTACAATCATCAGCAACTGAAAAATGTGGAACTACAATCATGTTGAAACCTTATCAGATGACCGGTGAGGCGAATAAATTATCGTTGAAACCTAATAAAAAAAACGTTTTAGTGACATGCTCGAAAATAAAAAAGGAATTCGATTTAAACTTTCTGCGTCTGCAATTGCCAATATGAAAAAGACAGGCGGTATATTTTCATTGTTAGCGGCGTTACCAGCGTTGATTGCGGCAGCGGCCCAAGCGGTGGCTAAGGCGGCAGCGTTAGGAACTGTTGGTACCGCAGCAGGAATGATACTAAAGAAAGCAACTGGAAAGGGAGATAAAAATAGAAGGGAAAGGGTCTAAGACTACCAGGAACCACGTATTCATGGTACAACGGAAAAGACCTGAGAATCCCAGGAACGGTTTATTAACACCAATGTCAAATTTTGATTTACTTGATGCTGCTAAAAAACCTAGCAATTAAAAACTTCAGAGGCGTTTTTATGAAAGATCAGTTGCCGACACAACCAAACAACGCTGAAACAGGTATCATTAATCTCAATAATAGCACCGGACCCGGAACCCACTGGGTTGCATACGCGATTGATCCACGTGTAACTCCTCGTTGATATTCTTCGCTACCAACACAACAAATGAATCACCCACCAAAATGTGGCAGCGAAGTATTAAATGTCCTCGATGCTATTTCAACATCTGGAAAACCACCTAATGTTGTCGTAAATGAATACAGTAGCAGTCGCTGGAAATTGAAGAGATTTAAAGAGAGATTATATAGAATAACATGATTGATATTTGGGGGAGACAATTATCAACGCTGAAGAAACCCGGACCTGATGGCGCTACAACCGGTGATATAAAAACATAATCGAAGATGAAATAGCCGAGACGTTGAACTTAGCAATTGTTGATCCCAATGAAATAGTTGTATTCCAAGATCGCCAGGGTAAATTGAAATTTAGCATTGTTTTCCTGGATGATATTTTAGGTAAACAAAGCGTCGTAACCGAAGGCACTATCGCATTGTTTTCCGTTCAGGGTAAACTCAGACCGGGTGTACTTGTTTCAACTATCTTGGAACGAATTACCATTATTGATGAACCCGTAGTAGAATTATTTGGATATCCTCGTGACCACACCGAAGCTCACAGTTAAAAAAATTCTATGTTGGAACTAGCAACACTTCAAGTCAAATATGCAGATCACGTTGAAAAGTTTACATCATTTCGTAAAATCCTCATCGAGATATTTTTTACAACCGCGCTGGATAAACTCGACATGAAACTCCCTGATATTAAAAAATCCATCAATGAGATTAAAAACACCATCGAGGCAATCAAGGATGATGCAACGAACATGATAGAAATCGTTGAAAAAACAAAAATTCCTCATGCAAAAACCAACAACGTAGTATACACGATTCAACACGGATCATTTGCGTGGACACCTACAAACAAAAAATTAGATATCACTGCAACCGTCAAAGTATTTATCGGTTAGCACTAGAGACACCGACTCAATTTAATATATCATCATTTAGTTCATCTGGGGTCAACAATACGATATCAACGATCATCGATAAGGATACAACCGAACAATTCACGATAGCATCCACTGATACTAATTTGGTTAGGGTTTCAGTATCATGGTATGTGGAATTCGTAGCAGATTTGAGTAAACAACTAAATTGAAATCGTAAACTGATTTGGAAATAAAATGTCGTCATCAACGGTACCTACGGTATCTCAATATCGCTATGATCAAGTCAGAGAATTTCTAACTAAACTCAAAACACTCACTGAGGAGTATCAAAAAAAAAAAAAAATACCGACAAAGAATCACCGCAGTTGATATTACCGTGTACTTGGTGAACGGTGTAATCGCCGGAGCTGGTATAATACTATCCTTGGTGACAATGATTGCCCCGATAGCTGTTCCAAATAGCATATCTGCGGCGACAACAATCGTGGGAATAATTTCGATAATAACAAAAAAATATCATCATGCAGCCAACGCAAACTGCAAGATTACATAATTAAATTTCATGTTGTGTCCACTGCGCATTTGCAATTGTCCTCGTTGATATCGTCATCACTCGATGATACATTTATATCAGATAGTGAGTTCTCAGCGATGGTAAGTATTTATGATTCCGCGATGTCCAAATTAGAGCAGGATAATGATAATAATAATGATAACACCGCAAGAACTACTTCAATAAATAGTAAAAAATACAGAACCGATTTAACAAATAACGGAAAATACCACACCGGTGAAGACCAGCATGATATCAATAACCTCAACGAATCCTGAATTCAGGGTGAATTTCCCGATTCCGATTCCCGTGAAGGAGCGAAACTACGAGTGTATCACAGTTGGCCTAATATCAGATCGGTAGCATTTGGCGGTCAACAACCGAAAAATTCCTTGGTATCTGCGAATAAGAATAAACCCGATGGAACTCCAGACTGGAACGTTGTTTCGATACCATCTGGGTCGTACCAAATCGAACAAATCAATGCTGAATTTCAGCGTAGAATAAAATCCATTACTGGAGCAGAATCGAAAATCGCTATAACAGTTCATGAACCAACACTATCATCCGCGATTGAGATAAACTCGCCTAGTTATGTCGTAGATATCTATCAGAGCTCAATCAGAACAATACTAGGATGGCCTGAAATCCCACCACAACAAGTTAACATACCACCTGAACCACGAAAATCTGATTATGTTACCGACAGGATAAAACCCGATAATCCAGTAAAAAGCTATAGCGGTTACACCAGGTGGAATTTTTTCACTGGAATGATAGACGACCGCAACCGAAGATATTACGCATCTAAACGAGATAAAATCACTGAAAATTTCACAGCGTTCAATAACGATATTTAGATGTTGTTAATATCTAATAAATCCGGTACTCTCACCCGAGATGAATTTATCAGCGTCGTACAAACATGTAACAAAATCATCAAGGACATGGAAACATTTCTTTCGCAAATTATTCAAGAGGCATTAGGTGACACTAATCCTAAAACGTAAACGGAGTTTGCGATAATGTATAATATATTCGTAGAAGATATTCCCACGCTCAAGCTACACGGATATCCAGGATTCCTAATTATTGAGGATCCAACTAATCCAGTCTATATGCGATGTCATAATAATTCGCTAACGAGAATTAGTCTCAGACTCACTGACCAGTCTAATAATCTAACTAATCACAAATTAGTCTGTTTGTAAAGTCCTAAGGACTTTCATTGTTAACCCATAGCAGCAGAGGGGATGAATGACAACGACCATGGCATCTTCGAACAAGCGTTGGTTAGCCTCAGCGAGAACTACAAAAATCTCTCAATGATGCCATCGTTGAAGATTTCCAAAAAAAAATCCATGACGCATGGAAAAAAAGAGCACCACCACCCCACAAACAACAATTCTCAAATATAATAATGACCCAGACGGAAATGGTAGGCATATCGCTCCTCAAAATGTGAACATACCCTCGGTAATAGCATTGAATTTAGTATGAGCTCCTCCAGGATTCCTAATTATTGAGGATCCAACTAATGCAGTCTATATGCGATGTCATAATAATTCGCTAATGAGAATTAATCTCAGACTCACTGACCAGTCTAATAATCTAACTAATCACAAATTAGTCTGTTTGTAAAGTCCTAAGGACTTTCATTGTTAATCCATAGCAGCAGAGGGGGTGAATGCCAACGACCATGGCATCTTCGAACAAGCGTTGGTTAACCTCGGCGAGAACTGCAAAAATCTCTCAATGATACCATCGATGAAGGTTTCCAAAAAATCCATGACGCATTGAAAGAAACAGCACCACCACCACAAACAACAATTCTCAAATATAATAATGACCCAGACGGAAATGGTAGGCATATCGCTCCTCAAAATGTGAATATACCCTCGGTAATAGCATTGAATTTAGTATGTGATGTTATCGAAGGCAGCTATAAAAGAAGTCGAGCGATCAAATCAAGCTCAACAAGGATATATTTTATATTCATTAGCGCCAACAGCTCCTCCAGGATTCCTAATTATTGAGGATCCAACTAATTCAGTCTATATGCGATGTCATAAAAAGGGGTGAATGACAACGACAATGGCATCTTCGAACAAGCTTTGGTTAGCCTCGGCGATGCTTTTTTTACGCTTTTCGAGGAAGCCTCAGTTTGCCGAATCGACGCCTCTACACAGTTGTAAGGTTCACCCCCTCTGCTGCTTCTTATTACAAAAGGCGTTTGTCGTCTCTAAGAAACGACCTATAAATGATCATTGTATGTGTGCTTTTGAACGTATTAAGTATCATAGGCAAAATTGAATTCCTTAATCAATTAGTGTGGCCTTGTGGTTAAAGAGTCCGCCTCGGTAAGAGAATGTCGCGGGTTCAAACCCAGGCCGAGTTATACCAAAGACATAAATGTGCCAACAGCTACCTCGCCATGCGCTTAGCATTAAGAGGTTAGTGTTAGGACTCGTCGGCCTGGTGTCAGGATAACGATGCTACCTATATAAACTGCCACACTACAAACTTCGTAGCGATATGACAGAAATATGACTGGAAAAAAGATGTTAAAGGTATGTTGCAAATACAAATCACACACACTGTGAATTAGTTCTGGTATTACTGTGTAACATACTTCAAATATTTACAGATTGAATTCTTCAAAAATACTGATAACTGATGTCTTACTGATCTTTCGCTGATAAGGACAGCTGCAAAGGAGCATATAATTCAAAGCATGCCCAATTAAATCAATAGAGGTTTGTATGACCTGACACAATCCCTGTCTACTTTAAGATCACGAACGACTGAACGCATCATAATCCTTGAACAGTTTTTATACAACGTAAATTCTTATCAGACATAAAGACAGACGAACCAAGACAGACAGACATACAGATTGTACTTACCGATTACACCGTTATTCATAAGCTCATTATCATACAAGTTATGTCTAAAATTGAAAATAAAAATATTCTGGGAATGAACATTGTCATCAAGTCTGAAACAATGTTCATGTTACAAACATAGAAGACAAAAATATATTTTAAATAGGGTCAGTAGAATAAACTTGTCTTTATTCCAATATATGTGACATGTTCTGCTACATGTGTGATCCAAGTGGAAAAAGCCATCAGTAATAACTTTAAATAGATATTCGTGTCCTTTACAATTTAAATATATGTGTGTGTGTGCTTGATATGTGTTGTTTGCATATATAGATATATGCGAAACGAAATGGTATGTAGCGTCTGGTCAACATTTTTGACAAGATTTAATTTTGGAGACATTCGAAAATAATTTCATTTTTCCTACATTCGGTAAATTAGTAATTGTGCTTAAGTGTGTATATCTGGTTTTAAATAACAGTCTCTGTGCGACTGAAACAAAACAACTTTCGAAATCCATGAAAAACATCTTTCACCTGAGGTAAGAACCTAAAGGGCAGTTTTGACCGCTTGAACATAATTGACTATTTTACACCAGAGAAAGAGACCCCGAATGACCGAGTGGTCAAAGAGGTTATTATTCACGGATCAATGATTTCTCATATGTATCTGCGTTAGTTCGAGTTTCAGGCTTGGCCAACTCCGGTATGTTAGAATGCAATCTAGTAGATTGTCTAGTGTCGGTTCTTATTGGCATATATACGGGCCGCCCTGTCTAACCTCTCAAGTGTTGTAAATGACAATTAATCCACAATACCACATCTAAAACTCCAATTAAGAAATTAAATGTTGCAATGATTGACAATTATCATCAACCTCGTACACAAAACGAACCATGACCACGAAGAAAGGATTTTACAAGTAGAACCAGAAAAGATCTTGATGCAAAGCGTTTAAATACAAAAGAGCAACCACAAGTTATGTGATTGCTTACTGATGGACATTGCGAAGGTTTATGATGAAATGTCGCATACTTTGACCTGAAAAGGGTCATCCAATCACGCGTTTGATGCGTTTATTCTAGCATAACTGCGTAGTATTCAGAGTAATTATATATCCAGTTTAAGTATACGTACCCCGTAAAGAGCATTGCGTGATCGTATTTTGCATCGAAAGCGTATCCCATGTCCCACTGACGCAGATCTTCGAGATAGTCGTCGGCCTCAATAAATGTTACTCTTTCATCTCTCACCACCGACGAAAAGATGTGTTCAAAGTCTTCTTCCTTCTGTAAGCAAGATATGAAACAAATAAAATACAAACAATTAACTACGGGAAGTCAGTGTCCCTCTATGAGCGAAACGGAAACATTTGTAAACCGATGCAGTAATTATTTCAATGCATTTCCTGATGTATAATTGAAAAAAACAAGTGAGTAGCGACACATAAGACATAATATCCCACATATATACAATGCGTTTTCTATGAAACGGGTGAGCTAAAGAACAGTACGCAGACTACCAGCATCGTTGTTAAAGCGTGGACCCACACACACAAATACAATAAGAATAGACAGAGGTAGAAATGGGGAAAAAAACAAGGAGAAAGAAACTGGCTGTTGATCGCATATATCGCATTTATTTTTAAAAAAATCTTTTCATTGATATAAAAAAGCATCTATCACATACACACACACACACACACATATACATATATATATATATATATATATATATATATATATATGTATATATGTTTGTGTCTGTATGTGTTTGTGTGTGTGTGTGTATGTTTGAGTGTGTTAAAACCGACGATCGTTTTGCTTTACAAGAAAAACAAATTCGCAGTTGTACACTTTGTTTATATCTCCCTTTGTATTTATATATAATATATGTAGAGCATGGAATGTGTCATTTCAACAAGGACAATGTTATAGATTGCTGTACAATGCATAAAAGCAATGCCTTGTCCTATTCTAAATGGTAGGTGTGCACAACCCGCGGCATGAGGACGTATTCTGTTAGGCACATACAGCAAATAAAGAAAACACAGAAATCTGTATCGTAAATAGTAGTTACTATAAATATATTAGTATTTGCGGCCCTCGTGTGCTGTTAGAAAGTGCAATATGGCCCTTGGCCTTAAAGTATTGTGCTCCCTTGCTATACGGTAAAATATTGCCGAGTTGTGCTTAAAGGCAATGCCTTCTCCTATCCCAGAAGGTCATCTTCATCATGAATTATTGTGCTAGATTTTGGTCGTCGATGCACGGTGCCGCTGAAAATCTGAACAGTTCCCTCCAATTGTCTCGAGTATGTGTCAATGACTGTGTCTCCGCAAAATTTTTCTTGGTCCATTCCGTGATGGTGTCAGTCCACTTCTGGCTGTCTACCTCTTATTCTGCCACCCTCGATGCTGCCCTGCAGTACTTTTGTGGATAGATTGTTGGCTCTAGTGACATGGACATACCATCTCCGCTTTCACATTTTGACGGTGGTGAGGTGGTCTTCATATTGGCCCACTTTGCGCCTGATCGTGTTACGCACTTCTTCATTTCTGATGTGGTCCATGTAAGACGATGACGATTTTGTAGCATCTCATTTCTAGATTGAGATGACTAGTACTCGCAATGATCTGATTTTCGTTTTCAAACTTATTCTTGTCTATTCAGATGGGCCTTAATTTGACGTAGCTGCCGTAGATTGTGGTGCTCGTGACATGATTGCTGTTGTTGATCCCTCTTTGAAGATTATGGAACAAAATATTTGAACTGGTTCACTGATTCCAGCTCCTCTATTCTGACTTTAATATTGGCTGAAATTTGTTTGCCACTATTTGTTATCAGCTTTGTCTTCTCAGCGCTTATGTCCTTGTTTCATCCAGGTTTTCACTAATACGGCAAGCTCACCTTCACTGCATGCCAGCCCATCAATGTGTTCAAAGCAGAACCCTGAGATTGAATGTTTGTTGTGTGTCGTTTCTTCCACTCAGGAACCCTGCCTGTTCTTCAGTAAAAGAAACTGCACAAACACAATTACAAATATATTATATTTGACCAAGTATCAGATCAAAATCATTTGATGGATCATCATCAAATAATTTACTGCTATATGTAAATAAAATAACCCAGACGGAATGCCCGACTGATAAGTTGTCCGCGTACCAACGATCAGTTATGTAATCGAACTTGTCAATGATGAATTCCAGCACAGAATCAATAGATACGATATATATATATATATATATATATATATATATATATATATATATATATATATATTCGTCATCAAGCATCGATCTGATCTGTGGTAGGATCGCCTGAGGCAGCACATGTTTATCACACATTACCAGAACCAAAGTTAGATGAATTTATCATGAAAAATGTATAACCACTTCAGAATGTCTAGAAAAGTATCAATGAAAAGGAGACTTTCTTCATCAAAAGAAATATTAGATAGCAAAGGTTATTGGCATACGGATATACCGATTGTATTATGATAAGCTAAATTCAATCATTGATGAAAACATTATCGAATCACTTTCAGATCCTATAAATTACGAATTTAAAGAATCGATCAGCAAACTACAACATGTATTTTCCACTATCATACAATACTACAGCGACGATTCAAAACCAGGGTACAGCAGACCTTGCGTTTATTAAGGAAACTGTTACTCAGAATATAAATTACTACAGTAATGTGGTCGTTGATCATTATACAATGACCCTTAACATTTTATTTCTCAATCGTTATAAATTAACCGAAGCGAAATTACCAGCATTTATAATTCCTGGATTTGACACAGATGAACTTAACACATTGCTCAGCAATATTATTTAAGCAAACCTTCCTTCAATATTCGAGTCGTGGAGACAAATAGCACCAGCAACGGTTTTTTTTACTAATATAGAAATGATCCCAATGTTGAATGTCGTTATATTTCACTGGAAATTGTAAATATAACATCAACTTTTGCAATCAGTCCTTTATCTTATGTAATTGATGGCAGCTGGTAAGCGAATCTTGAAGAATCCAGGCACGTTCAGGATGGATTCATTAGCTGTCATCACAGTCAGTACGGAATCTAGGTGTTACTCTAGACAGTACTCTCACATTGCACTAACATGTCATGAACATCTGCAGGGCTGCATATCTTGAATTGAGACGCATCAGTTCCATTCATAAATATCTTTCTGTTGATGCCACAAAAACACTTGTGTGTTAATTAGTACTTTTAAGACTGGACTATTGTAACTAAATTCTGTCTGGTTCATCACAATATTTACTCCAGAAACTTCAGAAAGTTCTAAATACAGATGCACTGATCATCTTTAGAGTACCTCGATCAGAGCACACCACACCGCTGCTCTATAACCTACACTGGCTATCAAATCGATACAGAATCAAACACAAAATTTGTTCTCTGTGCTATATTTCAATGACAGACTCCAGTCCAACGTACTTATCCAGCCTCACCAATGTGTATATACCAGCTAGATCCTGAAGCTCTTCTTCTGATAATCGTATACTCATTGTTCCCAAGGTGAAAAAAAAGTTGGACAACGTTCGTTTGCATACGAGGGCCCAGCGACGTGGAACGAATTGCCCATTGAAATTAGACACAAAGACACAGTTGTCCCTTTTAAGAATGCTCTCAAGACTCACCTGTTTCGACTTCAGGAACACACTTAGCGACATTATCATGTTTTGTATCTTATGTATTTTCATCACGTTTTTATGTTTTCCAATTTCATTGTTTTTGTCATTTGTTGTTCTGTAGTGTAGACATGTCATTATTGATGGTGTAAAGCGTTTAGAGCTTTTAAAGATTTGGCGTTATACAAAGTCCTCATTATTATTATTATTATTATTATTATTATTATTAGCTTCTGGATATTTGTACCAGACCCCATTAATTCGGTTTATCTACGATGTCATAATCCGATATTATCACGGATACTATTAAAATGTGTTGACCAGAACGGATGTTTGCTTGATATGCGTTAGGATTTTTCTTAATATAAATCTCTACTAAACTCTTAACGGTTGTTATCGAGTCTAAGCGATTTACCAATAATCAGATGAATATTATATAATGTATCAGTACGTGATAGTTTTTATGCATAACAAAAGTGCTTGAAAATCACGTCAGCACAATATTTACAATATTCCCAGACCAATTTAGTGTTGACATAAGTATTCTTAAATTCGGCAACGAAGTGTTTTTGCTACGCCGGAATAGTTCAATTAACTACAATGAGAATATATTTGCATGATTACGTGTGACAGAAATCAAATTCTAAATTATGCACATTCCTGCGTTGAATTTGATCGGTTTAAACATATTATCTAGTTCTGAAAAATATTATAATCTGAACAGTTGTTTTCATATTAAAGGGTATATTACTCATAATTTTGTCAAATTAGCAAACAATTTCATAATTTTATTGGGTAAATTATACTAAAAATAATATAAATCCTTCTGAAGAACATCATTATAAAGATAATACTAGTCGTACTATTATTATCAGAATAAAACTACCTTAGATGGAATGAATCGTACTTTTGGTCACACGCGTGAAAATATGATGCTGGTCTGTCTCAAATGTAATCGACATACGGGTGCCGACTCTCGTTAAGGGAGCGCAGTGGTAATTGTGTGTCTTCCGGAATTACTTGTAATTGTTCACGTACAAATCCACGTTGAAGAGTAGTTGCCTCCAATCCATTTATATTGCAGGACTACCCATAAATCTTACCATGATGGATATTGTATGTGTAGTTACATTCCAGATAGGATCAATTGCTCTTTTTACCGCCTTCAAGTTCAATGGGTTCATATAAATATCTGACAGTTGTATTAAATAGCATTTGCTATTTTGAAAAGTCATGTCGTTGTGTTGGTATATGTTTTTTTATGATTGCATTGGTAAGTTTCATATTAATAGCATGAGTAATTTAATTATTCAATGCATGTATAAGACTTGGTAGTCTTGCAACCCATTCACGAGATTAAATCACTCAACAATTGCCTGATCGCGATCAATTGCGGTATGTCTACGTCTAATTTTGACAATATGTATTGCTTCATCAATGACGATACTGCTCAAATAATTTCACTTCCAGGATCAAACTGTAGCAATTGTACTATCGAGCACTATATATATATATATATATATATATATATATATATATATATATATATATATATATATATATATATATATATATATATATATATATATATATATATATATATATATATATATATGTATATATATATATATGTATATATATATATATATAGAGAGAGAGAGAGAGAGAGAGAGAGAGACAGTGTGTGTGAGAGAGAGAGAGAGAGAGAGAGAGAGATATTATTTAGTATACTTGTATAATAAGAATGTTATTGATTTCTCAGCGACGCGAAAGCAGAAAGCAGTAGAAGATTATCATGCGATACCAAATTATACTATAGCTATTAGTATAGGTCCATCTGGTTATGGTACATCGCAATTGCTGCTTAATCTGATAATGAGATGGATCAAGCTGTATGTATTTGCACCATTTATAGATGAGCAACCATGCTACGAAGTACTCAGCGACTTGAATGATAACGCATAATTGTTGGACGAGGACGGGAGCGACGACGTTAATTTTATAAAAGACATTGATGAAGCTCCATCCGTAGACAGCCATGATATAACGATTTACAGTTTAGTTGTATACAACGACGTGCTGCCTGACAACCAATGAAAAAGTAGAAAAAGTAGCTAAAATGTTTTCTACAGGCAGATATTATTAAACAAACGTGATTTATTATAATCAGTGATACACAGAAAGACATAAAGTGATCAGAGATAACTGTAATATTTTAGCTGTGTTTAATAGTGTCGATACGCATACTTTTGGAAATATTTATAATACTTGGTGTAGTGGGGACATGAATATAGTTAAATTTAAAACCTTCTTTACACATGTGCAATCTACCGCACATGGATTTATAACGATAAATGTGCATGATCCTTGATCACGAAATCGCGTTGGTCTTCATACAGTATTTGGTTGAGAAAGTTGGTTCGATATAGTGATGACCTAATTCACAGAAATAGCGTGAACGAAAAAACGTCTGATGGCAGATGGATAAAACAAATCTAACACAATTAGAGAAATCTCGGTCAAGGATGGCGTTTGTTTTTTCATTTACGTAGGAAGCCTTTTATTCCAAAAATAACGCCTCTAAGAAGAGTCGTAGGATCCCCCCCCCCCCCCCGCTTCTAAACAATATTGCTGTATGGTAATGCTATTCAAATGTATTGTTCAATAGTACTGAATTAAAGCAATCACAGTTGACAAACGTTTGATATGTATGCTACAGACTTCGGGCTGGATTATCTAAAGGAGTGTTTGTATTAAAAAAAACAAATTTATAGACTCTTTTGCTAGTTAAAGACGCCATATTTAGCATAACAATCCACTCTAACTTGCAATTAAAATAGATTGTTAAATAAATCCAGAAATTATTCAGTCACAAGTACTCAAAAGCATACAGGAATCCTTTTTTCACACTCAATCGCAAGTACTCAAAAGCATGCAGGAATCCTTTTTTTACACACTCCATGGCAAGTACTCAAAAGCATACAGTAATCCTTTTTTTCACACTCAATCGAAAGTACTCAGTGGAATACAGAAGTGCGTTTTCACACTCTACCACAATCACCCAATAGCAAACAGAACCACCCCCCACCCCCCGTTTCTCACTCAAACACACGCACCTATGTGCATGTAGAAATAACGAATGAATACAAGAAAGTACTTACTTTGTAGAAGAAAAATTCAAGAAGGGTGACAGTGATGGACATCTTTTTACTTTGAATACCTTTGTAGAGGAGGTCCACCTATGAGAAAATTCAGATAGATTCACATATACTGCTTATAATGCATGCTTTTTATATTTATATGCGTTATTTTACAATCAGAAAGAATAATAAAGCAAATTTATTTATTAACCTTTCCAAACAAAGGGTGTATTAAATATAAAAAACGGTGCTACACTGGACACAGTTATTATCATTACTCTTGTATATTAAACTACTCATAGTTTTATAACTGCCTATTGGGGATATATATTTCGGTCTTACAGAGTTACCTATTTACAGAGGAGAGATATTTATTTGCAGACAATACTGGGTTACTGAAGAAACATTCTTACAGATGAGTCTGGATTACCGAAGGGCGTATTTACTAAAGATACCGGGTTACATATGAGGCTGGGTTACCAAAATGCCTGTTTACAAAATATACTGGGTTGCATAAGAGTCTGGATAACGGAGAGGCGTGTTTACAAAATATACCGGGTTACATAAGAGTCTGGATTATGGAGGGATGTGTTTACAAAATATACCGGGTTTATATAAGAGTCTGGATTACGGAGGGGCGTGTATGCTAAAGATACCGGATTACATAATAGTCTGGATTACGGAGGGGACTGTTTACAAAAGATACCGGGTGAGATAAGAGACAGTTTGATAGATGAGCCTTGAACAGATTTAGGGAGTATAATTATGGGAAGCTCTCTTTTAAATTGCATCAAGAAAGTTCTAGAAACGGTTATTCTTGAAAAATTAAATATGGGAGATGCATCCATGTAATTCGGTCATACTCCTTAATTACTCTAAAAGAGGCGTATTGTGGGTCCTACTGGATTTTTTATACACCCAGTAATAATCCTCTTATTTTATTTTAAAAAGAAAGTATACAAATTAAGAAATTTGAATGGGCTCTATAGCTAAGTATTTATTGCCTCCAGAATTTATACTTTGTGTTATACATTTTCCGATATTTTGTTTCACTAGAACATCTTATTCATCTACAGTGATCTGTACCGACGAAGTATCAGCAAACGTAAGCTTTCTTTTTCCATATAATTTAATCAGGTAAGATGCGTCCAAGTAACTCAATAATAATCCATAATGCAGTCATGAAAGAGAGCTTCGTTGTCCCTTCTGTATTATGCCTCTTTATATTAATAAATCATGTTTGATTAACAATTGCCAAATGCCTCTATATATTAATACATGTGTTTGGTTCACAATTGCCGAATGCAACTTGAAGGAAATTAAAGGAATGTTATAAGTGTTCAGTAGTTAAGCATAAAATACTTACACCGTTAATAATGTGGGAAAAATATTCTCTTATATTTCTTTTCACTTGAACCTCTTTTTCAGTTTTATCCGACATTTCTACTAGCGAATAATGCCTGCAAGTAGAAATGAAATATATATATCTTTATCTGTATGTTAATGACCTGTATGTTCCTGTATATTACTAAACGATACGTACAATTACCAGATCATTTTCAGAACGGATTTTCTTGTATACATAAAAGAGAGAGAGAGAGAGAGAGAGAGAGAGAGAGAGAGAGGGTTATAATTAAAGCAATATAATGACTTATATCAACTAGAAATACTCTTCTGGTTAGTCAGTTTGCTTAGTCTGTAAGGAGTATAGTGGTACGATTAAATCGCGATTGGAAAATACATTACCGACCCCATTTGGGCACATTACACGTTTAGCGAAAAAGGGGATTGAACATGGGACTATTTAAACTGTATATAAATTGCATTGTAATTGCAAATTACATCGCGGTATGCTTGGATGTATTTTTTGTGAGAAAGTTTTTGACAGGATGATTTTTTAGGTTATGTCTCCAGTTCCTTCTTGTGATATTTTACAATAGACTTTTTTCTATATAAGTAATTATTTATGTTTATATATTTTCGGTAAGTTTCATGATGTGTTGTACTTGCTATGCATTCTTTATTTAAACCATCTTAAATAGTTGAATCATAAATATTGCCCGCATTTATTTAGTCAATATGAATGGAAAATGAAACTTCAATAAAGTAAACATACAAGTGATCTATTTGCAAAATACAATCGTGTTAAGTAAATATGTATCAAGTATATTATTGCTTTAGTAAATGTTTGTACAATTCATTTAGTTAATGTGATTCCTAAAACGGAAAAAGCGTTTGTTGACTTGATGACAAAACATGTATTTCGCTATCTTAAATGATTCGTTGAAAAATACTACGTTATTCGGTACTGCGTTTATAACGTGTAGTATATTTTATGTAATCAATAGAACTCGGAAAACATTTCATTCTTAAAAGTTAATATCAGTCCTGTAAGAGAATCGTTATTTGTATATTTAAATTGTCAACCTTGGCATTGTAGCACTAGGAATCTTTTTAAAGAAAATACTATCTGCTGGTTTATTCTTAAATTATCAAAAAGCTACCATTGTGTAATATGTTAGGAATTTACCGTGAAACGAGCAAGGATGCTTTTGTATTTAACATTTCGGATTTACCCTGAAATTATGCAGAGGCTTTCTGATTTACAGTGATTCAGTTGACGTATTTGCACATAATCACTTCGGACGGTTCGTAGGGAGTACTTTCGAAGCGTTGTATGTTAATTAACTTGAAACTAAAAACCATGTTTAGGAGTTTTAAGAATTCATCCAGTAATGTAACATATTGTTTACATTATTTTAATGAACTAAAGAACTAAATCTTAAACTATCAGATGTTGGATTTCGTTTTTCTTGTTAAGTAACGTAAGCCCTAATGACGTAATAAGATTTCCAAAATCCCATTTATATTTAACTATTGACAGACACAGAAGATTTATAGCCTATGATGGTTAAGTATGTTGCCTTTCTCTGAAAAGACGTCTTCTAGTGAAATTCGTTGAATCCATGCAGTTGAGTGCATATTCGTTAATGTTCCTCAGCACTGTCTTAAGTTTAGATCAGACTTTTTTTCGGGATTAGCAAACATAAGAGATGCGACTTCTCTTTCTACTCAGAGAATTAATTTGTTAATTATCTTACTGCAGATGAAAGTAGTAACACGGGATGGTTCAATGTCATTGAGAAACCCAGTACTTAAATCGTAAAACGTTTATAGTGTCATAACAGGAATTTAACATGGTCGACTTAATGGTACTGGACACTTGGGGAAATGAGATATGTTTGGCAAGTGGCTGCCTTCTATCGAGCTGGAACCAAGTAACAGCATTGAGTTGACCTAAAAATGAACTACCAACGTTCTCTCTAAGCAAATGGTAGATGTGCACGCAACGCTCGCTGCATTGTGCAAGCATTACGGAGACAAGCACACTTTAATGTTGGATTGACAATTCAGCTGCGTGGGAACGTTGCGCACTACTCTAGCTAAGTATCAAATCTTAAATATTAAATGGGCAAAGGGTCGACATGCAAAGCAAACAATAATGCAACACAAAGACAACATATAACAAACAATAATGCAACAAAAAGACAACACATAACAAACAATAATGCAACACAAAGACAACACATAACAAACAATAATGCAACACAAAGACAACACATAACAAACAATAATGCAACACAAAGACAACACATAACAAACAATAATGCAACACAAAGACAACACATAACAAACAATAATGCAACACAAAGACAACACATAACAAACAATAATGCAACACAAAGACAACACAAAAATGCTTGAAAGGAGTACCTGCGTGAATACATTCATGTGTGTAGGTTCTTATTAAAACAATCAAAGCCAAAAGGCACTTAACGTTTTATGTTGTTTCTTTTAAAACACTCAATGAAATTTTACACCACATCAGCGAATGTTCCATTATTCATATTTGTCAATTTGGATCTGATCACTGGCACAAGATTTTCGTCAGGTATCATGACTTTTGTCTGTTTTAGACAAAAAAAAGGTATTTTGAAGACAAAGATATAAATTACCGACATAACAAATATATTCACTTTAATAAAATTTGTATGAAGCCCATGAATTCAATGGCCAGAATCGTCATCTTGTTCTGACACTTACATCCGTGAATTATACTCTTAGAACAGCTTTGTGAAACTTGTCGAAAAGCCTTGGTTCCTCTGTCTTTACAGAACTGAATAACTAGGGCACTATAAAGTCGTGTAATGTCAAATCGAAAGAAATATTGCAATCAAGATTAAACGATTGCATCCATTTCACGAAGAGAGAGGTGTTGGCTCAAATCCATGCTAGCTTTTCTGAAGAAGACACTTGTGACCCTGAAACATTTACTTCTGTGTCTGCTCCCAGACCAATAGATGTTTCCAACATCAAAGGTCAGGCATAAAATGAGAGCCAGAAAGACAGACGTACAAATATATACACAGAAAGAGAGAATCAGTAAGGCAGAGAGATGTAGTCATAAAGTGGGCGGATACATATTGATATCAGCCAAGCATTCTTGCTTGATTGCAATTGTTAAACCAATATCCCGTTCCAACGCTTCAAGATCTTATTTTAAGAAGAAACACAGCTGAACTTATGTGAAGTAAACTTTAATTCAGGGGCGAAAATTAATTAAAATAGATAGATCTATCATCAGACAGACAGTCAAAATACATACAGATAGACAGACAGACAGACAGAGAGATACTCACAAGTCCCATACCGCATAATCTACCAGTATGCCCATTTCAACATAGTAGTTCCTTTTTAGATTGCGTACCTCATCTGTGGATAGGATTGGAATGAGAAAGCATGTTTTGTATGCTGGTATAGCCATTAAAAACAATAAAAAATAGAAATATAAATTTTGTTTGCATATTTAGTATAGGAAACCTTGAGGTAAATCTTTTCTGTACTTTTCGATAAAAAAAAGTTTTTTGTTAGTAGTAATGTAATAATTTTCCACGTATAAACAGACATAATAAAATAGAACTGAAATTAGTAGTGATAGATTTACCAATATTATTTGGGGCTGTCTATGAATCCTTTGATAATGTTACCAGCCCTACATGCAGTTGCTACTGTTGTTGTTTTTGGAATATTACTTATCTCACCTTCTGTCCCTCTTTCTTGGAAATATGCTATATTACGGGATGACATGGTAGCATCTTGGCGAAGAAAATGATTTTGTTTGTTTTGTCCACGTCTTAACATTTGGACTTGTTCTATATATTCTTTTCCTACGTTTCTTCTATTATTGTTGGCTTCGCCTGCAAGAGGAGACAATGTTTATCATATAAAAAGTGCTCATGTTACATGAGTTGTGTTTTCTTGTATTTCGGAAATGTGTTACATCCTTAAATAAAACAAAATTCAAATATTGGTACCAATGCAGGTTGAGATCAATGATTATTTCTTAAGTCTTCTCTCTTCAACTTGTATATATCTTAACTCAGGAGAGGATAATGCTATTAAACTTGAGCTCCAACAACGATACAATAATCTTCATCTAATTATAAATTTATCACGTAATCTATATCGTACAATCGTTATCCAATCGTTATCCATAAGTCATCTGTATGCATCTTTCTTAACCCTCTTTATTGCTGTAATTGTGTTCAGCAAGGCATTCTACCACAATGATTTTCTAATACAAATACACAAGATTGTTGTTGCAAATTTTATATTTAAGACATAATGGGCTTATTTCAAACCTTCTTTTTAAACTGGAAGTTTTCTTTGCAACTTACCTTGCTCTTTCAGAACATATTTTATACCAAGAAAATTAGGATTTTCAAGGAAGTTTCTCAAGGCAACAACAGTCTCTGCTGGTCTTAGATCGTAATTCCTTCCTTCTATTCGTATGTTTCCGTTCTGAGTTAAATTGCATAGATTTATAGAGTTAGAGATATACAGAAAATAGATACATACAGAAAGACTGGTAGAATTATATATATATATATATATATATATATATATATATATATATATATATATATATATATATATATATATATATATATATATATATATATATTGAATTAGAGATAGACAGAAAAATATATAGATAGATTGATAGAGTTAGAGATAGATAAAAAAATATATAGATAGATGAATAGAGTTAGAGATAGATATAAAAGTACACAGATAGGTAGATGAATGGAGTTCAGGATAGATGGAAATATATATATATAGATAGATAGATAGATAGATAGATAGATAGATAGATAGATAGATAGATAGATAGATAGATAGATAGATAGACAGACAGACAGATAGTTAGATAGATAGATAGATAGATAGATAGATAGATAGATAGATAAAGATATAAATCAATACAAATAGATAGATAAATAGATTGATACTCAGATAGATTTAGATAGATAACATTATATATATATATATATATATATATATATATATATATATATATATATAATGACAGTCGAGATGTTCATTGATGCCTCGGCATTTTCGTGCTACTACACAAGAACATAGCGAAGAAATTCTGTTAGCTGGCTTCTTGTAGCCTTTAAGAAATAGTGTGTCCCTAGCAACACGTTCAATCGCTATAATTGTGACAAATGTTATAGTGTCCTCTAAAGTCTGAGATCTTTCCCTAATGAAAATAGTAACACTGTTTATCTAGATTCTAGAGTTACACTCCTATATATCGCTATTTTCGGAACGTTTCTAGCGATCATATGCTATTACAATATAAATCATCAATGAAGATTGCAATGCGTGATAAGTAAATGAACGAATATTTTGCATATCTTGAGGTCGAACTGACCTCTATATGATATGTTTAGCAGCAGAGAGAGTGAGCCGGACAACATTTTTAAACAAGTTTTCACTGAAATCAGGCTTCTACGGCCAAGATGTGGTGAATCGGATACAAGTTTTCAATGAAATCAGGCAAATAAATCATTGATCAGGCAAAAAAAAATCAATGAAATCAGGCAAAAAAAATCAATGAAAAATCAATGAAATCAAAAACTTTTCAACTATTGGAAAAGAGATTACAACGTCGTTGTCACTCACCCTCTCTGCTGCTAGTTTCAACCGAATATTTGATCCAGTCCGATACGATATCGTGTCCCCCTTCAAGACTTTACAAACAGACTTATTTGTAAAACCTCCTCTTGTAAATCAATCAGATTATTAGACTGGTCAGTGAGTTTGAAATTAATTCTGGTTAATGAATTATTATGACATCGCATATAGACTGGATTCACCGGAGACTCGATTATTAAAAATCCTGGAGGAGCTATTGGTGCAAATGAATACAAAATATATCCTTGCTGAGCTTGATTTGATCGTTCTAAATTTATTTGATAGCTTCCTTCAATAACATCACATACTAAATTGATTGCTATCACCGATGAAATATTCACATTGAACGGAGCAATATGCCTGCCGCCGCCATCTGGGTCATTATTGTGTGTCAGGATAGTTGATGGTGTTTTTTTCCACGTATCATGGATTTTTTTGAAACCTTCATCGATGGAGTCACTGAGATGTTTTGTTAGTTGTGGTACGTTATATCCTGGTAGTTTGAATGTTGGAATATCTCCTATGCGGATCTTATAGTCTATTGCAAATACATCTCTTGTTTTAGGACTACTGTCACCTAATACCTCTTGAATAATTTGTGAATGAAATGTTTCCATGTCATTGATGATTTTGTTACATGTTTCTACGACACTGATAAATTCATCTCGGGTGAGAGTACCGGATTTAAGAGATATTAACAACAGTGAAATATCGTTATTGAAAGCTGTGAAATTTTCAGTGATTTTATCCCGGTTAGCAACTTGATGAATAAGTCGTATTTTTTCATCATATTGTACTCTAATGAAAAAATACGACTTATCATAATCTCTATAACTCCTTATTGGATTATCAGATTTTATCCTGTCGGTGATATAATCAGTTTTTTGTGGTTCTGGTAAATCAACGGTTTTTCCCCCGGGTGGTAATTCAGGCCAACCTAACACTGTTCTTATTGAGCTTTGATATATATCTATGACGTATTCTTCTGAGTTTATTTCAATGGCAGATGATAGTGTTGGCTCATGAACTGTTATAGCTATTTTTGATTCTGCTCCAGTAATCGATTTTATTCTACGCAAGAATTCATTATTGATTTGTTCGATTTGGTATGACCCTGTTGGTATCGAAACGACATTCCAGTCTGGAGTCCCGTCGGGTTTATTCTTATTTGCAAACACTAAAGAATTATTGGGTTGTTGACCACCAAATGATTTTGATCTGATATTTGGCCAACTATGGTATACTCGTAATTTTGCTAGCGCTATCTCCTTCACTGGGACCGGAGAGGGGAAATTCACACTGAATTCTGGATTCGTTGAGGTTATTGAGACCATGCTGGTTTGTACTGGGTTCGTGTTCTCCACTATTTGTTGAAGTAATTCCATCGGTGTTGTCATTGTTATTATACTCATGATGTATTTCTAATTTTGATACTGCGGAATCATAGACACGTACCATCACTGAGAACTCACTATCTGATATCGTTGAGGTTATTGAGATCATTCTGGTTTTTTCTGATTCCATCGGTGTTGTCATTGTTATTATACTCATGTTTTTGTATTTCTAATTTTGACATCGCAGAATCATATATATCTACCATCGCTGAAAACTCACTCTCTGATATAATTGTATCATCGAGAGATGACGATATCAATGAGGATAATTGCGAGCATGCAGTGGACACAACATGAAATTGAATTATGTAGTCTTGTAGTTTCCGTTGGCTGCATGATGATATTTTTTTTGTGATTATTGAAATTATTCCAGCGATTGTTGTTGCCGCAGAAATGCAAATTGGAACAGCTATCGGGGCCATCATTGTCACTGAAGACAGTATAATACCAGCTCCGGTGATTACACCACTCACTGAATACACTGTAACATCAGTTGCTGTAATTCTTCTGCGATATTTTTTTATTTTCATTGCATACTCCTCAGACAGGGTTTTGAGTCTATTTTGATACTCTCTGACCTGATCATAACGATATTGCGATGATGAAATCATTTTTTATTTTAACAACGCTAGCGTTTTCAATTACGATTTACTTAAATCCGCTACGAATTCCACATACCACGTTGTTGAGACTCTAACCAAATTTTTATCAGTAGCTGTGATTGTGAACTTTTCAGTTGTATTCTTGTCGATGATCGTTGAAATCGTATTATTGACCCCGGATGAACTGGACGATGAAATATTAAATTGAGTCAATGGTGTCACTAGTGTTAATCGATAAATACCCTTAACGGTTGAAGTGATATCTAATTTGTTGTTTGTAGGTGTCCACTCAAATGATCCGTGTTGGATTGTATATACTATGTTGTTGGTTTTCCCATGAGGGATTTTTGTTTTTTCAATGACTGTTATCATCCTCGAAATATCACCTTTGATGCCTTCGATGAAGGATTTCGTCTCATCGATGGATTTTTTAATATCAGGGAGTTTTAGTTCAATTTTATCTAACGGGGTTCCAATAAATTTATCAATGGCGTCGGTTGTTGTTTTTGTTGCTTCGTTGATAACCTTTTGATCATCAACAAACGTTTTAATTTCAGCGATAGATGGTGTAACTACAATTGGGGATCCAAAGAACTTTTGAACGACATTTCTACGGAAACGATTGTAGTTTTTTAAATGATCGTCAAATTCTTTATTGTATTCAGTGAATTTATCTGTAATAGTCGAGAAGAGTACACCCGGTTTGAGTTTACCCTGATCGGAAAATAGCGCGATAGTATCCTCGATTGCGTTTCGTTGTTTAACTAAAATATCATCCAACGACACATCACTAGATTTCAATTTACCCTGTTTGTCCTGAAATACAACTATTTCATTCGGGTCAACACTTGTTAAATTTAACGTCTCAGCTATTTCATCTTTGATTTTTTTTTTAATATCACCCGTTGCAGTGTCATCGGGTTTGGGTTTCAAAGATCTCCCCCAAATATCAATCATGTTTTTGTAAAACTCTTTCTCTCTCTAAAAAGCGATTACTAGTGTAGTCATTTACGACAATATGAGGTGGTTTTCTAGATGCTGAAATAGCATCAAGGACATTTAATACTTCACTGCCGCATATTGGTGGGTCATTGATTTGTTGTGTTGGTAGCGTAGAATACCAAGTCTTCATTGGAAAATTTTTTATATAACGCAAAAACTCTTTTGGCGGGGCTAATCCATATGAATCAAAATAGACAATCCCACGTGGATCAATAGCGTATGCAACCCAGTGAGTTCCAGGTCCGGTGCTGTTATCGAGATTAATAATACCTGTTTCAGTTTTGTTTGGTTGATGTGGTAATTGATCTTTCATAAAAACACCTCTGAAATTTTTAATCGCTAGGTTTTTAGCAGCATCCATTAAATCAAAATTGGACATGGGAACCATTAATAAACCGTTCCTGGTAGTCTCAGGCCTGATCCGTGAACGGATCTCCCGCTGTACCATGAATACGGGGTTCCTGGTAGTCTCAGGCCTTTTCCGCTGTACCATGAATACGGGGTTCCTGGTAGTCTCAGACCCTTTCCCCTTTTTTTATAACCCTGTCCAGTTGCTTTTTTCAACGCCATTCCTGCTGCAGTACCAACGGCTCCTAACGCCGCTGCTTTAGCTACTGCTGGGGCTGCTGCTGCAATCAATGCTGGTATTGCAGCTAACAATGGAAATATACCACCAGTTTTCATCATATTTTTGATAGCAGCCGCAGAAAGAGTAATCTGAACACCTTTTTTGGCTGCAAGTGCATCATTGAAATGTTTTATTTGACGAGTTGTCAGCGATAATTTATTTGCACCACCAGTCATTTGATTCGGTTTCAAAGTGATTGTGGTTCCACATCGCTTAGCCGATTCTGATTGCAATTTTTTGATTTGACCAGGAGTTAACGCAACACTAATAACACTATATGACATTATACATAATAGATTGATTCTAATGGAAAAATCGTTCAAAGATTTTCTACTGGGGCATCTACCACTCTCATTTTTCCTCCAACACCTTCAAGTAGCATTGATTTATCACTGAGAATGACAGCAACCGCTCTATAACTAATACCACCAGGGGTTACACGGGCTCTAAAATGTATATCAACAACAGATTGTCTCATCAAATCAAGATGTTCCAGGGAAAAGTAATAAATCGGATAGAGGCTTTTGAAATCCAATTGTGATATTTGTAGACCGGTATCCACATTTTGATCACGTGCCATAAATGACAACAATCTATGATAAACTCGTGCAATATGATTTTCTGTGTAATCAAGTTGTATATCCTCGGATGGTTCCTGCTGGCCGTTTATTCTCAGTGAGACCTCTCTAACACCTAACTGATCAAATATCATATGACTTCGTTGTTGATTGCCAACTCGTGTGTTATCCTGTAACGCAATAAATATGTGACGTGGCGCAGCAACACCTTGTTTTGATGCTAGGTTCCACGTGAATAAACCGTTCAGCTCTGATTGCTTCACATCTGTACTCACTGATAACCAACTCAACAACGACTTTCCTCCTTGGTCCATAAATGATAGTAATCGTTCTTCTGCGGTGATTGCTGGAGTCAACACTGGCATCCACAATGATATTTTTGTTAAATTGACTTTACCGGCATCAGCATTGTGATTTGCAGCATCCGCTGGAATCCTCCAAATTGCGTCATTATCATCACCCTTTCGTACAAGCGATACTGTATGCTTCGCTCCATAAATAACTTTTCTGACATTTCTACAGAATCCAAATATGTGATGCAGTGGAATCGCGCATGAAAATGATTTACGCGCTCCTTGCAACATTGCGTTTCGTGTTGCAGCTCCTAGATTGAAATTATCATCTTTGTTTATAATCATATTCTCGACATCAGCATCACTATTATCACGTTTTTTTGGTCGTCTTACAACAAATTGATTTCACCCAGCGGTATTTGTAACATCTTTTGCAAACATCATAGAAGGTCCTGCTGATCTTGTATAATCATCAGAATATCTCGCTAGCCCGATTATTGTTGTGGCCACATCAACATTGCGATCTATCGACTCAATTTCTTTTCCATCAATGAGATATCTAGCACTTTCAAATAGCGCCATAATACCATTATTGACAAAACCGACTTGAGTACCAGCTGGATACGGTGCTGGTACAGCAGCAGTATCAGCAGCTGTTACAATTTCTCCTTCGATTTCAATAAACGCTTCACAGGGCAAAAAGTATTTACTGGTATCATGGACTTGAAGATCAATTCTTGCTCGACTATTTGAGTCTATGGCATGATAGGCGTAATATTGATAATCGCGTACAGAATCATCCTTGCCAACTGGGGCGTCTATATCAAATGCTGGATCACGTGACTTTTTGAACATTTTATTCTATTTATCAGAGTCTAAATCGGATTTTCAACGCTAGCGTTTTCTAAAGCCACTTCCTGCTATCATATTTAGGTCGGGAGTTAAAGCCATTGATGCTAGTTTTTCATCTACTGCGTTATTTATAATTTTACTAACACTTGCAGGCATTTCTTCTGTGGACGGTAACGGTTTCTTTTTTCGCCTCACTAATGATGTTATTTTATTCTTTGCAGTTGAAAACGCTTTCCCGGCAAGATCTCCAACAGCACCAATACCCTTATCACGAATAACATCAATGGCTTTCATTGATAACTGTTTAGCTAACGGCATCACTTTTGGAGCCATTCTTGAAAAGAATCCTAAAATAGTATTGCCGAGGCCATCTCCATAGTATGCTTTATAAACTGGAAACCGTGAATTAACTACATAGACGAGGGTTGGTTTATCATGATTGTAATGTATGATCATTATTATAAAAACAATAGTGTTTTCAATTGCTGTGATACCCATCTGCTAACTCGTCAATGAAATCTCGATATGTTTTGATATCCATGATACCGCCGGCAAATAACCGTCTACAGATATCAGCTGCTTCATTAATTATTTCTGGAGAGTTATTTCCAGCTCGGAATCCTCCTACAAGAACATCTAATCGTGATATATCATTGATAACACTATCAGGACAAGTGTTTCCAATCCTTGGATTTTGCAGTCCACTTCCGCTATAACCAGCTGCTTCATCTATTTTTTCTAAATCCGTTTCTTGTAAATAATCATCATCATCATCGCCACGTGGTATTTGTTGTTTTTTAGGAGAAAAAGATATTTTCTTTGCAGGTTGCTGTCGCCGCCCTTTCAATTTTCGTTGTTTTAACTCTTCGTATTGATTATACACGTGATCCACCGCATTGATATATTCAATGTATGATGCACTATCTGTCTTTTTTTGACTTTTTCCGGTTTTGATTTTGTAGAATATATCAGCCCAATGGGTTAAATTCTTAACAAACTTTTGATGTTCTGGTTTCAACATTTTTTTTCTGTTTTCATAAGTCTTAACAACAAGCGCAGGAATTTCTGTTGGATCAGTCTCATCAATTGCTGCTAACCCTTCCGCGTTAAATCTCATGCGTAAGTCCTCTACTGTTCTTTTTGATTCCATTTGTTTTGTGTGTTCAGTTTTCGCTGCTATTTTTTCAAGTTCACCAATAACAGATTTCCCCGTCTCGGGATCATCTCCCAGTAAAGCACGCTCTACCCCTTTCGTTGCTGTGGTTACTGGTTTAAACAATTCTTCAGACCCTAAAGCAAAATCAGTTTGTAAACTCTGTCGTTGTTGCAGTTTATTCCGTACAGAGTCACGAATTGGTACAAATCTCCTGATTGCATCTAATCGTTCACGAGCCAATCGGGTTGTTAATGCTTCATTGACCATTATTTGAAAACGCAAACCATTTTTCAATTGTAAAACACTTGACATGTCAGATGATTTTTAACACAGTCATGGAAGTGTTATTTGATTGTTTTAATGGCTCTATCAATGATGGAGAAAGTGTCCAAATTGTATATAAAATAAATAATACTGTCACTTCCTCCACTTTTTTGACATGTCAGATGATTTTTAACACAGTCATGGAAGTGTTATTTGATTGTTTTGACAGCTCTATCACTGATGAGGAAAGTCACCAAATTGTATATAAAATAAATAATACTGTCACTTTCCGCACTTTTTTGACATGTCGGATGATTTTTAACACGGTCATGGAAGTGTTATTTCATCCTATAACAGCTTCTATCAGGGTTGGCGAAAGTGCCATAATTGTATATAAAATAATTAATACTGGCAGTTTCGCCATTCTATTTTGATCAATCTGACATATCTTCCATCGATTTTTGACATACTTCTTGAGGGTCGGCTAAAAAAAATGATATGGTCGGGCAATCAAAAAATGATAAGGGGGGTCGGAATCAAAATTGTTCATTTTCTTGAATTAACGCCCGTAGGTTTCTAATTTTAGAGTTGACTTCTTTTTTCAATTCGTATTCGTTACCTAATTCTTTTCGTATTCGTTCTACGATAGTATACAACGGAACGAACACACTGATGTCACTGGAAAATGAAAGAGAGTCTTTAATAGAATTCTGAATTCTTTTGATGAGTGCATATTTCTTGGGTAGCATATACTTGTTGTTGTTAACTCCGTATTCTATATCCTGAAAATCAGATACAATTTGATCAGGATTTAATCCATCTGATAGTTTGATATCCTGATTTTTCAATTTTGCTATTTCAACTATGATGCTATTCATGTTTTCAGAATTCATTATTCTATAGCAATGACATATCTCTAATTGAAAAATACATAACTAAATCGAACTTTTTGTCCCGTCCCTTTTGAAATCGCAGATCGACAAACTCCCTCTGCAACTCTTTGAACAGAAGTTGGACAAATATCGAAGTGCCTACCGGCGCTGGTTATTGATTGAAATATTTTCTCTTCGTTAGTTATTGTATTCAAAGATTTCACAGGTCTCCTCCAAACCGTTTTGCATTTTCCAGTCTCTCCTCGTTTGGAATTCTCACTCAGTGTGATAGCCTGCAGATTTGATACAGAATTATTCTTTGGATTAGAATCCTTGTGATCAATAACAAAACCATTTTTGATTAATCCATTAAAACATTCATACACGAAACGATGATTGTGATAAGTTTTCTTTCCAACAGTAAACCTCAAATATCCTTGATTACTCACAAAACCGACCGGTTTTTTCAGCCTACGGTTTCTTACAACACCATCACTGGATGCTTCATAATTTGTAATCACTGGATGTGGTCTGAATTCTTGGTTCATATATACTATTCTATTGTTTGTCTAATTCATTGTTTGGTTTAATGATTACATCACTGGAGAACCTTTCGATGTAGTCTTGCGGAGTTCTTATGATTTTGTCAGTGACGTTATCAGGGTCAAAGACTTTTTCAGGGTCATAATTTCTGATGGATTGTCCATTTTTGATTCTTTTATCATAATAACGCTTCAATTCCCTATATCGCTTACCACCACAATCAATACACAATTGTGATCTTCCCTTAACCCCAACCCCACATCGAATACAGGGTAACGGACCAAGGCTCCCATGTCGAAAACTTTGCATATGATACCTACAGTACTCATTTTTTCTGCATGATTTGTTACACGGGGTTACATTTCCCATCATGAGCCATTTGCACTGGTTCATTATATATAAAACTTTCATTTAAATACTTGTTTTATGTATAGCATGAAGGAGTTCAAGAGATTGACTTCGAAAAATGCTAAATTCAATACCGATAGAGAGTTTAAGAGATTGTTGAAAATCAGTCCTAAATTTAATATCGATAGACCTAAAAAAACGTCCAATAGACAGAAACAACGTCCAAAACGTCCAAGAGACGGAAACATGAAAGAGTTTAAGAGATTGTTGAAAATCAGTCCTAAATTTAATCGCGATAGACCCAAACAACGTAACAAACGTCCAAGAGACGGAAGCATGAAAGAGTTTAAGAGATTATTGAAAATCAGTCCTAAATTTAATCGCGATAGACCCAAACAACGTAACAAACGTCCAAGAGACGGACCCTGGAAGGATGCTCAATTCAATCTTGATATAGTTTCTAATACACCCAAGAATAAAATTCTTGATAAGGCTATCAGAGACTGTTTTAATGAATTCAAGCGTGATGGAGCATCTTATTGTTGGTCAACATTTCGAATTGATGGTGTTGTTGACGCTACCATGAATGATGAAAAAGCAGCAGTGATCATTTCACGTGTTGGGGAAAAAAGTCATTTTTTCCGAATCAAATTCATTATCCGTGAGAATGGAAAATGGATTATTAGGGATAAATTTGAACCCATTCTCAAGGGCAAAAAAAACTATCACTGTGAATCAGGATTCAAAACCGGGAATTTTGACTGGAATTGATAAACCCTACTACGAAAGATCTTATCCTGTCACAGCAGTTGTTTACGGGATCTATCCGCTCAATGAAAAACCTGATATTGCAAAACTAGCACCCATGAAATATTCGACAGGGCTCAATTGTGTAGCAGAACGAATAATAGAACACTTCACAAATGCGTCCCGGGGGAATAAACTGACTGATCTAAGACGAAAAAAAATAACCGAATGGGAACTGACAGTGAAACAGCATGGGGCAACAATTCAGGATATAACTAAATTAGAAACATCATTGAGATTTCCAATATCAGTAAGAACAATCACCGGTGAAGTATTAAAAGAACCGAAATATCAATCAAAAAAAGGAAACCCAATTGAAATTATTGATCACAACGCACACGCGTGGTCATCTGCAGTAACAATATTTCCACGGGATATAACCGTAAAATATCTCCCCCAAACTCTGTTTGGAACAGAAGAGTTTTTTTCAGAGCAGAAATTATTTGATGCTATTTACCATTTGAGTAAAAACGATCCTGTGTCAATGTGGCTATTTCATAGTACTTCAGACGAAGAATGCAAATTTGATCAGTTTGTAAAGCCCAACGGAGAATTATATCGTACTGAAGAACTGCATAATCAAATGAAACAACTAGCTAGTGAGTTTTCTGAGGACGGGGAGGAAATCGAAGATCAATTATTAGCAAACTGTTTTACAGCACCATCCATTGCAGCACATTTTGCTAGAAAGAAAAACGCGTGGAAACCAACACGGAGTGAGTTCTTATCAGATGTCAAATTGTCCTGTCTTGAATACGGCCATGGAGGATTATGGAATACAAAATACACCGCTGATACCGTTATTTCAGTTGATATGATTGCGTGTTATCCAGGAAGTTTTCTTGGGTATGGAGAATGCAAGAAATATTTCAAACGATTTGGACACCCTACACACGAAATGACCCGTGTTGCTAT
The DNA here is from genome assembly GCA_030141615.1 of Unio pictorum. Lineage (NCBI taxonomy): Eukaryota > Metazoa > Mollusca > Bivalvia > Unionida > Unionidae > Unio > Unio pictorum. The sequence goes on along the minus strand of JARLTB010000248.1, from coordinate 2,112,927 downwards.
TAATGGACCACTGCCTGATTTTGATTTAACCGGATTCGCTTGTGTGGTATCATTTGAAATGGCTGAAGGACTTCATCCGTGTAGTTATCTTTGGATTGGTAAACACATGTCTGAAAAACACTGGATGCCAATAGTGTTATTACGGTATATGCTTGATTATAAGATGTTAAAATCATTAATTGTCAGTGAAGCAATTATATCCTATCAAGCACAGAAATCAGTCTGGTTACCACAACCTGATCTAGAAAAAATAATTAGCGAAGAGCGAAAACTGTTTCCTGATTTTAATGAACAACAAATCATGGATTGGTCCAGACAGTTATTTGAAATCCGAAACAATGAAGCAAAAAATCTTGGACGAAGAATAATCGGTAAATTCACTCAGGGTGGCAAAGATGACAATACGAGATATTCTTCACGATTGATTATAGACAACGCTGAATACGATTTTGTAATGGCGGATTTAACGAATAAAGGCCTATATGTCAATCGTAAGGACGCATTTATGTCCGATGGAACCAAATTGGGTACAATTGTTACTTACAATGATGGATACAATCCGCAGTACACACATTTGAGAGCTTCTATGCTCGGTTATGCTTCTATTAATCTGTTTTCGATGATCAATAAATTTCCTAACACCGCAGTTAGAGTTGCCACTGACTCATTTTACATAAACAGCAAAATGGTTGATTTTAAGGCTACTGGCAACGAGAATTGGGGATCATGGAGAATTAAGAAAGAAATGATTCATGATTATATTCCATCAGCAGATGTCACCATTGAAAATAATTACTTAGAAAGCAATCAGTGTTCAGAATTTTCTAGTGCACCACCGATTTCTGATCCAATCTGTAGATATAAAACAGTTTATTTAAACGGTTGTGGTGGGTCAGGAAAAACAACCCGGGCAATTGAGTTATTTCGTAGAAACGCTAGCGTTTCTAACATGATTGTGCTAACACCGACTCACAGACTTGCAAGAGAAATGATACAGAGAGGGGTAAATGCCTGTACCTATCATAGTTTTTTCCGATGGAAAGGAGATAAATGGACTCCTGAGCGCATGGGAGAGAAATTTATTCCTGAAATTATCATTTGGGATGAAATAGACACAGTGTCAGAAGATGTCTTAAAAATATTTCTTGAGTGGTTGTTATTGAAGAATACAAAAATCGTCATGTGCGGTGATCACGGCCAACCACCACCATTTGTCGGTGCATCTCCCCATGAATGGCTAAAGGGTTTTGTAGACTATTATGAAGAAATTGATACCGATCATAGATCACTTGATAATGAATTAAAAGAATTTAAGAAATTAATTAGATTACAACCGGATAGAATCCAGTGTGAAATAGCCCGTGAAATAATTTCGGAAACTCCAATGAATGAGTTTTGGGAAATGTGGAGACCAAACGATTTGATCATTGCCAGTAGAAAAATAGTCAGAGACACACTTCAGATGAAATTATTTGAATTGCATAAACAAAAATTTGCAACGCTTCCAGTGCCTCTTTGTTATAGGCCATCGGATACACGAAAACAGAACATTGAAGTTGATATTCCAGGACAGAGTGAAAAGCAGATTCTCGTATTAAATGATATTGTGCTGGTTGATATCAATGTCGTTGAAGATGCATTGCGTGCTAATAAATCCCAGTGGACGCTAGGATACGCAGCAACAATACACTCTTCACAAGGATTGACTATATCGGATACAATTGTTTGGATGGTAGATAATCGCATAGAATGGTCGAATTTAGTCTATCTTTCAGTATCCAGAGTACGAAAAATAAATCAACTTCGAAGAATTGTTTTCGATGATAATGACACCACAATAGATGATATTGATATTAAAATGATTGATAAAAAACTCTCCGGTTACAAACAACAGGACAAAAAAAAACAACGAGAATTTGACATTGATGCTGAATTAATAATTACGCTGAAACAACAACAGAATAATCACTGCGCGAGTTGCAATTGTATAATGCGTTGGCAGTATTCGGATAAGGATCCTCGCCAATTCACCGTTGACAGAAAAAATAACAATCTCGGTCATGTCAGAAATAATGTGATGTTGACTTGTCTTGAGTGCAATAGACGCAAGGGTGCTAGTTAAGACCATGCGGTGGCAATTGAGTGTCCTCGGGTATCACTTGTAATTGTTGTCTAGTAAACCCACGCTGAGGGGCAGTTGAATCCAGTTTATAGACTGGAGGTCTACCCGTAGATCGTGTTATACTAGATATCTTGTGTGCAGTAACACTCCAAATAGGATCAGTAGCTCTTTTTCTGCCACCCTCAAGCTCTCCTGGTTCATATAAATACCTCACAATGACATTACTACCAAGAATTGGTTGGGAAACGCTAAAATCTTTTTGTGGTTTTTCAGGTATTGACTTCTTTTTAATCGCATTGATAGGTTTCATGTTGATGGTTCTAGTAATCTCGTTATTCAGTGCAGTAATCACAGATGGTAATCTTTTAACCCATTCACGGGATCTTTTTTCTTGGATGAATTCTTTTGCGTATTGATATCCAAATAACCGCTCAGCAATCGTCCGATTAAATCGTTCTACAATGGCCTGATCGCGATGCAGTGCAGTATGCCCTCGTCGTATGGTGACATTATGATGTTTCATTGTAGATAACACTGCACCCTGAAATTCCTTGCCAGGATCAACCTGCAATAGATTTGGCCAGTGCAGAGGACCTCGTCGATAAATCCTTTCAAATGCAGAAGCTACTTCAGTGGCCGATTTTGTTTTTAACGGCTCTGCTTCTTTGTATCGACTTGCAATATCAACTACAGTTAATGCATATTTGTAACCGTGGTCATGTGGCAGAAATAATAGATCAGCCTGATGAACTTCATTGGGTCCGGTTACATCAAAATGCGAGACATTAATTTGTTTAGGCGGCGGTAAGTAAATTTGCCATAGTGCCTGTTTGGATAACCAATGAGCCGCAGTGGTTTTTTTCACTTTTGCGGCGCTAGCGAGTTTACTGATTGCAGCGTTACCCTTCCAGTATCCTCTTGGGGAATAATAAATAGATTCCATGTTGTTATTAATTACCAGCACCTAACATCAATTTACTTTTCATAGCCGATTTTATCAAAAATGAAGCCAATTTTTCTTTGAAGGATTTATCAGGAATAGCATTTAACGCATGAATTAATTTCACATCTGCTAGATGCCTGTGTTGCAAATTGCTACTTTTATACGCCACATCATGAAGGTGACAGGCCTTATCAATAGCGTTTATTGGTTCCTCACCGGGTCGGGGCTGATTTTGATCATTGAGTCTGATATCAAGTCTGTTTCCCGGTCCACAGTAGCTTTACCCTGGAAGGTGCTTTTCTCCTGGATACTTTGCCCATGGGGTTCCAGGGAGTTTTGCTAACTTGGCAGCGATATCACCTCCTCGTTTTTTTTTAAAGGTTCCTTGGGTTCCTTGGGTTTAGAAACAAATCTAAATTTCTTTGTACCACATTGTACGCATTTACCAGAAAGCGCTGATCGGTTATTTTTAGTTGTAATCGTCGTCAAGTCATCTGTGCCAGTACGCGCCTTACACTTCACACAATATAGATCCATAATTTATGTATAGAGATATGAATATAATTGATTTTTCAGCAACTAAAACAAGAGAACCAGTGAAGCATCATGCAGCGCTACCAAACTCTATCCGCGCAATTATAATCGGGCCATCTGGATCCGGCAAAACGCAATTGTTGCTCAATTTAATAATGAGATGGATGAAGTGGGATAAGTTGTATTTAATTGCCCCTAGCGTAGACGATCAGCGATGCTATGAAGTGCTAAAAGATTTTAATGAGATTGCTGGTGAGGATGTTATTGAATTTATAACCGATATTGACGAGGCACCATCAGTAGAAGATCTTGATGGAAGTATTAACAACATGGTAGTATACGACGATGTCATGTTAGATAAACAAAAAAACCCTGCAAGGATTTTTTCCAGAGGCAGGCACAAAAACACGGATGTGATCTATGTCACTCAACGCTACACACAAATACCAAAAGTGATTCGCGATAATTGTAATGTGTTGTGTGTGTTTAATGGAGTTGATACACATACGCTACGAAATATTTGGCAGACATGGTGTTCCGATATGGACTTCAATCAATTTAGAAATTTCTTTAGTCATGCTCAGTCCGCCCCACACGGATTTGTAACAATAAATTTACATGACCCTCGGACACGATATCGTATCGGACTGGATCAAATATTCGGTTGAGAGGGTGAGTGACAACGACGTTGTAATCTCTTGAAAAGTTTTTGATTTCATTGATTTTTCATTGATTTTTTTTGCCTGATTTCATTGATTTTTTTTGCCTAATCAATGATTTATTTGCCTGATTTCATTGAAAACTTGTATCCGATTCACCACATCTTGGCCGTAGAAGCCTGATTTCAGTGAAAACTTGTTTAAAAATGTTGTCCGGCTCACCCTCTCTGCTGCTTGTTTTGAGTACGCTAAAGATGAACGCCGTGCTATTTTACATAAAATATAGTTTCAGGATTAAATGCTTAGGGTCGAGAAACGAGTTTCCCTATGTACAATTTATAAATGAATGCATCAATAAACGCTAGTTTTTTATTGTTGTAGGATTTAACGCCATTTTTCAGCAAAGGAATGGTTTTACATACATGGCGGCCAGTATAACTGGTGGAAGAAAAACCCTCACAATCAATGGAAAGAACTGCTGACCCACGCGAAGCTACAAGCAAGCTTTCTCACGTACTCTCGTTAGCTAAGTCTAAGACTCGAACATACACAGACAGAGGAGAGATTGCAGTGATCCGGAATGGTGAGCGCTTTTGACAACTTGACAAATTGGGACCCCAAATTGATGAGCGTTTAGTTGCTAATATAATGTTCTGATAGTGTATTGGTTACTGCGGAATCAGTAGATGCTAATATAATGTTCTGATAGTGTATTGATTACAACGGAATCAGTAGATGCTAATATAATGTTCTGATAGTGTATTGATTACAACGGAATCAATAGACGCTAATATAATGTTCTGATAGTGTATTGTTTACAACGGAATCAGTAGATGCTAATATAATGTTCTGATAGTGTATTGATTAAAGCGGAATCAGTAGATGCTATGATATAATGCTTGCCGTGCAAACAATAAAATTCAATAAATAACGCCTCGCCTTGTGCCCAGCATATTCGAAAAGTACTACTCCATTCATTGCAAAACTATGTAGGATTTTAAAATGTTACATGTTTGAGCAAGTAACAACATTTAATTTGTGATACTGCATTTATCATTTGAGAACATAATTCATTATGCAAACAATGACAGCAAAATCAAACTGAAACATTAATTTCATTGTTTTATTTCTGCACCATAATATTACTGCTCTTGCTATACTTATGCTAAAGTAATTTTATTAAATGGAGTTTTGATAGTGTATTTCTATTTTGTATATCTTGCTAACTGACTATTGTCACACAGTGGAAGCTTGATATGATCCTTGTGTGTTTCATAATATAACGAACATGTCCGATTTTCTGTTGAAATAACTAGTGACAAGTATTCCTGTGTTGTTAAATATATTCATCTCACTTTCATGACTAAATGATTAACATTCCTAATTCTTGTAACTTCAACCGTGCTCTTACGCATGATGTAATTTCAGACCCTTACTCTCCTTTGTTGTGTTTATTGAAATTATTTGCCGATGCAGGCAGCAGCGAATACTGTTTTGATTGGTTGATTGAATTTCATTATGCTAATGTACTTATGGCATTGACTACTGATGTAGCAGTTGTAATAAAATAACAATGCTAAGCCATGCTCACGACAGTGCTACATGTATTATGGAACCCTATAATTGTATAATACATTCCAACTTAAATCAGTTCTCATCCATGATTTACTTAAAAAACTTACTAATTCCAATCCTAGATACAAGGCTGTCTTTTGAACAAGTTATTCACAATCTTACATACCACCCTGTCTTATAGACACGTTAATTCTAAACCATAAACCAGTCTGTCTTATACACAAGCTAATTCCTATTATCGATACCAGTCTGTCTTATAAACATGTTAATTCCAATCCATATACCAGTCTGTCTTATAAACATGTTAATTCTTATTATCGATACCAGTGTGTCTTACAAAAAAAAGTTAATTCCAATCTTAGGTACCAGTCTGTCTTCAAGCATATAAAGTATTGCTATGTTAGGAAAACAAAGTAAGGAAAATTACTAATTCTACAATCCACTAAAAATCTTTTTCTTAATGTATATATTGTGGTGTCAAGTTCAGACATGGTAAGCCGCAAATACTCTTCTCAGGTATCTGATACATATAAGTACCCATATATGTGTAGACAATATGCATGTATCTTATGAGTCGATGCATTGTGGATGTGTGTGTTTTAATGCGTGTGCAAATAAATATATTATTTTTATTTCTCCTTTAATTTGGTCGAGTGCTAGGCTTGAATAGTCTTTATTCTATAACAACGTTTACCTTAAGCAGACAGACGGACGGTATACAATCGTAGACACTAGAATGCACAAGGAAGTGTACATTCGCACGTAACTTGTGGACATAATAATTTAGTAGATTTATTAATTAAATCATATATAACAAACTAATTTCAGGGTCTTAGCTAGATTTAATCCCAACACAATTTCATAAAGTTAAAAACATACACGGAACAACAAATAATTATATGTTAATTGTAGTTTACAGAGAATGTCAGTGTTACTAAGCCGTGTAAATCATCAATAATGTTCAACCAATAAAACAAAAAAAAAGCTGAGACTGTTACGATCGCATCCTGATGCGTTTGATTTAGTATAGACTCCATCTAGAGTATAGATAATTTCTCAATGTCAAAGTATTATATCCAGACGCGCACGAACATCACTACAAAAGTAATTACTATGTACCCAATGACCATTTGTTTTGTACAAAATATATATGCAAGTTAATTTAGATGTATTGTGCCATCCAATATCACGTTTAAAAAAAACATGCTGTGTATTTGATATTTGAGATGGCAAAGCCAACTCTGATGTTCCAAATAAAATGATGTCCTTCACGATTTCGTGTGTTTGAGTTAAAGCCCTGCTGACCATCATGGTGGATATAAAATAACAAGTTTAAGTCCGAAGGTATTAAATAGAAACTCGATCAGTTTTGAAAAGCGGAAGTTAATTCTTAACATTTTACCAGTCTGTTATTGTATATATATTTCTGGACTATGCTGCTAGCAGTGTTTCATCAGCTACCAAGTGGCTCCACAAAATTTACTGATTGATGCTGTTGCTGTATTTTCTTGAGCACCATGGTGCACTTTATGGTGGTTTTACATTTGTTCTCTTTGTTGTATTACGGTAATGAATCCGCAAACATTAAATTACGTGTCTTAGACCAAATCATTTGTTTTAGTTCAGAATGGTTTTACAGACAAGCGATATAATATGTCTATTCTCTTATTAACGACCCAAGGACTATATGCATGAATGTGCATCATTTCAGCCAATAACTTAGATCGTAGAGCAAATGTTAAAATACAAATAATAGGGCTTGAATATACGAAACAGGTTTTATGTCGCATTTCTGATGTTTTGGATTACAAATTGAAATTCCAGCAATAACAGAGGTATACCACTGATAGCTTAACACAAATGTGTGTGTGTGCGTGTGTGTCTCTGTGAGTCTGTGTGTAGTGTGTGTCCAATCCGTGTTCATGTATTTTCTGCTACAGGATGTGATGAAACTATATAGAAATTTCATGGTTTCAGTATGTTACACGGTAAACTGGGTAATTTAATAATATACTTACGATGACTCTGTTACATTTTCCATTTGCTCTTAAACATCTGACGGTCATGAACGCTCCATTTTCCACATCTTGGTAGTAAGCCAGATCCTTTTCAAATTAATATGTGTATTCTTTAGATGAAGGTAATTACTCTCTCTCTCTCTCTCTCTCTCTCTCTCTCTCTCTCTATATATATATATATATATATATATATAAATATATATATATATATATATATATATATATATGTATATGTATATATATATATATATATATATATATATATATATATATATATATATACATATACATACATGAGAGATTCGATCTTTTAATCTGCTATATATTACCTTGAAAGATTGTTTCAGTTTAGACCTATTAAATTGTTCTAATCGTGCATCTGGTAATTGGAAGTAATTTCTTTGTTATTTTAAAGTGTTCACCTTCGAAACTAAATTAACTGAATATATATATATATATATATATATATATATATATATATATATATATATATATATTAATTGAATATATACCCTGGGATTTTCAAGGTCGTGCCTGATTCGATTATTTGTTTAGTGATTGCAAATTTCTACTTATCTTCAAAATAATATATTTGACCATTTTATCATTGCATTACTAAATTATTACTGGTCAGTATTTTTTAAAATTTTTCTTCTAATTTGTAAAATATATTAGGTTTTATATTCCTGTATGTGTTATATATGTTATTTGCATGTTAAAGTCTTCCACAAGTTTTGCAGTTACAATATTTAGTGAAGTTAGTCTTTAATTTCTCTTTACGATTTAATATACGTATTTAAACCGCATGTTGTTTACTATATGCATTTTATGATTAACGTTCACAACTCAAGATAGTCTGGGAAAATTGTACATCTTTAGTTAAATTTCGTTACGTATCAAGATTGAAATAAAAATGGAATGTAAAATTCACGATAAAAACTAAATAAGTATCACCAATGAGCCAGCAAAGAAATCTTCATAAAGGACACAACATCCGCGTAAGGTAAAACTTAAAAGAATATTCGGAAAGCGTTCGTAATAATTTTAAATTACACTGACGATAAGAACGAATATAATTCTCCAGCTGCGACAGCTCTCCATAGAATATCACAAAAAACTATATCACAAAGCATGACTGAAATAAACGAAAAAAAAAGTAACACAATCTGTTGCATGATGGGTAGTGGTTTAGTTATTTATGTATTCCATCCATTTGGCAAACATTAAAATGTTCCAACTGTTGGAAAGGTCCACCACAGGAATATCGAAATACCGTCGACAAATACTTCGGAAAGGTACATCAATACATCATCGATATCTGTAGGAATAAACACTCTACACAAGTATAGCTATCTAGAAGAAATAACAAATGTTAGGTTGTATATAACCCAGTATCTGAAACTCCTGATAATGATGTTTTCATCTGATATAATATGTGCGTATTTCTTTCGCTAACTAAATTAGAGCTTATAAAACAAAACAAAAGAAGAAAAAAAGTAAATCAAATATATTTACCCTGTAGTGTTACGTACTGCTCTTACCGATACAGGATACTTGTAAATACGTTCATTAATATTTTAATAGGTTCACAATCAAAACCGTTCATTGGATAAATTAAGCTATTCATTGATTGTATTTACTCAATTCAAAGTTGAATAACTATTATTGAAATGAAGCTGATAAAATACGATATTCATTCTGCTGATTCTTTATAAAAATTATGGGAACAGGAAAAGCATAATTAATAGAATAAACCATGAAACATTATTCCTCTATCTTATTGCTGGATTAAAAAGGTTTTCGAAAATTATTGATGTTTACAATTTGTACACAATCAACAATGTATATTGCAGAAGTACACAAATCATTATTCGACTTGGATTTAGCCAGCATGACGTCGTTGAAGATAATGGAAAGACTGATATGTGTTACTCAATAAATCGATTGAATTGTAAGTGGATAAGTATTTTCTAGATACTAGAACACAAGAACGTTTGCACAAATATTAGAAATTTTATAACCAGAGTAAGTTAACACAATAAAGCTGTGAACAAGTAATATAAAAGTGATAAGACGTTTTGACAAAAAAACGAATATAGTAATGAATGAAAGCAATTTCATCCGATATAGATATTTCTAGCAGCTGATCTGTGTCCATCATGAATAGAAATTATTTTGTTTATTTTTATTTAATGCATGAATAGGTATTAATGTGTTTGTTCCCCGTTTTATTGAATGCAGTTCAGCCTAGCAGTTCACGCAGTTTGTTTTGAAAACTTCGAATGATAACATATTTGAACAAACTATGAAACATCCAGAATACATTTTTTTAAAGACGTAATGACGTGGATGTGCTTGCAAGGAAACCGTTGGTGTAAAAGCTAAACACGACCTTTATTTCAAAATAACGTTTAGAAACAAAAACAATTATACCACCAGTATGTATTCCGCTTTTTGAAATCATAGAAAAATGTAAAGATATGTCGCTGTTATGAACGAAAATAATGTCGATTTTCAGAATATAAGGATGAAATTAAGATATTATTTATAACTTGATAAACCGTTATTTAAGAGAAAAATTAACATTAATATAGCTAACGTAATATATATTTGCCTTTTGACATGCTCAATGCTAATATTATACTATATTATTATGTTTTATCCATTAAGTCATCTTGCGAGGCCATTCGTACATTTTCTATCTCAATTTCCTTGGGCATTTCATTTTTCAACCGTTTACATAAAGTGCAGAATGGGTTGTTGCCGATCCGTTACATTTATTGTTCTCTTTCTGTTACCATAATAAGATATCTTAATCTTAGTTTAATGATGCCCTTTTAATATGTTTTTGTTAAACTCAGATAATTAATCATGAATGTAATGAGAGTCCAACTAATCTCAAGATCAGAAAAGCCAACCCTTGAGCTTATGAAATCCACATTCCTCAGCACCCTAAAATCACACCCTTTGATCAAATAAGTGGACAGGAGTTACAGTGCCATAATCATTGCTTAGCAGTACTTAATACAGCAACATTTTGGTAATGTATTGAAAACTTACCGCCTGTCCTAAATTTAGTGATTTCGTCGAATGAAATCGACCGTCTTTTAATTTCTCCAGGATATGAACGTCAGCGTTTGGATTAATATGATGATTTCTCATTAAGTTTAAGTTCAGAGCTTGAGATCCGCGACTGAGAGTAAAGTACAATTCATCAGGGAGGTCAAACTCACTGATTAGACGTTTTTCTGTCTGTAATCCGGTAGTGACATCCTTCAGCCAAACAGTTTCCGCGTTGACTCGTGCTGACGAAACAGAGAAAAGGTAAGGTTTATAAAACAAAGTGAATAATGTAACAGAATTGTTACCGAGTGGATGGTGGATTAAATGAACAACACAAACACAATATGTGAAAGATAATATAAATTTATGAAATAAATTATTAACGGAAAATAATGATGTATTAACACAATAACTCATGCGTTCAACCCACAATTACACTCACAACCATTCACAATATATGAATACATTAAATATTAATACAAAATAAAACACAGATACAAAGGAATGTCTTGGACTATACACAGATCCAAGGAACCTTTACAAAAGTTCTATTAACGCAAGTATAAATTGCGATAACAAATACAAACATCAAACTATGCTATCGCACGTATAGATTGCGACAACTAGCACGAACATGTACATGTATTTAATCAAGTTGCTAACTTTTCTTGAGATTCATGTAATCCCTTGAAATACTATTGTGATTTGAAGTAACTATGTAAATATAACAATGTATTCAATTGTACTACAATTGCAACACACACATGTGTCTCGACCCTGTATAAACCGTACGATTCACCAACTGTTGAATCGCCGCCCAGCTTCCCCGAATACCCAGGGTTGATCAATACTTTTATCGGCCGTTTGCGCTTCACGGATCCACCACAGTTATACGTACAGACAGCATACAGCATCTACTAGAATCAACGTTCCCAAATACCTAGATGCCACCCCGGATGTTTACACCTCTAGACGGCTCCGACACTCAGATTTCTAGATTTCCGGATATTTACACATTACGACAGATGTAGACGGACCGAGAATCCGACAGACAGACAGTCAGATACCTCAATTTGATCTCACAATCAAATGGCACAAATACGGCACAATCAATCACATTCAGCTACAATTCAGAGACATTCAATGAAGTTCAGCTACAATCAGATACGTTCAGAGACGTTCAGCTACAATCAGATACGTTCAGAGACCTTTAGCTACAATCAGCAAAAATTTCAGAGATGCTCCGCTACAATATCAGAGATGCTCCGCTACAATATCAGCAACAATTTCAGCCCTTTGGCTGGAGAAAGAATGACGAGCTATCTTTCCCGTGATAAGATACTTTTGGTCCCGTAATATTATCAGAAATATTCTGCCTTATATATCCTCAAATAGGTGAGCAGAATTCACGGCAACATTACCGTGCACTCTGTGATTCTAATGTTCCTGACTTCAAGTGATACGAAGTCAGGCACATGCAAATCGTTACACGCCGCTTACCTTGGAAAAAACAACTTATTCACCCCAGGTAATGCATGTACGACTAAAAAAATGGTGAAATTAGTTTGTAATTCAAGAAGAAATAAATTCAATTTCGCCTAATTCTGTGACAAACACACCATAATGTCAGAAATTCCCATATAAAAAAGATTCTTTCGGTAAACAACGCATGTGCAGCAAAGTAAGTCGAATCAAATATTTTAACAGGATAAACCTGTATGGATGCTTGGATCAAATGACTAAACAACACAGTGTGATGGTAGATGGAAATTTATCGAATGGGTTCATACAAATTCATATATATCTTCTACATATAAAGTGCTCTTTTCATGCTCTAAAACATAATTTGTTCTATCCAAGCAATCTCAAATAGTTAAACAAAACAAAATTCATATATCCGAAATAAAACGTTCTTATAATTAGAATAAGATTCGAATAATCTCTTGTAATTTCACACAATGAAACTGAAATTCAAATAATCTCATGGAATTAAAAAAAGGTTATAATAATCTCACTTCATCAAAATGACTCAAATTGTAATCAATTAAAGTAACACTCGATTGAAACAACCATGACTCGGGCGTTTGTAAGGCCGAATGATTCATAAATATTTGTAGAAATTTGTCAAATGTGCCCAATCACAAACTACACAGTTCTCCCGAATTCTTGGGTTGGCCCAAACATGTACTGCTTCCAGTGGGAATTACTCGAATTAAGGCGAACACATGGCTCAGCTGACCATGTTGTATAAGATTGTGAACAACTTAGTGGACATACAAGCGAACAAATACCTGACACTTGCATATAGCCAAACTAGGGCAAACTAGCAAGGAACAAGTTAGAATAGATGTCAGCATCGTCATCTTCTTTTAAGTTCACCTTCTTCACACATAACACATGGGTGAGGCTGGATATGTATGTTAGACTGGAGTCTGTCATTGAAACATAGCACAGGCACAAATTTTGTGTTTGATTCTGTATCGAATTGATAGCCAGTCTAGGGTACAGAGCAGTGGTACTCTAAAGATGATCCGTGCAGCTTTGTTTTGAACTTTTTGAAGTTTCTGGAGTAAATATTGTGACGAACCAGACAGAATTGAGTTACAATAGTCCAGTCTTAAAATAATAATGAATACGCAAGTGTTTTAGTGGCATCAACTGAAAGATATTTACGAATGGAACTTATGCGTCTCAATTCAAGATATGCAGCCTTGCATATGTTCATGACATGTTTTGCAATGTGAGAGTACTGTCTAGAGTAACGCATAGGTTCCGTCCTGACTGTGAGAATTTAATGTTGGTGTTGCTGATATTTATTGTCTGAGTAAAGGATGTGAATGACAAAGTATTTGTGTTGTGATCAGAATAGCCTCAGTTTTATCATCATTCATCTGCAGCTTGTTACATGTCATCCATGATTTCACATCAGCACATCTCTACTCCATGGATGGTAGCATCAACTTCAGTTTGGTGGCTAGACTTGTATATTTGGGTGTCATCAGCATACAATTCGTACGACACTGGGTGATGATCTATGACACTTGAGAGCGGTTAAGTATACAGAATGAAGAGAACAGGTCCCAGAACAGATCCCTGTGGAACACCACAACATACCTCAACTGGGCTGGAGTGTATTCAGTTTGCAGATATAATGTATGTCCTGTTGACTAAATAGGATTTGAACCACTGTAAGACTATATTGAAATGCCAAATACATGCTGGAGACGGTGAAGTAATATATCATGGTCTATTGTGTCAAATGCTGCAGATAAATTCAGGAGAGTGAGGACTGTAATCTTTCCACTATCCAAAGCAGAGAGAATGTCACTTAATACTTTCAGAAGAGTAGTTTCCGTACTGTGGCAAGGGAGATATGCAGACTGTACATAGATAAAAAGACTGTTTGAATTCAAATGAGATACAAGTTGAGTTAGAACAACGTTTTCTAAGATTTTCGATATGAATGGGAGATTAGAAACTGTGCGGTAGTTCTTTAAATCGTTATGGTCCAGTGTTGATTTTTTTAGTAGTGGCTTTACGATGGCAGTTTTGAAAAATGATGGGAATTCCCCTGATGTGACAGAGATATTAATAACATCAGTTATTGAAGGCATTATTGGGCCTAAGCGCTCAAGCAGCAGTGACGATGGAATTGGATCAAGTTCACAAGACTTTGGTGCACTTTTCATCACGATTGTCCGTACTAAATCAATAGAAACAGGTTCAAATGCTCCATGGTAGTCAGTACACTAAATTCAAGAAAGGGGGTTAGTGTTAGTAGAAAAGTCCTTTCTTGGACTAGATGTATCCAAAACTATAATATCTGTGAGCTCAGGAAAATGATAAATAACTGACAAAAATCAGTTCTCCAAAAGATATTCGAGATAATAATCTAGATTTGCCCCATCATAATGAAGCACAGAAAAAATATTCATACATTGATAAGGAATAGAATATGCTCAGAAATAATTAATAGAGTAATGCTACAACGAGAGGTGACATCCTTTTATGATTTGAATTTAGTAGTGCTCTAAACAAAGTGGTGCAGGAAAAAACAAGAGACGGATATTGATGTATTAGTTAAATATTGAACTATGTCCGTTTCTTTCTCGCCCTATATTTCTAGTATCCACTTCTTTCGGTAAATAAGAGTGAAGTTCCGTTTAGGATAAAATTATAGCAGCATACATTTTTACATGAGGAACAAATCTGGAATTTTTCTTTATATGTAGATCGATTTAACCAGTAAATAAAGGTGCTTATTGGTAATAAAATGATAACATAATCACCATTGAGACAGATAGTAAACCTCTCAAAATCCAAAGTATATAGCAGGACAGGTTATTTCAACAATATTCTTTCTCACTATTATACAAGTACATGTAGATGCAGCAGTCTTTTGTATTTGTAAGAAGTAAGATGTGATATATTTTGTTTTTTGAGGGTATTCAACCTTATTTTAATACCTGGATTTAACGGAGGTGATATTTCCCTTACACATGCAAACTGCTTTATTTCTTCTGTTTTGAAGATAATAACATCGCATTATCGTCCATATTTAAGTGAGATACGTCATTTGTTGAATGATGTTTTCAAAATATTCATGCAACGAGCGGCAAACAAACGGCCTATTGTCTAATGTGAGCCACCTTTAAATAGCCTAAAATGTTAAAGAAGGGAAGCGTCATATAAATATATGAGGAGTATATCTCCATATGTAATCTGTGTTTGAAAATACAACATACCTACAATCCAATGATGAGAATACCATGAAATCCATATTTGTATCGACATGTGTTGTACCGCATATAGTGAAACGTATCGATACGAGACGCAGCTGCAATAGCCCACCATATATGTATGTATGTATGTATGTATGTATGTATGTATGTATGTATGTATGTATGTATGTATGTATGTATGTATGTGTGCTCTTTATTACTCTGTCTTACCTAATCGTACATACACCATGAGACTGACGACAAAAAAAATCACACTTTTCTTCATTTTCGTCTCAACTGTTGCCTTCTCTTGGTATCTATGGGTAGACTGATAACTGACACTCTATAATGAAGCTTTTATAAAAGCTTCTATTGGCTAGACTCCATCTGTGTGGATTAGTTGTAACGGTTCTTTTATTATTAAGCCGTATCAAATACAAGCGAAACGAAATAATGTTGACTAATATTATGATGTAATAATTGTTATAACAATACATTAGACCAAATCTTTTACCAGATTGTTAATCATATGGTAATGTGTGACATAATTCGACATGGGAATGTTTATATAAATGCCTTAGAATCACTATATCACAAGGTTTCATATATATATATATATCTATATATATATATATATATATATATATATATATATATATATATATATATAAAGAGAGAGAGAATTATATATATATGTATATATATATATATATATATATATATATATAGAGAGAGAGAGAGAGAGAGAGAGAGAATGACAGAGAGAGAGAGAGAGAGAGAGAGAGAGAGAGAGAGAGAGAGAGAGAGAGAGAGAGAGAGAATAATCAAATTACACAAAACAAAAATGGAAAGTGCTATCCCTGGATAATTTTGAAAAATTCTTGATAATATTTGGCAGATTTAATATTTTATACAAATAATACTATCATACAGGTTAGCGAATTTTTAATATATATTGCTGCCTTCTTCCATCTGTCCATCTATCAGCCAATCTACACATTTATTCTTCCCTATATCTACCTATTAATCCGGCTGTCTATCAACTTACATATATTGGTCCAACTTAAAATACCGAACACAAATTTAGTCCCAATGGCAATGTGCTGGAGCCACTTCAAAAATTTGCTTTAGCTTATAATCTATATGTTCGGGTATTTGTTCAGCGACATTAACACTGATCAATATCGATACGTAGCATTTTTAAGTTGTTAAATTCAAAATAATGAGGTTCCCCTCCGAAAAAACTTACAAGACTCTTTGCGATTTTAAGGTATACGAAAACTAGGTTACAAAATGAAGGAACAGAAATATATGCGATGAATTATGAAACGTTATGATGCTCATCAACAAAGATAGATAATATCATTCAATAATAACTGTACGTTTTGGTATAGTCTAATTAATTCGGACATTGCATGCACTCTTGGAAGCATGTTTACAATTAAAGCTAACAGACTTCTACAATGTCGTATATTGTTCAAACTACAAGGCTCACGGTATAGCTTGCATAGAAAGAGACTTCCTCTGTCAAATCAAGGGGCTCTTTATCGAATACCCAACTACAGATGCAGATAACATCTTGATTTGCAAAGAAACATGGATACATTTACATCGTTGATCGTCTTCTTACCACACCCAAGTATCAACATCCTCGAAAGGTATATGATGCCAATGTGTAATCTGTCAATAGTCAGTTGGATAGCAAAGTGAAAGTTGTCCAAAAACTGTTTATATAACACGGCAAAGTGTAGATTTTCAATAACCGCTATCTAACATGACATTGTTAATGTGGTCAGTTTGGCTTTTTATAACATGCGAGATGGTAAGCTGTTAATAGCAAGTTGTATAACTGTCACAGAATTAGGCGAAAATTGAATTTTTTTTTTCTTGAATTACAAACTAATCTAACCATTTTTTTTTGTTTCGTTGTACATGCGTTACCTGGGGTGATTAAGTGGTTTTATCCAAGGTAAGCGGCGTGTAACTATTTGCATGTGCCTGACTTCGAATCACATGAAGTCCGGAACATTAGAATCACGGGGTGCACGGTAATTTTGTCGTGAATTGTGCTCACCTATTTGAGGATATATAAGCAGAATATTTCTGATAATAATTACGAGTCCAAAAGTATCTTATCACAGGAAAGATAGCTCGTCATTCTATCTCCAGCCAAAAGGGTGAGTGTTAAATTTATATTTCGTTTTATTGTGAATTTTATTCCGTTTATCATTTCATGTAATGATGCCTTTATTACAATGCAGATTTAAAACGTGGAATATTTGGAATTACTAGTCACTATTAGACTTTAAATGCAATAGCGTAATCTAAGGTTTAGATTATTTTTAGAGACAACTATTATTAGTCTGGTTTCTTTATTGTAGCTGATAACGTCTCTGATATTGTAGCTGATATTGTAGCCGAGCATCTGTGAACGTCTCTGATATCGTTGCTGTTATGGTAGCGGAGCATCTCTGAACGTATCTGATATTGTAGCGGAGCATCTCTGAACGTATCTGATATTGTAGCGGAGCATCTCTGATATCGTAGGTGATATCGTAGCTGATTTGTTGCGGAACATCTCTGATATCGTAGCTGATTTGTTGCGGAACATCTCTGATATCGTAGCTGATATTGTTTCGGAGCATCTCTGAACGTCTCTGATATCGTAGCTGATTTGTTGCGGAACATCTCTGATATTGTAGCGGAACGTCTGATATCGTAGCTGATACTGTTGTGGAGCATCTCTGATATTGTAGCGGAGCATCTCTGAAATTGTTGCTAATTGTAGCTGAACGTCTCTGAACGTATCTGATTCTGGATGAACGTCTCTGAACGTATCTGAATTGTAGCTGAATGTGATTAATTGTGCCATTTGATTGTGAGATCAAATTGAGGTATCTGGCTGGCTGGCTGTCGGATTGTATGTCCGTCTACATTTGTCCTGATGTGTAAACATCCGGAAATCTAGAAGTCTGAGTGTCGGAGCTGTCTAGAGGTGTAAACATCCGGGGTGTCATCTAGGTATTTGGGAACGTTGGTTCTAGTAGATGCTGTATGCTGTCTGTACGTATCACTGTGGTCAATCCGTGAAGGGCAAGTGACCGATAAAAGTATTGATTCGACTCTAGGTATTCGGAGAAGCTGGGCGGAGATTCAACAGTTGGTGAATCGTACGGTTATACAGGGTCGAGACACATGTGTGTGTTGCAATTGTAATACAATTGAATACATTGTTATATTTACATAGTTACTTCAAATCACAATAGTATTTCAAGGGATTACATGAATCTAATAAAAGTTAGCAGCTTGATTAAATACATGTATATGTTCGTGGTAGTTGTCGCAATCCATACGTGCGACAGTACAGTTTGATGTTTTGTATTTGTTATCGCAATTTATACTTGCGGTAATATAACTTTTGTAAAGGTTCAATATATCTGTGTATAGTCCAAGAGATTCCTTTGTATCTGTGTATTAATATTTAATTTATTCATGTATTATGAATTTTTGTGAGTGTCATTTTGGGTTGAACGCATGAGTTATTGTGTTGATACATCATTATTTTTCATTAATAATTTATTTCATAAATTTATATTTTCTTTCACACATTGTGTTTGTGTTGTTCATTTAATCCACCATCCACTCCGTAACAATTCTGTAACAATAACTTGTTAGAACTGTTTCCTTCAATCACTTTAAAATATATTAAATGTTAAGTTGCATTAACAGCTATTGCACTTTTAAACTAATATTAAGAGCGCATTCCTTGTAACTCGTCATAATCAAAGCAGACTGTAATGCCATTAAAATCTAGCAAGATTGTCCAGTTCATCGTGTGCAGGATTTGTGCATTTCTTGCATTAGTACTAATGTTGGTACTAATTACGTTCTATAACGTGTACATTTTAAAACAAAGCAAATTTAACTTGTTGTAATCATGTAAATTCTTCACGGGACATTGTTTTTTTTATTAAATCCAATACATTGTAAGGTAGAACCAATATTATATCTAAAAACAAATCCTTATATCGTAACACTGCGACAGTGCTAGCACTTGCCCTGAACATACAATTGCCACCCGTCAAGTGAATTCTGTTCGAGATCTGTTTATGCCCATATGCCAACAATACCAAGAAATAATAAGTACCACTGTATATTGTTTCCAAATATTTCAGTTAATTTAGTGGACAAAAAGTTACAATATGTATTTTCACCATGATTTGTATCGTGTGGACCTCTTCCATCAAATATTTGTTCAGATCAGCTATCTAGTAATTACGAGTTATCTATCTCGTAATTATGACTTACTATCTCTTAATTACGATTTAGCAATTCAATAGACATCTTATCATCACCCTCAGTTTAACAAATGCAGAGAAAAAAAGAGGAGAAGATACAGGGTTGTTTTGAAAGATTTGTTTACTGAATTTTGGAAAGAGGATGGTGTTATGGAAGCTACTTTTTACACAAATGTAAGTAATAGATGCACATGTATATACAGATTTTGCATTAAATTCAACATTTGTCAATATTGTTCATGGAGTCATGTAACCTGAAGAGTTTAAGAGTGGATCCATCTTGACAAGCACTATATCTAAGTTTCAAAATTAGGACACTTTGTGTCACATGTATCATTTTACACATTTTGGTCAAACGTATTGTTGGAAGTTTATTTCTAAAGTTCAGCTAATGTTAGAATAATGAGCTAATATGATCGTTTGCATTTCTCATAATATCAAACCCAAACTACTTAAGAAGGCCGATGTTTCCTTTATTTCGCATGTTTCATGCATAGTTTAAGAATAGTTTTGCATTTAAAGTCAACTCGTGACCACATAGCTTTTTACCTTCTGTATTCATACTGTCACACCTTTAAAAATGAAACATTTTGAGATGATACATCTTGATGAGAGTTATACCCTCATAATATAAGATGGGTCACTGCAATCCATATTGAATGATTCACAGACTTTGGTTCAGTTTTTCCATTTAACTGGTTTAAATTTGAAGTTTTTATGTCGAGCTCATTATTGGATTGTTTTTTTTTTCTTCATGCTACATACATAGTGTTCTATCCAAATTCAATACATATTGTTAAATAAATAATACATACATGCTGCAAACAGAGGTCTTCTGTAACAAATATTGTATGCTTTAGTGATTGTTTTGAAATTTTATGTTTCACTTACATTATGTGTTTCTAGTTTATTTTTTGGTTCTAGTTCATTTTGTGTTTCTAGTTTTATTATTAAATTTGTTGCTTCAAGTTCATTTATTGGATGCTGTTTATGACACGATCACGAAACATTATAATTGCATGTCTCTCTGTTAGACGTTCACCTTTATCATCAAAGATTACTCTGACCTTCATGTTATACTTTAGTGATGTGTTAAATATTTATATCTTGGTTATGAATACATGAGCTCTTTCTATGCTAAGTACATCTCAGCCTGCATAGAGGGCCCTTTATGATCATGCACTTGAAATTAATAATAAATATGTTTATTCATTGGTAAACTATCTATATGGCTGACTGCAATTTATGAATTATGATGGGTTAGACCCAACAGGTGAACTGTATTTTGTTTATGAATATATCAATTAGATGATAAGACAGCATGCATTTATCATACTTTCTATGTAAAGTCTCAACAGTAGTTGGCTTTTCAAGGTGATTGCAGATACACGGAATAATGTTTGTACTTTTAGCAGTAACCCAGAGCACCTGACGTTCACCCAGCAGATTCTGGACTATATTGGTGGGTAGTAAACAGTAATTGAAAAAAAGCAAAGTGAAAGTACTCTCAGGTTGTTATCAAGTCATTATAGTACCTGTATTTTCATGTACACAATTATGTTATTTTTCTTTCTTTGTTGGGTTCTTGTCTCTTGTATTCCCAGTAGTTATGTGGGTAGATCCATGGTTTATGAGCATATCAGCACAATAGTAAACATAAAGTCTATAGAAAAGTAATTAATATTTTATAATCATGATTATTCTAGTTTGAATTAATTTTCCACCAGATAATTAACATTCATAGTGGAGATTATTAAACCATAGTAAAGGCAATTGATCATCAAACTCTGGTTCATCCATTGCAATGATATCAGTAAAGGTACTGTTGAAAACTGAGTGATATCTTGTTGCTTCATCAGCATTGGAAATTCCCCTTCCTTTCAGATTGCTATCTGTGATTATTCATAGTGACTTCCAACTTTACATTTAGGATATTTTCAGGTGAGGAAAAGAAAATACTTGACCAAAATTTAAAACATAAATTGAATTAAATAGGGGACACCTGGAAGGACTCTAGTTTGCCTGGATTCCAGAGATGATCATTATTATAGTGTTTTAAATTGACCTATACTTTAATGTTATCAACAATTTCATTAATTATCAGCAGATCAGCATTGAATTAATGTTAATTATTATTACCATTCAGCCTCCGACATACTGTTACAGTTTTCACTGCTAGAAATATCAAGACAGATATTATGTATTTTAATTGTTGGTATTGAATACTGTCAGTTTTTCAATTCAAGTGATTATTTTGCCAATTCTGTTTTGAAATCATCAGTGTCAACAAAGTATTGGGGTGACAGTAAGCTCATGTTAGTATCTCACGAGTCGGGTCTTCTCACCCGAGATGAACTTATCAGCGTTGTAGAAACGTGTAATAAAATCATCGATGACATGGAAACATATAATTTACTAATTATTCAAGAGGTATTAGGTGACGATAATCCTAAAACAAGAACACAATTTGCAACGAAGTATAATATATACATAGTATCTATTCCTCATTTCAAGATTCCAGGACATAATGTCCCCGCGATAAAAGAATCTCTTAGATACGCCATCGATGAAGGTTTCAAAAAATCCACGACGCATGGAAGAAATCGCCACAATCACAAGAAACAATAATCCTTAAATATAATAATGACCCAGACGGCGGTGGTAGGCATATCGCTCCTCAAAATGTGAATATATCCTCGGTGATAGCATTGAATTTAGTATGTGATGTTATCGAAGGAAGCCATCAAATAAATCTTCAACGATCAAATCAAGCTCAGCAGGGATATATTTTATACTCTTTTGCACCAACAGCTCCACCCGGATTTCTAATAATTGAGGACCCAACTAATCCAGTCTATATTAGCGATGTCATAATAATTCATTAACGAGAATCAACTTCAAACTCGTTGTTCAGTCCAATAATCTAATTGATTTACAATGTGAGGTTTTACAAATCAGTCTGTTTGTGAAATCGTAGCGATTTTCATCGTAAAAGAATTGTTAACGCATAGCAGCAGAGAGGGTGAATGACAACGACAATGGCGTCTTTGAGGAAGTCTCAATTTACCGAATCGACGCTTTTTTTTTTACAAGTTTCAAGGAAGCCTTAGATTGCCGAATCGACGCCTCTACAAGGTTGTCTGATTCACCCTCTCTGCTGCTCTCTCTCTCTCTCTCTCTCTCTCTCTCTCTCTCTCTCTGCTTGCCTTTCCCTAATGATTCGTCGAAAAGCTTTTCAACGTTTCGATTGATTTGATCACTTGTATCAGAACTTTAATCGTAAGGAACACAGTAGGGCCTATGCAAACGGATTTTAAGTCTTACATAAGTTTCTATACCAAGAATGAAATGCTTACATTTCTAAGATTTCCCACATATTTAAACTTTAATTATTCATTGTATTTATTTGCTTAGATTAATTTTTCAGGAGCCGTTGTAATTAATTTACTTCATATTTGCAATACCTGTTTCTATAAATATGAATCAAATTCGCCACAACTGCCTATAGGTGCATTCATAAAATCATCATCATTTATTGTCACACCAAAAAAAAGAATATAAACGGGACAACTTCATCTCCCTCTTTAACCTGTTCATCCGTTTGTGCGTCACTGTGATGGTAATATTTCTTGTTTTATTGTCAACATGATACACTGCGAGATCTTCAAATTGTAATCTGACTTGTCTACTCCTTCCAGACCTCCACTCGAAGCCAAGATACATGAAGAACATTATTTTACGTCCTTTTCTTTTGAAATCAATTATAACGAGACAGAAATAATGAAGTTTTATATCATTTTCTTTAAGATTACATCCAATGGACAAAACTGAAGTTGTTTTATTTTGACACAAATACTTGTTTTCTAAAGGATGGGACCAAATCGATTCCAGTTATAGTTTACACACTTTCTGCTGTTTAAAAAAGGAGAAATAATGCTTTTCGAAAAGTGTCAACATTATGTAGGTGTGAGAATAATTATAACACAAATTATAAACTAATAAAAGAAATATTACGGTATACCGCTACTCGCGAAATTATTTTATGACAGATTCCAATCACGTTTCAGAGGAATATTGAGGCAAAAAAAATGAATATTTATATGTATCTGAAGCAGGCGCATTAAACAAAACTGAATCAAGCTGATATCTATGAAATCCCCTGTGAACTGTCCTATTTCCGTCAACATTCCCAAGGTGTCAATTCAGAACTGGCAACATTGCCTCCGCAGAAAATTCCAAAACATTTATATTCGCTGATTGGCTGTGCTTATTCCAAAAATGAAGCTTTCAATTCCCGTCATAAAGTCTTGCATCTGAGCAACATGACCGTTTTCTGTGCCACGATCTCCTCTCATTAAGGCCGGACATCCGTGACGCATCTGCACTGCTTCAACGTAATAAACGGCGACTACTTTTGAATTGCTGCTTGTTATGTAAACATTAGGCCAAATTATCTCCCTTGAAAAACCATCAATGCATCCGTTTATAAAGAGTCCATATTGTTTGAGTTTATCGTAAGAATCAACATGCCTAATGCAATCCGGTTTTTGTCCAAAGTATTGTCGTTTCCTAAAACGTTTCCATAGTCGCAATTATATACCAGCAGGGTCGAGTAATTGCATAAGTATCACTACGGTATCTCTTGATACTATCATTCCGTGTTGAAGACATCGTAAATGCATCCAACTATAGCCTTATTGATTACCAGAACTACTTATATTATCTTCGATAAACTGGGCTGCCTCTAATACATCAAAATAAAACCTTCCTCTAAAGAGACACATTGTACATAGTTTTCGTTTCAGAGTTATCATATTAATGCATTACTCCATTATCTGGGCTGGCAAACTAAGAATTTCTTAGTAAATCAAACCCACGTGAAAAAAGCTGCATATCCTTGAATTCAAAGTCACAAAAAGGTTCCACAAGTCAAAGACACTGTAAGTCGTAATTACGAGATAGTAAGTCGTAATTACTAGATAGCTAACTCGTAATTACGAGATACTAAGTCGTAATTACGAGATAGTATGTCGTAATTACGAGATAAAAAATTGATTTCAGCGTGGCACTAACCGGCTTCCGTAAAATATAAAGTTTCCAAACAAACACAGTGCCAAAACGCTCCTTTAGGATATATGTCTTATAGCATACAATATCGATTTGTAGGTATGTTGCATCTTATACGTAGAAAACTCTACGTGTGTATTTTTTTCACCATCTATGACAATAATGTTGCCAATTTTGATTACCTAATCAACTTGATATCATTTCAACCGATAAGTATGTACTAGACCACGCATCTATAATGTTCCGCCATAAATACCACAACAATTTCGATCTAATTTCAAGATCAACACCATTGACTTTTCGAATATAACAAATATCTCGAAAACGCCACGCATATAAAAGCACATATAAATACTTTGAAATGTGGATATATATCGTTTTGTTTACAATGTATTTTATTTACCTAATATGACGGCAGCATCGATATACAGTTATTTGCTACAAAGAAATGCAGCGTCAACATATGTGACAATTTATTAATGGAGGTCAGATTTAAAGACAGACTAACAATTGTAGTGTATATTTCTTGCCTTGCAAACCAGTACTGCTCCAGTAAATGCACATTTTCCCCAAAAATTCCGGATATTTTTTCTTCAGTATACACAATGCGGGTATAATGCATATCTTGTATATTTTACCATCACACAAGGGAGTAATAGAGTTGTTTTTTTTAGGGGGGGGGGGGTTAAGTGGGTTATCACTTAAAAAAATTAAATTTAGATACGGTTTAATAAATTTTGAATTTTGTGTTGATTTAAATGTTTTTAGTAATAAATTTATTATGTTTCAATTTACTTTCTGGCAATATTTAAATTTTTCTAAGTCCGCCTGCCTTGGGTCAGGATCTGTACGAATTTATTGGCTGAACATTTTCTAACTCAAAAAGGGTCGTCTTTTATTTATTTAGATTATTTAATCTATACAAATTTTCCAAAATATTTATGTTTTTATTTTACACTGTAAAGGGTATCAAGTCCAGTATGCGATCTGGACATGAAAGAAAAAGTGTGAATACAGAATCCAGAGAAAACAGTTGATTCATGACATGGAAAAGTGCGTAATTTATATTATGTTATCCATAAAAAACCTAATGGGGTGCTTTTCCAAACTCTTCCTGCTCACTACGCGTAGCGCCATGTGATATAGCCCCATAGCGTCCTCATTAATGTACTTGCCCCATTAAGGCGTTTTTTAGAATTAAATAATTAAATCTTAAATAATTATTATTAGTAAAACAATTTTTTTTAAAAAATTTATTATGAAGAAAAAAAGTAAAAATTTAAGAAGACTATTATTTCCTAACCGTAATTAGTGGTCCAAATTTTACAATTGTCCTCGTTATAAAGTCTGTAATTTGTTGTATTAAGTTCTTATTAAAATTTCCGTCAAGGAAGAGTATTTGACGTCTGTCGTAATTTTCTACCTTCATTATTTCTCTTATGAGTTTGATCCTTTCTTCCTTTGTTTTGTCGCACTGTGTCATCGTGTGATATTTTGTGAACGGGGAACTTTTGCATAAAGGGCAGCTAACAGGAGTCTTAATCATACGTCATCTAATTGCCACTTGGCCTGTAAGCCAGGCGTTGTGGATTTACATATATATTACACTTACTGTACTGTTAGAGAGTTGATGTGGGATCACTGCCTACAAACTCTAGCCCAGTTTGTGTGAGGATTTTCTTCCTCTACCTTATGTCTTGTTAATTTTGTATTAAACTCACTAATCCAGTCATAAATCTTATCTTTACTTAGTTCCCATAATTCTTTGTGGTCCTATACCTATATAAATATTATTTCATCCCCCTATATAAGTGTGGTGCGTCTATTTTCTTACTCAATTTGTTGTTGGTGTATATGTCTTGTCTGTTTCTCATACCAAATCCCAGCCAAAACATGTATAATGTTTCCCATGGTGTTTGTGGAGTGCTTCCTAAACTTTTAAATCTATTTAATGTGTTTATATTGTATTAGGGTTGGATTGGGTAACTCTAATCCCATCTTTAGTTTAGATCTGAATAATGTTGACATTTTTATGCAATGTGTCTTGAAATTCTATATGTAGTTCACTATTTCGTTATTAATGGTTACTAGTGTTTTATTGTTAATGTCCACAGAGTTTAGTAAGTACGTCAAATTAGAGTACATTTAGGTTTTTGCAACCTGTGAACATTCCATTAAGCTTACTGGCGTAAGTGTCCAGATATTTATTACATCATTTATTTTATTTTTAACTTTTAAACAGTTTTCATTCTCTTCATTTGCCCCAAAGAATATCCCTAGGACTTTATTTTAATCAGGTGGGGAGGTAACCCAGGTTGGTTACCCCTCCAGTTTCCTATTTTTAGAATTTCCGTTTTCTCGTGATTTATTTGCGATCCCAAAGCTTTACTAAAAGCTTCATATTAATTTTGTAATTAATTTTGTAATTAATTTTGTAAGTGCAAAAAGGACTTTGGATCATTTATAAAGTTCGTAAAATCATCAGCATGTTGTAGCATCTTAAATTCTTCTCTTAGATTTGGTATTTTAATCCCTTGAATATTAGTATTATTTCTGATCTTAATACTCAGGATTTCAATCGCTATTACGTATAATAACATTGATAGTGGGCAACCTTGCCTCACTGATCTTTATATTTCAAATTTACCTGTGTTTGCTCCATTTACTTGTACATTTGAAGTTATTTTATTGTACATTATTCTGGTCCATTTTTGAAAATTATCTCCGAATCAAAATTTTTCCAGTACTTTTTGCGTATAATTGTGCTCTAATCTGTCAAAAGCTTTTTCCTCGTCGAAAAGTACCAGAGTACATTTAGAACTTGATCTTGTTATGAAATCAATTATTGTCCTAATGTTAAGTATATTGTTATGTATGCTTCTACCTTTACCTTTGCATATTTGGTTAGTGTTTACTATCGTGTTTATTCCATGTTTAAAACAATTCGCTAAACTTGTACTCAGTATTTCGTAATCGCTGTTAAGGAGGGAGATGGGCCCCCAGTTTTTAAGTCAGTTTTGTCACCTTTCCCTTTATAAATGATAGTCATCAAACCCTCCCGCATTGAATCTGTCATTTTGTCGTTTTTTAAAGTATATTATTAAAAAGGCATTCTAAAATTGGTGCATTTTGGAATTTCTGATAGAATTCCACATTGAGGCCATCTCGCCCTGGTGATTTACCTTTTGCAAGTTCTTTTACTTTGGTCTGCACGTCCTCCACAGAAATGGGTTCATCACACAATGTTTTGTGTTCTGATGAAATTGTATCACATTGTGTTAGATTTAAGTATTGTGTTATTGTGTAACTGTCTATGTTTTGCTTTGTATACAGCTTTGTATAAACGTTTTGTATTTCCATCATCATTTCCGCTTTAGTTGTCACCTCTATTCCGTTAATCATTAAAGTGTCTGGTGTCTTCTCTCCGCCCCCGCCCCCCCCCCCCTTCTTGTTTTCTTCCTGTTTATATAATTCCTTTGCCTGCTTCTATATTTGGTGGAATTTACCCGCCCTTATTCATTTTCCCTTTTTGTACCATTGTTCTAGCTTTTCTAGTTGTTTGGAGAAGCTCTCCTTATCCCTTATAGGTGTTCTATCGTCATTTAGTTTTCTGTTTACTTCTATTTTCTTCATTTTTTGAATACGTTTACGTTTAGTTAAGTGATATATTGTTAATTTTTTAACTTTTTTTAAAAATTTATCCCAATCAGCCATAATATCTGCTATATTTTTTACCTTTTTCATTTGTGAGTATTTTAAGGATTTCTTCTTTTATTTCTCTAATTAAGTGTTCATCATCTAAAATTGTGTTATTTAGTTTCCATTCACACTTTCCCCATCTAGTTCAATTTTTTATCACTATTTCCAGTGTTATCTGTTTATGGTCTGATATATTAAATCCTGGAATTTGTGCTTTTTGATATGTTTAATGGCCGAAATCAGATACATAAAATTTATCTATTATACTTCCTCCATTTACTCCTTGATATGCATATTCATGTGTTTATTCCGTTTCTATTAAATTTAAACATCTATATACATCAGTCAGTTTATACCCTTTTATTAATTTACGCATAATTTCACTTAGGACTAGATCTTGTTAGTTTCCCTTTTCGGTCTACATTTTCAAACACCGAATTGAAATCTCTCCCCCACCCCCATCCCAATAATCAGATTTCTGAAGTAAAACTGTTTAGGTAATTATTTAAGTTTATTTAAACTTCATGGTGACTTTCCCTAGTTACTGGGCAATAAATAATGCTCATTATATGGAGTTTACTGAGTTTCAGGTGTATTACTCTCCCTTTTAAGCTAATATCTTCTTGTTTGATTTCCCAATTTTGCTTATTTTTATTGCTTATTATTGTTGCTACTCCCGCTTTAATGTCGTTGTATTTACTATCATTTGTAACAACTATCGCACCCATTTTCGCTTCGAGTTCAGCTATCAGTGTCTTGGAAAGTTTATTATGCGTCTCTTGAATTAGTATATTGTCATACTGTTTTAATTTAGCAGTTGTGAGATTTTATCCTTATCTATTTCGTTAGTGTTAATTGAAGTGATATGGAAGTTTAGTTCTTCCATTTTTGGTTTCCAGGTGGCATAATCTACTATATTAAATTTATTAAATAAAGGTATTGAAATAAAAAAAATTGTAATGAAATAAAATTGTAATTACATTATTAATAAAATTAATTGAGTTTGTGGCATTGGCCACTAGTTTGTCCGTTCCCTATCGTCTGTCGTATCCCTACTGTCCGTAGTCTATATCATGTCATTTTCCGGTCCTGATGTCGATTTCACATTTGAGTTTGGCATTTGCATTGTGGTTACTTGGTTATGGTCAGAACTCTCACAGAGGCTCAGTTCTTGATTTTTTTTCTTCCCTTTTTCCCTCATTTTCTTCTTTTGTTTGGTGTCTTGTTTATTCTGTAATATTTCTGAAATAGCATGGAGGTCCGTGTCTTCACTGGAAGAGGAGCCCGACAGGGTTTTGTACTTCCTATTCTTTTGAAGTGACATTGGCGTGGACGTTAGGTGTTGTAGCCCGCTCAGATCAGTCTCATTTATTGTTTCATGTATAGTATCCTGCAATTATTCACTCCCCTTTTTCACTATGGGGAGGCTTTCGTACCTATTTTGCGTCTTCAATGGTGTTGTAGGGATAATTTGTTTTATTGTTTTTTTTTGTCGTCTGGAAACCATCTTCGTCCGTCGCCACAATTTCCTGCGTTCTCTCCACTTGTTTCTCATTTCCATCAGGTATTATTATTTCCTGTTCGTTTGCCCCTTTAACTTTTGCTGCATATGAATTTGCATTCTGTTCTTTGGATTTCTGCTGCACCTTGCAGTCTTTAAGACCATTGCCCATTGTGCGACAGCGTGGACAAGGTCGATCAAGGTCACATCCCCTGTACCACGTTCTGAGCATGAAACCCATAATATAGAAAAAAGCGGGTATCTTCCTTGTCTCTTCTATTGGTACTTGCAAGATCCTTTCTCCACTGTGGGATTTTTCGAACCCATAACATTTTGCCTTTTTATCCATTGCAATCTTTATTTTATGTAAACATATCAGTTTGTCAATTATTACTGTGGTACTTACTTCCAGGGGAAGACCAGAAATTAACACATCAATATTTGTGGGTTCTATTACCCATGTGATTGGTTCAGTGTCTGTTATTTTCACTCTATGTCCTAGAATTTGCAATTCTGTTTGGTGAAGCAGCTTTTTGCATTGTTTGGGGTATAGGGCGTATTTGTTACGCCCTCCATATTGTAAACCATAGATTTCGTTCAGATCAAAACCCAAAACTTGCATGGATGTTAAGACCGCTGTCTGTCTTGGAAGTTTTTCAATGCCACCAAAATCTAGGGTTTGACATCCCTGTCTGTGATGGATAACCAACCTTTGGTTTCCCGGCTCTCCTTCAACACATGTGTTGAAATAATCTGCGATTTTGAATCGAGTCGCCTCCATTTTGTCAAAAGTAATTTTGTCTAGTCCGTCCTATTGGGGAAAAAACTTACAAAGTTACAAAAATACAAAAAGCTAATATGAAAATTTGTGCAATTTGATAATTTACAAATGGGTGCTGAAAAAAGAAAGATAAATACAAAAATACTAGCACAAGGTAAATCTAGTAGGAAATTCTACAGATCAGTTGTATACAAGAAGGATATACTGGATCATTTTGTGAGTAATTGCCACTACAACTCACTGGTATACCTGTATAAAAAAGTAACTTCCAATAGTTATAATCCAGTGGATTTCCTTGCCGTTTGTTTTGTGAGTCCTAAACGAAATTACTATATTAGTGATTGTACTGACTGACTGCTTCAAATCTGGTACACACTTTGTACTAAATCTTGCTTTCTTAAGAATGTAAGGCGACAGGAAGCATGTACGTTTTAAACTCAGATTGTAGTGTTAATAAACGATACTACACGAAATGTAAATATTTAAGTGTATGAACAAGACTGTAGGAAGTGAATTAAATACTTGTATCATTTATTTAAAAGTGCACATGTTAACAAATTGTTAGTCTAAATAACTTATTATCCTAACTTCTTTGACTGCCGTTGTTTTGTCGATATCGTTATGACACATACATATATCCGGAGGTCGTTATTTCAATGTGCAGACTCTGCAAGCAATGTAAGAAGCACCATATATACAGCCGGAACTAAAACTTATATATTATATCCTGTTTATGCGCTTTTTAGCAAGTTCCAAACTGGACTATTGCTATTAACTTCAGCAGCAGAAGGGGCGAATCGGACAACATTATAGAAGTGTCTATTTGGCAAACCAAGGCTTCCTCCAAAATCGAAAAAAGATTTTTATCTCCATAGCAGATGAAAAGAGGGCGAATAGGACAACTTTTTCCAAAATCGAAAAAAAGTTTCCTTTTGAGACACAAAGTCGTTGTCGCGCTCTCTCTGCTGCAATGGGGGTACACATCTATTTACGATTTCACAACCAGACTAATTTGTAAAACCTCTCCTCGTAAATCAATTAGATTATTGGACTGGTCAATGAGTTTGAAATTAATTCTCGTTAACGAATCATTATAACATCGCATATAGACTGGATTAGCTGGATCCTCAATGATTAGAAAACATGGAGGAGCTGTTGGTGCAAATGAGCATAAAATATATCCCTGATGAACTTGATTTGATCTTTCGAGATTTATTTGGTAACTTCCTTCGATGAAATTAGATACTAAATTCACTGCAATCACCGAGGATATATTGACATTTTGAGTAGCGATATGACTACCACCACCGTCTGGATCATTATTATGTTTGAGGATGGTTGTTTGTGGTTGTGGTCTTTTTTTCCATGCGGTGAGTATTAGAGAAAAGTTTTCCTGAATAAGATCATTAACAGATTTATTTAGTTTATTTGCGTTGTAGCCAGGAAATTTGAAATCGGGTAAATCAGTTTATTTGATATTGTAATCGGTTAGTAATTCTTGTTTATCTCCGTTCCTGTCATTAATTATTATCTGAACTATTCGTTTGTTGATATATTCCATGTCGGATACAAGCTGATTTAATATCCTAATATGCGCTATAATCTCATAACATGGTCTTGTTATATCAGAGAGATGCACCTGGAAACTCTGTCGTAGTGTCTCTAGTTGTGATTTATGTAACTGATTAATCTCTTTCAAATAATCAATGACATTGTTTAGAGTGAATACAATGGAAATGGATGAATCAGGAGTTTTCTCAAAACCAAATTCCTATTGCATGGTATTGTTATCGAGAAATGTAAATCTATCGGTTAAATTTGCATTTTTCTACCAGGTAAATAATTTCGATATGATGGAGCAATTTCGTGGTATGATTGTACATATGTGACATAATTAGATTGTTGTGGTTCTGGTGGTATTTGATAAGATGTCCGAGGTTGGGTTTCAGGCCATCCTAGCACGGTTCTGATTGAGCACTGATAGATATCTACGGCATACCCGGGCGAGATTATATCTCAATCGCGGATGATAGTGTTGGTTCATGAACTGTTACAGCGATTTTCGATTCTTTTCCAGTAATTGATTTTATTCTGCATTGTAATTCGTTATTAATTTGTTCAATTTGGTAGGACCCAGATGGTAGCGAAATAACATTCCAGTCTGGAGTACTATCGGGTTTATTCTTACTCGCAAACACCAGGGAATGATTCGGTTGCTGACCACCGAATGGTACTGATCTGATATTTGGCCAACTATGGTATACTCGTAGTTTTGCTAGTGCTATTTCCTTCACGGAAACCGCAGTAGGGAAATTGACACTGAATTCAGGATTCGTTGAGGTTATTGATATCATGCTGGTTTTCACAGGGGTGGTATTTTCGGCTATTCGTTGAAGTAGTTCTTGTGATGTTGCCATTGTTTTTATATTCGTGTTGTTTTCTAATTTTGACATCGCGGAATCATAAACACATACCATCGCTGAAAACTCACTAACGGATATTAATGTGTCATCGAGTGACGACGATATCATCGAGGATAATTGGGAGTACGCGGTTGACACAACATGGAACGTAACTACGTAATCCTGCAGTTTACGCTGGCTGCATGATGATATTTTTTTTGCTATTATTGAAATAATTCCAGCGATTGTCACGTCGCTGATATACAAATTGGAACAGCTATCGGGGCAACCGTTGTCACCGAGGAGAGTATTATACCGGCTCCGGTGATTACACGTGATACCGAGTACACTGTAACATTATCTGCGGTAATTTTGCGACGGTATTTTTTTCTGTTTTTGTTTGGTACTCCTCAGCGAGTGCTTTGAGTTTAGTTTGAAATTCTCTGACTTGATCATGGCGATACTGCTGTTACGTTGCCAATGATGACATTTTATTTATTATAATAGATTTCAAATTGCCGGCGTTAAATTCGTAAATGTTAAATTTTCTAGCGAATTCAATTCAGTTGTTTACTTAATTTTCTGCTACGAATTCCGCATACCATGTTACCGAAACCCTAGCCAAATTATTATCAGTGGATGCTATTGTGAATCGTTCAGTTGTTCCTTTGTCGATGATCGTTGATATCATATTGTTGACCCCAGCTGAACTCGTTGATGAAATATTAAATTGAGTCGGCGACACTAGTGTTAATCGATAAATACCTTTGAAGGCCGCGGTGATATTTAGTATGTTAGTGGATGGTGTCCACGTAAATGATCCGTGTTGGATCGTGTATACTACGTTGCTGGTTTTCTCATGAGGAGTCTTTGTTTTTTCAAGTGTTTCTATCATCCTCGGTAAATCATCTTTGATGGACTCGATGGTGTTTTTCATCTCATCGATGGATTTTCTAATATCCGGGAGTTTTATGTCGAGTTTATCTAATGAGATCCCCCCGAAGCATTTCTCAATGAGATTTTAATGAAAAGTTGAAAACTTCTCAACATGATCTCCATACCTAGATTTGAGTGTTGCTCCTTCTAACAGCGGTTTTTACGTCTGAGATTTTTAATGTGGAATGAATACGTGGAATCCTTCTAACAGCGGTTTTTACGTCTGAGATTTTCAATGTGGAATGAATACGTGGAATCGCAACGAAATTATTTATCGGAGTTTCGATATTATCAATTATACTCTGTTGTAATTTTTAAATTTTGTTATACGGTCATTCAGTATTTGTTGGGAGTCCACAATAGTTGAAATGAAGACGCCCGGTTTGAGTTTACCCTGATTGGAAAACAACGCGATAGTATCTTCTACTGCGTCACGTCGTTTTGTCAAAATATCATCGAGAGAAACATTACTGGTTTCAATTTACCCTGACCATCTTGAAATACAACTATTTCATTGGGATCAACACTTGCGAGGTTTAACATCTCGGATATTTCATCTTCGATTATTATTTTTACATCACCGGTTGCAGATATTCCCGCGGTGGGTTTTTTCAGGATTGATATAGATCTCCCCCAAATTTCAATCATTATACTCTTAGATCTCTTTACAAAGCTATTACTCGTATATTCATGTACGGTTTTATGGGGTGGTTTTCCCGATGATGAAATAGCGTTGAGTACTTTTAATACTTCTATGCCGCATATTGTTGGGTCATTCGTTTTCTGTGTTCGTAGCGTGAAATACCAGATAGGAGTTTTTAAGCGGTTTATATAACGCATAAACTCTTTAGGTGGTGCTAATCCATATGAATCGAAATAAACAATTGCACGCGGATCAATGGCGTATGCAACAAAGAGTTCCAGGTTCGGTGCTGTTATTGAGATTAATGATACCGGTTTCAGTGTTGTTTGGTTGTTGTGGTAATTGATCTTTCATAAAAACATCTCAAAGTTTTTTATCGCTAGTTTTTTTTAGCAGCATCGATTAAATCAAAATTTGACACTGGAACTATAGGTTCTCGCGACAGAACCTTTGGTTTTCGAGTTAGTAAACTTTTCCTAGTCTAAAGCCCATTCCGCTGTACCATAAATGCGGAGTTCCTGATAGTCTTAGACCCTTTCCTGATCGTTTCATTTTTTTATCCCTGTCCGGTTGCTTTCTTTAGTGCCATCCCTACCGCTGTACCAACGGCTCCTAGCGCGGAGGCTTTTGCTACCGCTGGGGCCGCGGCGCAATCAACGCTGGTAACGCAGCGAAAAGTGGGAATATACCACCTGATTTTATTATATTCTTAAATGCGGCCGCAGAGAGAGTGACTTGAACACCTTTTTTATCTTTGATGGCATCATTGAATTGTTTTATCTGACGAGCTGTCAGTGATAGTTTATTCTGACCACCAGACATTTTATTTTGCTTCAGCGATATCGTGGTTCTACATTTTTTAGCTGATTCCGATTGCAATTTTTCAATTTAATCAGGAGTTAACGTAACACTAACATGACTAAATGACATTTTATTTAATAACAGATTGATCTATATCTTACATTACATATTTTCCACTGGTGCATCAATTACTCTCATTCGTACACCAACGCCTCCTAGTAGCATTGATTTGTCACTGAGAATGACAGCAACTGCTCTGCAATTAACAATACCAGCAGGACGAGCTACACGAGCTTTGAAGTATATATCAACGACGGATTGTCAGGTTAAGTCAAGATGTTCCAATGAAAAGTAGTAGACGGGATATAGTTTTCTAAAATCCAACTGAGATATTTGCAGACCAGTATCCATATTATTATCGCGTCCCATCAATGTCAGCAACCGATGATACACGCGTGCTATTTGGCTGGTTTCGTAATCAAGTAGTATATCCACGGATGGTTCTTGTTGGCCGTTTATTCTCAATGATACTTCACTAACACCCAATTGATCAAGTATCATATGACTCCGTTCCTGAGAGTTTAATCGCGTTTTATCCTGTAACGCAAAAAAAAAATATTACGCGGAGCTGAAACTCCTTGTTTTCATACCAGGTGCCATGTAAGTGTACCACCAATATTAGAATCCATGGTATCTATTGTTGTTGTTAGTCAACTTAGCAGTGATTTTCCTCCATGATCCATAAATGATAGTAATCTTTCTTCCATGGTGATTGATGATGTCATTACTGGCATCCACAATTCTAATTTTGATATAATGACTTTACCAGCAGCAACACCAGCACCACGCCAGATTGCATCATTATCACTACACTTTCGCACGAGTACTACTGTATGCTTCGCTCCATAGATAACTTTTCTATCATTTCTGCTAAATCCGAAAATATGATGCAATGGAATCGCGCATGAAAATTGACGACGCTGTCCTTTAAACATTGCTACAGGTGTTGCAAACCCCAAGTTGTGATTAGTATTAGTACTTCTTATAACATCAAAGTTACCAGCTGGTCTTGCTTACTGTTCAGGAGAATCGGGTTGTGAATTAACTGCAGTAGCTTGCGGTATTAGCAATTTAACATATGGAATGTGATCATTGTGATCAGTGAGATCCTTAGAGAACATCATAAATGGACATGCTGTCATCATCGGAGTGTCTTGCTAACCCCACTATTGTTGTGGCAATATCAACCTCACGTTCTATAGCCTCGATTTCTCTTCCATCAATCATGTATCTAGCACCTTCGAATAGTGCCATGATACCATTATTGACAAAAGCAACTCGGACGTTTGTGTCATCTGCATATGGTGTATCAGCTGCAACATTTGTTACGAGTTCTCCTTCTACGTCGATAAACGCTTCAGAGAGTAGAAAGTATTTGCTGGTATCATGGACCTGAAGTTCGATTCTTGATGGAAGATCCGATTGTACTGCATGATAGGAATAGAATTGATAATCGCGTACAGAACCATTCTTGTGTACAGGGGCGTCCATATCGAACGCTGCATCAGGAACCGATTTGAACATATTATTATATATTGCTTGATCTAAATCGCGATCGATCTCGCTCGCAATTTCGAACCACTTCCCGCTATCATATTTGCAGTAATATTATCCTTGCCCTGCTCTGTGATGCTATTTTTTGATCCACCGCGTTGTTTATTATTTTGCTAATACTCGCGGGCATAATTTCCGTAGATGGTAGTTTCTCTAGTGACTATCACCGGTGACGAAGTCACCAATGACAAAGTCATTGTTGATTTCTTTCGTCGCGAACTAACGCTAATAGTTTTCTTTAGCCGCGGAAATGCTTTCCCGGCAACATCATCTACAGCGCTAACACCTTTATCACGAATAACATCAATAGCTTTCATTGATAATTGTTATGCGATTGATGCTATTGTTGGAGCCATTCTCGCAATGGTATTGCCGAGAATATCTCCATAGTACGCTCTATAAACTGGCAATCGTGAGTTTACTACATAGACCATGGTTGGTTTGTTGTGGTTGTAGTGTATGGTCATCTTATTTAAATGCTGTTTATCTAATTCAATGACGAAGTCATCAAATTAATTACTGTTTTAACCATCCGCTAGCTCATCAATAATATCTCGATATACATCAATATCCATGATACCACCCTCAAATAGTCGTCTGCAGATATCTGCTACCTCATTAATTATTTCCGGTGAGTTATTTCCAGCTCGTCTCCCTCCTACGAGAATTTCTAATCGTGATATATCCCCGAGAATACTATTAGGACAACGAACTAGACCACTACCTGAAACCCCCTTGGATATCCACTAGCGAATTTTTCAGTTGCACCTTGTGTGGGATCAAGTTCTGCCATTATTTTTATTTCGGGAAGTTCATATGGTGGTGGTGAAACACCTCTTATAACATATATTTTATTCATATAATACCTAAAATCATCATCCTCTTTGATTTTAATTCCACCGTGATTTGTCAAATATATTTTTCTATACCAAGTGTCAGCGTTCTTTTTATAGAGTCTTCAGCTCCATCTTTTATATATTTTTCCCTCGTCTTTCTTTCGAAATCAATTAGCAGCAACATTAGCTAATTGATTATCCGTGGAAATTTTTCTAATTTCATCTAACGCCTCCTTAGTAAATATATTTTCAGGTGTATGTTCCCCTCTCTCGGGGGTTGAGGTGGGTCATCAACGGCTTCAGGTGGGTCATCATCGGGTTCAGGTGGTTCATCAACGGGTTCAAGTCGTTCTTGTTCTAGTCGTTGTTGTTCTCGTTCTTGTTGTTCTTGTTGTTCTTGAAGTCGAGAAGCGGCTATTATATCACCAGGAAGTGCTTTTAAAAATTCCTTTGTTCGCTTGGATCTCTTTGCTCTTTTTTCAAGTGCTTGAAGAACGGCCGGTTTTTTCCATCTTTTTTCCTCAGGAATATCTCCCCATATGGCTTTTTCAGTGGTCGATTCGACTTTCCTCATTGCAGTGGTTATTGGTTTGAATAATTGTACAGTTCCCGTTGTGAAAGCAGTTTGAAAATCTAGTCTCGTTTGGAGCTTTTTTCGAACGGAATCACGAATCGGAATAAATTTCTTAATCGCAGCTAATCGTTCGCGTGCTAATTTAATTGTTAAGGCTTCACCTACTATTATAAATATAATAGACAATCTAAATTGTAAATGAAAACTCACCCCCCAGACACTCTGTTCATACATCGGCGTAGTGATAAATCACCGAATACTATCTTACCTGTCTATACAAATTCGTTCTATGAGAAAAAGCGCATATCTGTATATAGAATTATTTATCTTGGTGATTTAATCACTGGGGATATAGAATGTCTGTTCCGTACCTGTATATACTCATACTTGCAAACAGGTATGGTATTGTACATGTCAATCCATGGTGAGAATTTCATTCACTGTGTTGAGGCAATCAAAGGGGAATTTTGATTTTTGGCGGATAATTTCTTTTATTGTTTTGATTTTCGAGTCAATTGTGCGTTTGATTTCATAGTGTTGCCCTAATTCTGACCCTTTCTACAGCAGTGAATGACGGAACGAACTTGTTGATATCATTGTTATATGCGAGAAAGTCATAAATAGCGTGTTGAATTCTCTTTATAAAAGAATAGGATCTCGATAACACATATTTGTTATTCCGAGCGCTATCAACAATATCTTGAAAATCAGAAAAAATCCGATTATAATCTAATTTATCTGACAATTGATTTCCTTGATTTTTCAAATTTGAAATCTCGTTAATAATGACTTTCATATTTTCGAAATTCATTATATGAAATATTATATATCTAATATGATAAACAAAAACATTTGGCGTCAATTTTGACCCGTTTTCATTTTTGATATATACATATTTACATATTTACATATATTATATATATATTTACATATTTGATATATACATATTTACATATATACATATAGATATAGATATATACATGATATTTACAAATATAAACATAATGGAATTTGCTATGAAATGATATGGTATTTACAATGAAATTATATGGTATTTACAAGTATTTACATAATGGTATTTACAATGAAATGATTTGGTATTTTTAATGAAATAAGATGGTATTTACAATGAAATGATATGGTATAAACACACATACACGCAAGGGACTGTTCTACATTCAAACTGAAACCACCATACCCCTAACAAAATCACCCCGGGTTGAATGCAAAAACACATTCACACTGTGTGACGGTGTGTGACGTATGGTGGTTTGAACCGTGAGGTTTGAATTTCGAATGGCTTAAAGCCCCAATTATATAGAAAATACTTCAGTCGGTATCGTCGACAATAATGCCTGTCACGAGATTCATGGGCCCCAGGACGAGATCAAACCACGTACGGAATACGCTAATATTCGATATGTACAAGTCTATAACTTTGAATACGATACATAGCTAAACTAAAGAATTTATTGAATTGTGGATAAAAATCGTATATTAATCGTAGATGGAAATCGTAGATTTCACTATAATTATAAATCGTAGACAAAATTATAAATTTTCTAGTCAAACCAGCACAAAAAAGCCATTCAGTCGGACTATGAATCATCAAAAAATGCCATTGAGATACGTGACTGCAACAAAAGAGTTATCGTTGTTTAAAAACCGTATACACAAGCCCACACGAGTTATTTCCCTTGGTGTTACATATATATATATATATATATATATATATATATATATATATATATATATATATATATATATATATATATATATATATATATATATATATATATATACAAAACAGAAATCACACATATGTAAATTGAATTCTATGTCCGGGTCTCTTTGAAATCGCTGATTGATATATTCGTTCTGCTACTTTATGTACCGAGGGTTCGCAAATATCAAAGTACCTGCCGGCTTCAGTCATTTATTTAAATACTCTTTCTTCGTTAGTTGCTGTTTTAAATGATTTTATAGATTTCGCATTCTTTGAGTGTTTTCCGGCGATTCCTCGTTTGGTGTTTTCATACGGAGTAAGAATTCCTCTTAGGTTTGGAATCAATATGATCGATTACAAACCCATCTTCTATCAATCCATGGAAACACATATATGCGATTCTGTTATTAAGATGAATTTTCCCTCCAGAATTAAATATAAGATAAAGGGAAAAGGCCCCAAACTTCCACGACGTTCGCTTTGTAAATGATATCCACAGAATTCATCTCTGCATGATTTTTTACAAGCGGTTACTGATCCTATTATAAGCCATTTGCAATGATTCATTATATAATAAATTCCTTATTTAAATACTTGTTTTAATTATAATATGGAAGAGTTCGAAAGATTATCGAAAATTACGCCTTGGAAAAATGTTAAATTCAATCGCGATAGAGTCTCCACTGATGTACCAAATAGTCTAATAAGTGATAGAAGCATGATAGGAAGAATCTATGATGGTCAACATTTAGAATTGATGGTAGTGTTGATGGTACCATGAAAAAAAAGCAGCAGTGAAAATCTCACATCTTGACAAGAAAAAGTATTGTTTTTAGAGTGAAATTCATTATCCACTCAGAAACGTGTGGTTGGATTATACGCGACAAATTTGTACTAATCCTGAAAAAAATGAAAACTGTCACTGTGAGTCAGAATTTCAAACCAGGAATTCTGACTGGAATTAACAAACCGTATTACGAGTGATCCTATCCTGTAACAGCGGCTGTTTAAGGAATCTATCCGATAAATGATAAACCGAGTATTGAAAAACTAAAACTCATGAAATTGTCACCGTTGACTTCGTCAAGAATACATTGTGTAGCAGAACGAATAATAAAGCATTTTACAAATGTGTTTCTTAGAAACAAATTGACGGATCTAAGACACAAAAAAAATAAAAGTATAGGGATCAACAGAGAAGGAAAACGAAGCAACAATTCAAGATATAGCCAAATTAGAAACATCATTAAGATTCACAATAACCGTAATGACGATAACAGGAGAGGTATTACACGAATCGAAATATAAATCAAAAGGAGTTCCAATCAAAATTATTGACCGTAATAAACACGCGTGGACACCTGCGATAACAATGCTTCCGCGGATAGAACCATAAAA
Source organism: Unio pictorum (assembly GCA_030141615.1). Taxonomy (NCBI): domain Eukaryota; kingdom Metazoa; phylum Mollusca; class Bivalvia; order Unionida; family Unionidae; genus Unio; species Unio pictorum. Next base: position 2,071,016 of record JARLTB010000248.1, on the reverse strand, counting down.
TATTACACGAGATATTTATTTGACTTTATTTACGAGGTAAGTAAAAACGATCCTGTGTCAGTGTTTCTACTTCACAGTTTTGAAGGCGAAGAGGGTAAATTCGATCAATTTGTAAGACCCAATGGAGAATTATACTGTACTGAAGCCCACCACGGATTACGACGAAAAATTAAGAAACTGTTTTACAATACCGTCAGTTGCTGCTCATTTCACGAGAAAGAGAAATCTACGGAAAACAACACGCGCAGAATTTCTCTCAGATATCGAATCAAGCTGCGTGACTTATGGCCATGTTGGATTATGGAATACAAAATGTGACCCCAAAAGCATTATTTCGGTTGATATGATACCGTGTTATCCAGGGAGTTTTCTTGGGTATGGAGAATGTTGTGAGTACTTCGAAGGATTTGGACATCCAGCACACGAGATGATCCGTGTTGCGATTAATGGACCACTGCCTGACTTTGATCTCACCGGATCTCACCGGATTAGCTCGTGTGATATCATTTGAATTGGCGAAAGGACTTCATCCGTGTTGTTATGTTTGGTTTGGTAGACACATCTCTGAAAAACACTGGATGCCAATAATGTTATTACGGTATATGATTGATTCTAAAATGCTGATATTGCTGATTGTAAGTGAAGCAATTATATCATATGAGAAACAAACTGAAGTCTGGTTAGCACAACCCGATAGTCTACATAGTATAATCACCGAAAACAAAAAACAATTCCCCGATCTCGACGAAGAATATATCGTGAAATGGTCCAAAGAAATCTTTCTAGCTAAAAATAAACACGCAAAAGATTTCGGTAGAAGAATAATTGGTAAGTTCACACAAGGTGGAAAACACGACCACAAACGATATTCTTTGCGGTTGATTATAGATGATGCTGAATAAGATTTTATAATCGCAGATGTAACATCTAGGGGTATATACGTCGATCGTAAAGACGCTTTCTTGTCCGATGGAACCAAATTAGGTACAACTGTTACTTACACAGATGGAGAAAAATCTCAATATACGTACTGAGGTCAACTATGCTGGCTTATGCTTCTATTAAATTACTTTCGATAATAAATAGACCTCCTGACACCGCAGATAGAGCAGCCACTGATTCATTTTATATAGACGTAAAACATAAAGAAGAAGTGGCTGAATTCACTAATTCAGACGAGAATTGGGGATCATGGAGAATTTAAAAGGAAATACTGCATGATTATTATAAATCAGCAGATGTTACGATTGAAAATAATTACTTGAAACATAATCAGATATCAGAAATATCTATTGCACCGTCGATATCCGATCCAATATTCAGATATAAAACCAGTTACTTAAACGGCTGTGGTGGGTCAGGGAAGACGACTCGTGCGGCTGAATTATTTCGAGGGAAATCAAACATGATTGTGCTAACACCAACACACAGACATGCAAGAGAGATGAAACAACGAAGAAAGCTTCCACTTATCACAGTTTTTTTCAATGTAAAGGTGACAAATGGACTCCTAATCGAATGGGCGAGAAATATATTCCTGAAATCATCATTTTGGATGAGATATGCACAGTGTTGTTAGATGTATTACAAAGGTTTCTCGATTGGTTATTGCTAGCGAATACAAATGTGATAATGTGTGGCGATCACGGTCGGTTTATCCCCACACAATTGGCTGAAGAATTTTTTAGACTATTATGAAGAAATTAATGCCGATCATAGATTACTTGATAATGAATTACGCGAGTTCAAGAAACTAATCAGATTACAATCGGATAGAATCCAATGTGAAATAACACGTGAAATGATTTCGGAAATTCTATTAAATGATTTTTGAGAAGCATGGAGACCAAACGATTTTATAGTGGCAAGTATAAAGATAGTCAGTGATACACTTCAGATGAAGTTATTTAACACACACATATACAAATTTGCAACACTTCCAATGCCATTGTATTATAGACCCAAGGATACACGAAGACAAAATATCGAAGTTGATATTCCAGGCCTGAGAGAAAAACAAATTCTAGTGTTAAATGATATTGTGTTTGTTCATATCAGTGTTGTCGAAAATGTATTGCGTGCTGATAAATCCCCATGGAAGCTAGGATACGCAGCGACGATACATTCTTCGCAGGGGTTGACTATATCCGATACAATTGTTTGGATCATAGATAATCGCATCGAGTGGTCGAATTTAATTTATCTTGCGATGTCCAGAGTACGAAGAATAAATCAACTTCGAAGAGTTGTTTAGATGATAATGACACCACAATAAGTGATATTGTCAGCGATGATATAATCAGAAAAATACCTCTTGTTATAAACAACAGGACAAGAAAAATAATAGAAAATTTGATATTGATGACGAATTTATAATCACACTGAAACAACAACAGAATGATCACTGTGCGAGTTGCAATTGTATAACGCGTTGGTGTTGGTCGGATAAAGACCCTTGCCAATCTACCGTAGACAGAAAGAATAACAATGCTCGTCATACCAGAGATAATGTGATGCTGACTTGTCTTTAGTGTAACAGACGAAAAGGTGCTAGTTAAGACCACGCGGTGGTAATTGAGTATCCTCGGAAATCACTTGTAGTTATTCACGAGTAAATCCTCGCTGAGGAGAAGTTTAATCCAACCTATAGACTGAGGGTCTACCTGGAGATATAGTTATACTAGATATTTTATGTGCAGTAACACTCCAAATAGGATCAGAAGCTCTATTTTGCCACCTTCGAGCTCTCCTGGTTTCTTTTAATATCTAACAGTGAAATTATCGAGTATTGGTTGTTTTAAAAAATCATTTTGCGGTTTTACAGGTATATACTTCTTTTTAATCGCGTTGTTAGGTTTCATATGAATTGTTGGAGTAATCTGATTATTCAGCGCGATAACTGCGACTGGTAATCTCTTGACCCATTCACGAGATCATTTATCCTGAATAAACTCTTTCGCGTATTGGTATCAAAATAACCGCTCAGCAAGTGCCCGATTAAATAATTCAACAATTTCCTGATCGCGATGTAGTGCAGTATGTCCTCTTTTGATGGTGACATTATGATGATTCATTGTTGATAACACTGCACCCTGAAATTTCTTGCCAGGATCAACTTGTAATAGATTTGACCAATATAGAGGACCCCGCCGATAAATCCTTTCAAACGCAGAAGCCACTTCGGTTGATGATTTTGTCCTTATAGGTTCTGCTTGTTTGTATCGACTCGCAACATCAACTACGGTTAACACATACTTGTAAACACCATCATGCGGCAGGAATAATATATTAGCCTGATGAACCTCATTAGGTGCGCTGACATCAAAATTCAAAATGTTAAATTGTTTAGGCGGTGCTAGATAAATTTGCCATATCGCCTGTTTGGATAACCAATCCGCTGCTGTAGTATATTTCACCTTTGCGGCGCTAGCGAGTTTACCGATTGCTGATTTACCAATCCAGTATCCTCTTGGAGAATAATAAATAGATTCCATGATGTTATAAATTATCAGCACCCAACATCAATTTATTTTTCATCGCCAATTTTATCAACCATGAAGCCAATTTTTCTTTGAAGGATTTATCAGTGATAGAATTCAACGCATGAATTAATTTCACATCTGCGATATGTCTATATTGCAGATTACTGCTTTTATAAGCAACATCATGAGCATTACACGCCTTATCAATAGCGTTTATTGGATACTCATAGGGTCGGGTTGGTTTTGATCATCGAGTCGGATATCGAGTTTGGCCCCGGGTCTACAATAACTATACCCTGGAAGGTGTTTTTCTCCTAGATATTTTGCCCATGGTGTTCCTGGGAGTTTTACTAACTTGACTGCAATATCACGTCCTTGTTTTGTTTTTTTTAAAACATCTCCAGATTTAATTTAAACAAATCTAAATTTTTGTACCACATTGTATACACTTACCAGCATGTGATGATCTGTTATGTTTAGTTGTATTCGTCGTCAAGTCGTTTGTGTTAGTACGCTTCTTACATTTCACACAATATATATCCATAATTTATTGATAATAACATGAATGTAATTAATTTTTCGGAGACAAAAACACGAGGACCAGTTAACCATCATGCAGCGCTACCACGCTCACTTCGCATGATTATAATCGGACCATCTGGAAGTGGCAAGACACAACTGCTACTTAATTTGATAACGAGATAGATGAAATGGGACAATTTGTATTTAGTAGCCCCGAGTGTAGACGATCAGATATGTTACGAGGTGTTAAAGGATTTTAACGAGAAAGCAAAATCGGAAATCGATGAGGATATTATTGAGTTTATAACCGATATGGAGGAAGCACAGAGCATTGATGTTATTGATGGAAGTATTAACAATTTAGTTGTATATGATGATGTCATGTTAGACAATCAAAAGAATCCCGCTAGGGTATTTTCCAGAGGAAGGCATAAAAATATTTATGTGATATATGTCACTCAACGATACACTCAAATACCAAAAGTGATCAGAAATAACTGCAATATTCTTGTTGTATTCAACGGAGTTGACACACATACACTACGAAATATTTGGCAAACTTGGTATGGCGGTATTATGGATTATAATCTCTTTAGAAATTTCTTTAGTCACGCTCAGTTAATCCCACATGGATTTGTAACGATAAAGTTGCATGACCCGAGATAAAGATATCCTGTCGGACTTGATGAAATATTCGGTTGAAATCGAAAAAAAAGAATTTTACCCTCATAGCAGAGAGAGAGAGAGAGAGAGAGAGAGAGAGAGAGAGAGAGAGAGAGAGAGAGAGAGAGAGAGAGAGAGAGAGAGAGAGAGAGAGAAAGAGAGAGAGAGAGAGAGCGACAACGACTTTGCGTCTCAAAAGAAAACTTTTTTTTTCGATTTTGGAGGATGCCTTGGTTTGCCAAATAAACGCTTCCATAAAGTTGTCCGATTCGCCCTCTCCTCTTCTGTTATGGATGTAGAAATATTTTTTCGATTTTGGAGGAAGCCTTTGTTTGCCAAAAAGACACTTCTATAAAGTTGTTCTGCTGTTACCTCCTTCGAGTTCTTCCAAGTATCTACCACACAAACTTTCAGATTTAAAAGCAAGGCTGTTCGGAACATCTATCATGTTGGATGTAATTAGTATACAAACCACATTTAACTTTTAGTGAAAGTCCGTTCAATTCAGAACCTCAAAGATATTACAGTATATTACAGTTCAATGCATCTATCTGAGCTCGCCTATATTTGTATTCCGTCAAGAAACTTACAATATCGTATATTCGTATTGTTACAACTGTTAAGACAAATTCATACGAATAACGTTTATTTGCGTACAAGGGCCAGGCTAAAGTGCACGATTTGCCCAAATATCATAGACGTAAGGACACTGGTCTCATTCAAGGGTGTTGTTAGAACCAACCAATTTCAGCAACAAAAAGAGACTAAAGACCTAATAATGGTCACTTATTTAATTTTTTTCATCATATTGCTCCTTTGCTATTCCAAATTGTTTAATTTTATGATCTTGTCGTTATATAAGGTTTATATGTTATCTATGTGTACGTCTCAGAGTTCCAATGAATGTAATCTGTACTAAGTTTACATTATAATGATAATAATAATAAAAATAATGATAATAATAATACTTATTATTATTATTATTATTATTATAAATATTATTATTATTATTATTATTATTAGTAGTAGTAGTAGTAGTAGTAGTAGTAGTAGTAGTAGTAGTAGTAGTAAGTATTATCAGTATTATTATTAGTAGTATTGTTATTAGTAGTAGTAGTATTCCCTGAGAAGGGGTTGGACCAATTATGAATAGTTTTGAAATCCATATGAACAAAAATGAGTTAAAATGACTTTAAATATATTTAAAAACGAAAAAGAAAAATTTTAAATAGCATACGTAAAGAGCTACTTTGGTTCCTTTCGTTTAATCACAGAACCTTTAGAATCAACCAATCCTCACCCCACCCCGGCAGCACAAAAACTTAAGAGTTGTATTAGTCAATACCTCTATTACAAATTGATATCACTAGGCTGTATTAGTCAATACCTCTATTACCAACTGATATTACTAGGCTGTATTAGTCACACAACTCTTTAAAGTATTATTTAAGTAATGAAATTCACGTTAATAGTGTTTGCTCATCATTATTCCGATGGTAAATAATTGCGCATATGCGTTTTTTATTGGTTGGTTATTTTTTCGTATGACGATTGCTGACAGAATGGTTGCAGTGTAACATCGATACGGAATAAAATGTTTTTAAAAATTGAATAACTAGCTTGACACTCAGTACACTTACTATATACATACACGCATTCCCAGAGGGCACAATATGCTGACACGCCTAAGAACTAAGTCGTTGCTGGATTAACAAAATAAACACTAAGAAAGGCTGTAGGCAACATTTTACACTACCTTTCCGTACTGAGGGAGTAATTGCAGAAAATGTTTTATTATCCTTGTTCGTACAAGAATAAAACTAGAAAAGGATTTATTATACTACAGTACATACACTACCGATGGGTTGAGGGTAGGGGATCAACTTGACTTCGGGTTGAAAAACCGTGATCATAGTGATTGGAATAGGTCCACATGATCTGTGATAAAATAGTTCGATAGTTATGGAACTTTGTTCACTAATGTTTTATCAAAATCAACAACTTTATTTGCAACAAAAATGTTTGCAAAGAGAAAATAACTTGTCGCAAACAGCGTTCATTTACTGAGTCCTACATCATGCGAAATATTTTATGTGAAATTGATGATATATAATTTACTTTATTAATAACGATGAAACCAAACTAGGTGCTTATCGCCAGATTAACTACTGAGTTAATAGCAACAAAGTGAACTGCATTCTCTATGTCTATGTAATACAAACCACATCTCCACTTTCTACCTTTAAAGTAACCGTGCGTTTCAAATATGGCATCAGCAAATTACACAGACACTACTAACAATCATCATAGCTTAGTTTGACCATATATTTTAATAGGAAGCCTTTAATAGTTCCTCTTCACTCATACAAAATGATTGATTGACATTGATTTGTTCCCACAAGTGTTACACGGCTTTGTAATGTATAACGTCACGCAGTATTTCTGAGCAAGGTCCAAGTTTTCGAATCAGTTACAACTGAAGATTTCCACAATGTAAAATACGAACAAAATTATAAATTGCAATGAATATCATCTTTTGGCTATGAAATATGTTTAATCATGTTAAGATGGACACAAGGAATTCAAATTATTAGTGAATGGGAAATTTAATAAATACACATCCTTGTTGCTGAACGACATCACCTGATGGACTTCCATGTCATGTTTGCTTTTGAAGAAAAGACGACTCTAATAGCACAAGAACGTTAATTACTATAACATTTATTCATATTCAGATCCAATTAGCATGTTTTAGAGAATACAGCCAGCTGTGTGTGTGAAGAAGGACATGATCAACAACATAAAGAATAGAAACCCTTAAAATAGTCTGCAACGAACAGCAGAATGGTGAATCAACCGTTTCATGGAGTATCCCAGCAGTGCCTGGCTGCACATATTTAGAGTTATTATATCTGCCTTTTTAGACTGTATTCAAAATATGTTCAAAACGTGTTCTTTTATATATTATATATGACAATCCCGCTTCAATCCAGGACCTACACTAATTATTTCGAAATGTGCATCTCCAAGAACACGGAAGCAGTCTTCACAATGGCGACAAAGAGAGGTCTTGGATTGGCTATTGACAATAGCTAGACATATCTCTCAAGTGACGCGTATATTTCTACAAAAATTGTCATTGTGCCAAAGATGACGTCAAGAATCAGAGACAAGTGCATGTCCTTTATTTTACAAACTAGAAAATATGCAGCAACTTCATGCAAATACGTAGCTATGTAATGCTGGATTCAGGAGGTCCTCCAACAAACTTTAATTACATAATAATTTTATTTCTTGCATTGCATAGGAGCAAAAAAATTATATAATCCTAAACGATTATATGTGTGTCCTACGCGGAGTTTGGTGAATCGCGTAAAATCCTTGGAATAAACCAATGACGAACAAATTGATAATCTGATCTGATTTCTCTATACTAAAAAAGTTGGTATCAAACCGTAGTCTCTAACCAACCGAGAATTTCTATAACAGAGTTACCTTTTTTTAACAGTTGTGCTTTGGGTGTTTCCTTACCCACTCGCCCAATCAAATTGTGTCTACACCCGCAATGCTGCTGTCGCGCATGTAACTACATAATTATTATATCTATATTTTAATAGACCACAGCTAGATTAGCTCCAAAGCCTCAAGAACAACTAAAAAATATCTCCCAGTCCATTTTTTATCAAGCAACAACTAAGAGAGCGTCAGGAATCTCAGGTATAATTAACGGGGGGAGGGGGTGAATATTCATTTGTCTCTGTTACAGAGGCTACAAAAGTTCTTCTTCCGAAGTTGGAACAAAATTAACAGAAAGAACTACGACAGCAGAAAACGATTCTTCGAGATCTTCCTGTTGATAAAGCTGCTTTTCAACAACAATTGCAAGAATAAATACAAGCAATTGATAAAGTTCATGAGGAATTCGACGTTGCAAGAGATCTTGTTACGACAAAACCAAACCCCAAACATCCAGCCCGATTTAAAATAAACAATATAACATTAGCAGATTTAGCTGGTGTACCCATATCAGAAATGTAAGTGGTCTTCCTGTAGACGATAACAAATTTTTAAAAAAATGTTCAAACGATTATCTAATCCCACACTTGTATGCGCCAGTTTACAAAGATCAATATCTACTATAATATCAGTACTTTTTTATGACGCCCGAGAGTCGAATCAGCATGGACGAATCAAACTGCACGTTCACGTGCAAGTATATATTTCTTTGCCAATAGCGCATTTATTGAAGTAGAAGGTGAAATGTTAGAAACATATAATACTAAGTATGGAGCTGACGTTAGAATTGGTTTTGTTAATAAATGTATCATGGCGTTGTTCAAACTTGCCAGGTATTGTCGTTGACATAGTTGTGTATTCAACACCCGCTGTTACCGATGGAACCGTCGTATTATTATCAATAATAACAATGACATCGCTTGAAGTTGTAACTATTTGTGCTTCAGCTGTAACAACATTTGCCGGTGTTCTTAACATCATCGCAAAAAACAAATATACATTCAAAATTACAAGAGGATACAATAAAACTACACATGGCGATGTGAGCATATTCTAAGTTATCATTGTTGATTGCATCATATCTCAGTGATTGAATACTATCCTATAGCGTGTTCACATAAATAATTAACATTTACAACGAGGAATTTAACACAATTATATGAACCCTTATTCAATACTTAGATGATAAAATCATCATCATCGATCATCGATGGAGAACTAGACAACACAAACAGATATCAGATATCACCTGTTTCGACTTCAGGGACAAACGTAGCGACCTAATCATGTTTTGTATCTTATATATTTTCAGCATGTTTTTATGTTTTCCAATTTCATTGTTTTTGTCATTTGTTTTTCTGTAGTATAGTCATATCATTATTGATGGTGTAAAGCGCTTAGAGCTTTTAAAGATTAGGCGCTATACAATGTCCTCATTGTGATTATTATTATTATTATTATTATTAGTATTATTATTATTATTATTATTATTATTATTATTATAACATAATTAGGACCGATCCGGTGGCCTAGTGGTTTGAGTGTCCGCCTTAGATGCGGGATAACGTTGTTTTAAGCCCCGGCACAGTCATACCAAATATTTAGACTACTGGTACTAACAGCTGCCTCGCTTAGCACTCAGAATTAAGAGGTTAGGGTTAGGACTGGTCAGTCTGGTGTCAGGATAATGTGACTGTGTGGGACATCATACTACAAGTCTACAACATCACTACGAATTGTCGTTCTTCAAACGTCGAAGCAATATGACTGATTTTGTTAATGATACATTAAAAATCTAAATCACACACACATAATTAATTTTTACTGATTCTGGTACCGATTTCATATTTTGCTGAGAAAAATGGTATTTTTAAAACAAATACCATTCATCTTTCATAATTGAATGAGGTGAATGGAACTCAAAATATACAATGTTCATCCCTTTGACAAAGTCAAGGACAAAGCCAAAGCAGAATATTTTGAAAAAAATACATACAATATTAATTTCATTAATAAAAAATAACATAATCTGAATCAGATTAATTATTATTTGCGTTATTATTTGGTGCTCAAGTTCACAATCACTAATGAGTTTGTCACCGCTTTCACCACTGACTTCGTCCAGGACGTTGTCACCGTTTTGACAATGGATCGTTTCAAGATTGGACCAAATCCTTCTCATCTGCCTAACTCGTATATTCACAATATTGTTTGTTTCGTATTCGTGAGACAATTGTTCAACTTATATATCTTTGACTGTGGCCAATGATCTTAACATAGACTGATAAACCAATTTAATTAATCGGTACTATACTGGTAATATATATCTAATATATATCTATATTCTGAATTTCGTTGTACTAATGATTCAAAATCTCAAAAAATCTTGTTTAGGATTAAGTTGATCAGAAATGTTTCAACCGACTTGTTGTAAGTTTTGAACTGCATAAATAAGATGATTTTCAAAATTCAATATATAATAAATAAATGTTGAAATATAAAATATTTCTGAATCTGAATAATTTTTTTCTGAATCGGGACAAGAATTTTGAAATACCGTGTAATTCAATGGAAATATTAAAAATAATGTGAAAAAACAGTACTCAAAATTGTGCAATACATTGGCAATATTAAAATCAATGGGTAAAACAGTACTCAAATTTGAATTTATATTTGAGTAATATTTAGTAAAATATAAGAATACAAATATATAATAAACAGTAGCAATGATGATACTCATTGGGTATCCTTCAGCTAGTATTTGCCATTCCATAAGGGTTCCTTTGTACAAGGTCTTTATTTTGACTGACACTCTTTGAATGTTGCATGGAGCACCCAACATGAGGCTATCCTTTCTTGACCATTATTTCTTAATGTCCTTGTATAGGTATACATTTCAGTGAGATTTGAGAGCTCGTCATTGCTACCTTTTATGTTTGACTATATATTCAAGGACGATACAATACATATAATGAGTCTTCTCTACAATCATCAAATTTCTGGACACCCTACCCCATAATCAAACCTTTAGAGAGGCAGCCTTCGAGTATGTGAATTCAACACGCTAGTACTTAATCACGAACCAGCCTTGCGGATACATGTTTAAAAAATTATTATGAAGTAACCTATACTGGATTCCCACAAATGATCCGTATACTGTACAAGTCATATATGTTGTAACTGCAGTTTGGAATTATTTCAATATCTTAACATACCGAATAAAAAATACACATATATTTCTGCCATATGCGATTGGGAGAAACATTATTGGAGTATTACAGGACTGTTTACAGCTATCTCACCGAAAGATCTAACAAAATAACGTATTGGTATTGCATACATAAGCTAGGCGTGGCTTACTGTTTTTCTGAATTTATCAGAGACGAAATCGAAAGTTGTAAACATCCATCTACTAATTGGCACTGGTATAAATTACGCTCCTCCACACACAGCCACACAGATAGTTAAATTACTGAATATAATAATTACGATGACTCAACCAATAATCGGTATAGAAAGAGAGGCAACTGCTTAAGTAATCTACCAAAGACCAGTTTGGTTGACAGAGTTATCTCCTTTAATTGGAATTTTTTGAATTTAAGACGATAGGGCGATTGTAAAATAATTTGTGTTTATATCGTTATTGTGGTTCCGGATATTTGAACAATCGCGGTTTATGTTTTTCAATATTACCCGTAGTCAAAGTAACATTTACATGATGATACGATATTATATAATATAAAACGATCTAATTAAAATTGCAATCTCTCTACTGGCGCGTCAATAACCTTCATTCGTCCACCACAACATTTAAGTAAAATCGCTTTGAGTGAAGATATAACAATAACCGCTCTGTAGTTAGAAACTACTGTAATGTTTATGTTGACACGATACCGAAAGTGTAAATCAACAACCCTTTGTCTAGTTAAATCAAGATGTTCCAACGAACAATAATAAATCGGATACAGCGTTGTGAAATCTCGTTAAGATATCTGCCTACCAGTATCTACAGTCCGATCATATCTCATAAAAGTCATTAAACGATTATATGCACGTGCTACATGATTATTTGCCAAGTTTGAGAATATATCTTCAGATGGTTCGAGTTGACCATTTGTCCTCAAAGAAACCTCAGAAACCCCAAATGTATCAAACACCATTGTATTGTGTTATTGACAATTTAATCGATTAGTTTGAAAAACAATGAATATGTCTTGGTACAGAAACGTCTTGCTATACGCCATGTAAATAAACCATTTTGTATCTGTAGCTACTGACAAGCATTATAACATAGATTGATCCATAAACCAGAGTAACTGATGTTATTCATCAATCGTTGGTGTCATTACCGGCATTCATAAAGAAAGTTTTGTTAACATAACGTTACCAGCATCAACTGTGTTGGTTCAGCAGATCTTAAAATTGTCGATGGTTTCTCATGCAAGAACTACTGTGTGCTTAGCTCCGTAAATAACCTTTCTAACATTTCAACAAAATCCAAAGATATGAGCCAGCAGAATTACACATGAAAATACTTCATCGTCATTCAACATTAATCTACATGTGGCAAATCTTAAGCTGAAATGTTTCATCATTAATGCAATTCAATTCCAGCTGCATTCATTCTCACGTTATAGTTTTCAGTTTGATCAGTGGCACACTTTGCAAACGTCATTGACGGACCAGCTGATCTTCCATAATCATCAGAATATCTAGCTAACCCCAGTTGTGTTGTAGCAATATCAACATTTTCAAGACATGATTCATCATTTATCCCGTCAATCATGTATGTGTCACTGTTTAATATTGGCATAATTGCAGTTTGAACTAAACCACTTGTGTTACAAATTTCGTAATATGTATCATTTGCTTTCAAAAGTATATCTTGTACCTAAACGTTTCAGCGGGTAAGAAATATTTACTTGTAATATGGACTTGAAGTTCGATACGCTCACTGATTTCTTTGTTTTGCGTCATAGGAATAATATTGATAATCGCGCACAGATTCATTTTTGAAATCCGGTGCGTCCATGCCAATTGCTGGTTCAGATACATGTTTAAACATTGTATTTTAATTCTTATCGTCTAACATGAAGACCACGTCCTGCTATCAGACTGTAAATTATATATTTCTCTTTTCAGATAGTAGTACATTAGCCAATTTTGATAGTTTCTGATTTGTGATTTGATTTATTAATTTAATGGCAGTTGCAGGCATAACTTCAGTGCTATATAACTGTACTGACTGGTTTTCGTCGTAATAATTGTGCTATTCTATCTTTGATAGCCATGAACGCTGTACCGGCAACATCGCCGATTGAACCAGAAACTTTTCGCTAACAACTTTAATATCTTTCATTGAAAATTGTTTTGCGATAGGTATTACTTCGGGAGCTATCCTTATAAATAAACGCAGAACAACATCACCAAGTCGATTTGCGTAAGTTGCTTGATAGATTGGCAATCGTGAATGTTTTGTTATTTATTTATTTATTTATTTAATCACTGTGATAGTCATCAACGATTTTATCAATAAAAGATCGATAAACGCTAACGTCCATGTTACAACCTGTAAAGCATTATTTCCAGCTCGTGTTCTACCAACCAGAATTTCTAGCCGTTATACGTCATCGAGAATATTGTTGACATGAAATAAGAATATTTCTCCAAGCAGTGCTTGATAAATCACTTTCAGTAGCACCAGAAGGAAAATCATCTAGATCATTATATGCTTCCATGTCATCTCTCATTCTTTATCCACGTCTTTATTAAATTTAACAACATCTGGATTATTTTTAAAAGTACCACCCTTATTATGACGAATTTTATATTTTATTTTACGATATTCAATTTAACGAAGTCCATGATATTTGGTAAAATATAACAAATATAATTAGTATCATCGACAAGATAACCAGCTAATTAACCATTATCCATTTAATTGTTTTAATAAATTCCATGCTTAAATTTATCAATTATGTTTTTAATGGATGGAAGACTTTTTATCTTGTGTTTCCTGCTGGTTTAGCAACAGAAGGGCTGAATTGAACCATTTTATAGAGCCGTTATTTTATCAAAAAAGCAGTTATTTTTTCTTTGGATACATCCGCTCGTCGAGTATTTCAGTGTGTTTCAGCAGAGGGGCTAAACACATATTTTTATAGAGTCTTTATTTTGACAAAATAACGGTTATTTGTAATTCATCAATTTTTTTTCCCACGCGGTGAAAAAATTACATCCGCGTGTGAAGTATATCCTCGTGGGTCCCGATTAATTAACTATATATTTTATCAAATCAGATTCGATATCTTGTTCGAGGGTCATGCAAATTTATTGTTACAAATCCAGGTGTGGTTGCTTGAGTACGAATAAAGAATATTTTAAAAGTTGTTAATGTCCCTGTTGTCACGACTCCACGTTTGATGAATAGTTCGTAGCCGATGAGTGTCAACTCCGTTAAATACAGCGAGAATATTATAATTATCTCTGATCACGTTTAGTACTTGTGTATATCGTTGAGTAACATATATCATGTCGGCGTTTTCGCGTCTTCCCAGGGAGAATATTTTAGCTGGATTGTTTTGTTTATCCAACATTATATCATATTATATAACCAGATTGTCAATACTCTCTTCGATATTCTCAACTTGGGGAGCTTCATCAATATCACATAACTATAGTATGAATTTATATTGTGTGAAATGCAAAACTCGTATATCAACGATTGATTCAACATCTATCACAACTAAAAATAATAGAGATGCGATCACTGGCAAGTGTTTACAGTGTGGTATTAAATAAATTCCGATTTGTTAGTATAAAAAAGGAATTGATATCGCCGCCAAGTTAACAAAACTCCCAGGAGTTTCTTGGGGGAAAACCAAGAAGAAAACAACTTTCAGGATATAAGAATATAGTTATTGTGGACCGGGAACTAGACATGACATCAGACTTGATAACCAAGATAAGCCCCGACCTAACGAATATCCGATAAACGCTATAGATAAGGCTTGTTATGCTCATGACGTTGCATATCGAAGTAAAGACCTTCAGCAACGTCATAACGCAGATATAAAATCCGGGTGGATATTGCGATTAGTAAACTTGCAAACGCGGCAAGAGTACAAAATACCATAGCGGCAGATTGATTATTGAAACAAGCAATATTGCAAATTTATCTACCACCACCGAAGAAGATTCAATATGCGTCGTTTGATGTTAGTGCTCCAAATGAAGTTCATCAGGCCGATATATTATTTCTGCCACATGATACTGTAAACAAAAAACACATTTACAAGCATGCGTTAACCGTCGTTGGCATTGCTAGTAGATACAAAGTCGATGAACCGCTAACAACAAGACCGCATCAGAAGTTGCTTCCGCCTTCAAAAGAACTGATATCATCGTCAATTTTTTTAAAAATCAATAACAACTCGTCGAAGCTGATTTATTCGTCGTACTCGTGATACAGCAGTCGTATCTGTAATTGTTAATCCCTGTGATGAATGTTTCGTTGCAGCGTGGCCTAACACCCACGGATGTTTATCGGCGCTCGGCGCGTCTTCACCAACATTGATATCAACCAACACAATATCAATTAACACAAATCCTTGTTTTTCATATTTTGCAGGAATATCAACTCCAATGTTTTGTCGGGGGGTATCCTCGGGTCTATAACATAATGGAACTTCCCAAATCGGTAAATTTTCTTTATGTGTTTGAAATAATTAATAAATAAGTAGATGTAGGATCTTTCTTCTGATCGCGACAACTAAATTTGTCGGGGTCCACATCGTCTAGAAATCACTGATCGAAGTTTCAGGAATTGTTTTACAAGTTATTTCACATCGCGGCTTTTAACTCGGTTAATTCCATGTCAAGTGATCGATGATCTGTGTTAATTTCTTCGTAGTAATCTACCTTTGTTGTTAACCAACAATGAGGAGATTCCCCGGTAGACGGTGGTGGTTACCCGTTTTCTTTAACAAACACTCCAAGAATGTTTTAGTAGCTTCAGTGATACCGTACACACTTTATCCCACATAATTATCCCAGGGATGTGTTATGTTCCTATTCGTTCAGGAGTCCAATCAGTACCATTATACCGAAAGAATATATGATATGTACAAGTGTTTACTCCTCTTGATTTCATCTCCCTAACAAGACGATGAGTCGGAGTTAGCACGATCATGTCGGAGTTTTTCCCAAATAAATAATTACTCGTGTTGTCTTACCACATCCTCCTGGACCGTTCAAATAAAATTTTTTATATCATGTTATCGGATCGTACACGGATGGATACGATGATATTTCCATGTTTGCATCCTCGCGATAATTATCCTCGATGGGAACATCAGCTGATTCACAATATCCGGGTAATGTTTGTTGTTTTAATCTCCAAGTTCCCCAATCGCCTTCCCACCTAGTAAACTTCTTGAGGTTTTTCCGGTGTTTTCATCGAAATAAAATTAATCGGTGGCAACTATAATAGCAATGTCAGAACATCTATTTATCATTGAAAGTAAATTTATCGAGACATACGCTAACATCGATGATATTAAATAAGTTTACTGCGGTGATTCCACTTCAAAATATTCAATGATAGCTCTTAATGTTTCCTTTTTAGATAAAGAAGCTGTTTTCCTTGAGGTAAATATCTCACTTTTTGTTGTATACGCGATTGTAAAATCTAGTTTAGCGACATCAAAGACCAATTATGTGCCATGTGATTTCTGATCGCATGATCCACCCTGAGTAAATTTTCCAATTATTCTTCTTCCGAGATCTTTTGCCTCGCGCTATCGTCCTTGACTTGTGCCCCAGTCGTCGCATTGTTCAACGGATGGTAACCAAACAGATGTCTGCGCCCGATATGATAACGATAAGGAAACAGTCAACGACGTTAACATTTTTTGTCCAACATAAATCGCTAGTGTTATCGGAGCCCATCTCTCCGTTGAAAAATGTTTTCCAACCCAGATATAAAATATCGGATGAAGATTTTCAGCAAATTTAAATGACGTTACACGAGCAAATCCCGTCAGATCAAATTCAGGCAAAGGCCCAGTAATCGCAACTCGGGCCATTTCATTTGTGGGATAACTGAAGCGTGTAAAGTATTCACCGCATTCAACACGCCCAAGAAAACTTCCGGGGTAAGCGTGTTACCATGTCAAAGGAAATCATATATTGAATGTTATAATTTGTGTTTCATAGTCCACCATGGCCATATGCGATATTGCAACCGATGGAACTGTATAACAATTTTTTTGTTATTGCTGTGAAGTCGTCTGTATACATCTTCGTGAGGTTATTCATTTCGTTTTTGAAGTTCTTCCGTTCGATATAACTTTCCGTTTGTTCTCACAAACTGATCGTATCCATCTTCTTCGTCGCTTTTAAATAACTGTACTGATACAGGATCGCTTTTGTTGATCTCGTAGATAAAATCAAATATATTCCCTGAGTAATATGTTATTATTCACGACGAAGGGAATACTCGTATTGAAGTACTCCACCTTTTTTATAATGACCAGACGAATGTAAAACCTCCCCGGTAATAGTTTGTACTGTTATTAAGAATTTAAATCTTTTCTCCAACTCGATAACATCGCTTATTGACGCTCCAGTTTGTTTAACTGATTCTTCCAACATGGCCATTTTGGATTGTCTTAACTCGGTTAACCCGTTTCCTGGTTGAGAATTATTAAAATGTTATATTACTCGTTTAGCCACACAATTTAACCGCAATGAAATTTTCATTCGGGAAAGTTTTTCAATGTCGGCGGTATTTTTCGTGTAAATTCCATAGGTCAACGCGGTTACGGGATATGCTCGATTATAATATATGCTTTCAACACGCCCGATATTGTTCTCCCTTTTACAATTATAGGCTTTTTTGTTGAATGCAGTACACGCTCACGGTGATTATAAACTCTTGAATCCTTTTAATAAAATATTACTGAATTTCACCTAAATGAAATATTCAACCGATTAGAAATTTATCCTTGATAACATTTCAAGGGTACGAGAATCAGTAATAGTATAATCACCGCGGAGTGTTCGATACGTCGACCAAACATAAGCTGCGCCAGCTTTACAAAATTCGCATTTCGCGTGTTTGATACTATTTATAATCTTTGACATCCATGGCGGGAGGAGTTTTTATCCTCCGATCCAAGTCAAAAACCCTTCGTTGGGGATATTCTATTATTTCAGCAATATTAATAATTTTCGTCATTGTTGCTATTAAGATAAAATACATTTAAATAAAATATTTATATATAATAAGCAATTGCAATTGGTTACCAATTGGAGCAGCCACTCGTTGTGGTAAATTCTGCAGAAAAGAGTTTTGTGGGTATCACGCACGAAATATCCTTCGAGGAAGCCCAGGACCTCAACCTTGTATCAGTTGCGTTATTGGAGTACGAGGAAAAACAAAATTAACCGAAATAAACTTGATAATCGTATAAAATATTTGACAATTTTTACCCCAAGTGAAAATTGTTTAAATTCAACCCCGAGAATTAAATCTTAACCGCGATGACCTGTTACTGCGATTAACTCGTCAGGTAAATACTTCGATATTCATATTGGAAATATGATACGAGCATCATCAGAGATACATCTGACAATATATTCGAAAAAGTTCAACAACAGAGTATCATTTGCATTCGCGTGATTTTTTTATTATATGAAAGTTACAATTTAGATTTTTAAAAATATTTTCATATTATACAATGAATGATATTTTAGTCGAGCATGTCAAACAAAATATTTTACAACAATTAAAAATTATTATCGCGGAAGGCGACGCTGTTTTAGAACATCACTGTCAAAAAATTCACGAAAATTTAGATGATTTATCGTCGGTGGAAAGTGAACGCGTGATCTAACGTAAACTTGATATCCTCTATAACGGTATTACCTTGATGACCCCTAGAAAATTCGATGATGAAATTTCACACCAAAAAGATATTTATCGTCGACGGAGTCATAAAATAAACCGCGAGGTAGTGAACAACGAATTAATTTCACAGGATTAAATTGCAACACATGTTTAACAGAGATATTGATCATATTTTGACACCGTTGTATATCGTTGTCAGGAAAATAATGGACGATTTAAATAAAACATATATATATATTTGTAATTCGCGGACTTGATCATATCGATATAGTTGTGTGGTCATTATTCAGTTAAGCTATATACTTAAATCGGTTACGAATTCTACGTACCATGTGATGGATACCCAAGCTAGATTTGTATACGTGGTAGTTATTGTAAATCGTTCAGTTGATCCATTATCTACTATCGCGCTAATAATAATATTTACCCCCGATGATGAACTCGATGATATATTAAATTGTTTGGACGATACTAAAAATATTATATGTATTCCTTTGATCTCCGCGGTATTATCTAACGTGTTAGTTTGTGGAAGTCGAAGCGAAGGATCCATGTTGTATAGTGTATACAACATTGATAGTTTTCCTATGATGGATTTTGGATTTATCAAGTGTGCTAATCATCCGAGCAAAATCATCCTTGATAGCTTCATGAGTTTGTTTAATATCATCGATAGATTTTTTTTATTTCTGGAAGTTTTATAAAATACTATCTAATGGAGTCATAAAGAATGTTTGAACAATATTTTTAACGAAAATCTCCAAATTGTTTAATATGATCTTGATACTCGAATCGTAGCGCCGTTAGTTCATCAACGGTGGATTTTATATCGGAGATTTTTAACGGAATCACAGGTGGAAAACCGAAGATATCATCTCCGGAGTTCGAATATCGTTTATAATTGTTCGTAGTCCAGTAAATTGTTATATATAGAGGTCATATTCATCGCGGAGCATTTTAAATGTATTTGTCGACGCTGTTATTCTATCTACGATTGTTTAAACGAGAACACCAGATTTAAGTTTACCTTGAGAATTCAACAACGCGATGGCGCCATCGGTAACCTCGTTCAGTTTAACCAGCATACCCTTGATGGAAATATTACTAGGCTTTAATTTACCTTGACGATTGACCCAACTATCTACCAATATACATTTAAAATCTCTTTAAAAAGTTATTACTGGTGTATTCGTGCACGGTTTTATGAGGCGGTGATGACGATTTTGAGATGGCGGTGAGTACGTTAACAAGTTCACGGCCACATATCGGAAGATCAGTTAATGTCTTTGTGGGTAGTGTTAAATACTAAACAGGGATTTTTAACACGGATACATATTTGAGAAATTCTCTTGGTGGCACTAGCTCATACGAGTCAAAATAAATAATTGATTTGGGGTGTATCGCGTATGCAACCCAATGAGTTCCAAGTCCAGTGTTATCATCGAGATTAATTATACCTGTTTCTGGATTTGACGGCTGAGTAGGTAATTAATCTTTCATAAAAATACCTGTGAAATAAAAGGTAAATCAAAATTTGACATTGGAGCTATGATCGAATACTGCCCGGGAGTCTCTCTCTCCGTATCGGGTGTATCGACTGCCTGGTAATCGTAGACCTAATCCTACGGATCATCCTTTTTTGTATCCTTGTCTGGTAGCTTTGTTCAATGCCAAGGGACCCCGAGTGGCCTAGTGGTCTAAAGCGCTGTTTGTTACGAACACTGCCATCTCACCTCTGTCTGCGTGGGTTCGAGTCTAGGATTCGGCTAATGTAGTTATGTGAGAAAGATTGCCAGTAGCTTCTCGTGGGTCGTTGGTTCTTTCCGGGGATTTTCCGGGTTCTTCCTCCACCATTAACACTAACCGCCATGTATAGCCTATACTGTGCTGAATAATGGCGTTAAACCATAAAATTAAAAACAATTGTTCAATGCCATGCCAGCGGCGGTGCCCACAGCACCTAAGGCGGCAGCTTTAGCAACAGCGGGAGCCTTGGCGGCAAGTAGCGCTGGAATCGCAGCGAGAAAAGGAAATATTCCATCGCATTTTATCATATTGGTAACCGCGGAGGTTGAAAATTCCAATTGTACTCCTGTGTTTGTTTTTAACGCCTTGTTGAAATGTTAAAGCTCAGTTTTCGTCAATGATAGTTTGTTTGGTCTACCGCTAGCGATCTCTTAACGTTTCAAAGTTATTTTTGCACCACACGTAGTAGAGTTTTTTAATGTAATTTCTTTGATTGACCAGAAGTCAAAGGAACATTAACGTGGTTGTACGCCATTTTTATTTAAATAATATATTGATCTAATTCTTACATGTTTTTGGAAAATGTTACATGTTTTCTACTGGAGCGTCATCTTTCCACCGCCGCCTTCAAGTGTCATTGATTTATCAATGAGAGTAACAGCGATCGCTCTATATGAACCACCAAGAGGTAGTTCTCTTATTTTACGTCGAGGACGGAGTGCCTAGACAGATGAAAATGTTGCAATGAAAAATAATAGATGGGATATAAATTTTGAAAATAAAACTGTGATATATGTAGGCCAATATCAATATTTTGATCACGTCCCATATTAGACCACAAGCGATGATACACACGAGCTATTTGATTATTAAAATAATCGATCAGAATTATCAAATATCATATGACAGCGCTGTTGTTTATCAGTTCCCTCTACTCGTTGTTTATTTTGCTACGCGATGAAAATGTATCTTGGAGCGGAAACATTTTTTGTTAACGCGAACTGCCAGGTAAATGTGCCAGTAGTAGTATTTGCCATCGTAGCTGTTATGACATCCAACGTTGACATCAATGATTTACCACCTTGATCAATAAATGATAATTGTCGTTGTTCTATATCGAGTGATGAAGTCATTATTGGCATCCAGAGTGCAAGTTTTGATAGGTCTACTCTGCCATGCTGAACAACAGCATCGTGCCAGACTGCATCATCGTCATTTGATTTTCTCATCAGAACTTCAGTATGACTAGCTCCAAAGATAACTTTTCTAACATTTCTAGAAAATCCAGATATATGAGACAGTGGAATCACACATGAAAATGTTCCTTCGTCGTTTAACATCGCTTTACGAGCAGCAGAGGGGGCGAGCCGGACAACATTTTTGAACAAGTTTTCAATGGATTAAGGCTTCTACGGCCAAAAGTGTGGTGAATCGGATAGCGTTTTCATGGATTAGGATCAAATCAGGCAAAAAAAAAATCAATGAAATCAGGCAAAAAATCAATGAAATCAGGCAAAAAATCAATGCAATCAAAAACATGATCCTGAAATGAGTAAAAACTTTTCAACCGAATATTTTATCAAGTCCTTAGGACGAAAATCACTACGACTTTACAAACAGACTTATTTGTAAAACTTCATCTTGTAAATCAATCAGATTATTAGACTGGTCAGTGAGTTTGAAATTAATTCTGGTTAATGAATTATTATGACATCGCATATAGACTGGATTAATCGTGGATTCAATGATTAGAAACCCTGGAGGAGCTGTTGGTGCAAAAGAATACAAAATATATCCTTGCTGAGCTTGATTTGATCGTTCTAGATTTATTTGATAGCTTCCTTCAATAACATCACATGCTAAATTGAGCTCTATCACCGATGAAATATTCACATTGAACGGAGCAATATGCCTGCCACCACCATTTGGGTCATTATTATGTTTGAGGATTTTTATTTCCGATGATGCTGTTTTTTTTCCATGCATCATGAATTATTTTAAAACCAACATCGCATCATCGAGAGATTTTTGTAATTCTAAGATATTATATCCTGGTAGATTGAATTCGGAAATATTTTCTACGCTTATATGATATTTTGTCGCAAATTTTATTTTCGTGTTAGGGTGTCTGGCAATGGATACCTCTCGTATGATTAGTGAATGAAATATATTCATGTCACTGAGGATTCTGTTACATGTTTCTACGACGTTGATAAATTCATCTCGGGTGAGAGTACCGGATTTAAGGGATATTAACAACAGTGAAATATCGTTATTGAACGCTGTGAAATTTTCAGTGATTTTATCCTGTCGAGTTATGTAGTATTTCCCCCCTCCCTCATCTAATTTAGTGAAAAAATTCAATTTGTCATAATCGCTATAGCTTTTTATTGGATTGTCAAATTTTGTCGTGTCTGTGACATAATCAGTTTTTTTTGGTTCTGGTAAATCAACGGTTTTTCCCGGGGGTGGTAATTCAGGCCATCCTAGTACGGTCCTTATTGAGCTTTGATAGATATCTACGACGTATCCTTATGTGCTTATTTCAATGGCAGATGATAGTGTTGGCTCATGAACTGTTATAGCTATTTTTGATTCTTTTCCAGTAATCGATTTTATTCTACGCGCGAATTCATTATTGATTTGTTCGATTTCGTATGACCCAAATGGTATGGAAACAACGTTCCAGTCTGGGGTACCGTCGTCTTTATTCTTATTTGCAAACACCAGTGAATTATTCGGTTGTTGACCACCAAATGATTTTGACCTAATATTTGGCCAACTGTGGTATACTCGTAATTTTGCTAACGCGATTTCCTTCACTGGGACCGGAGAGGGGAAATTCACACTGAATTCTGGATTCGTTGATGTTATTGAGATCATGCTGGTTTGTACTGGGTTTGTGTTCTCCACTATTTGTTGAAGTAATTCCATCTGTGTTGTCATTGTTATTATATTCATGATGTATTTCTAATTTTGACATCGCAGAATCAAACATACTGACCATTGCTGAGAACTCATCATCTGATATAATTGTATCATCGAGCGATGACGATATCATTGAGGAAATTTGCGAGTATGCAGTGGACACAACATGAAATTGAATTAAGTAATCTTGTAGTTTGCGTTGGCTGCATGATGATATTTTTTTTGTTATAATTGAAATTATTCCCGCGATTGTTGTTGCCGCAGAAATACAGATTGGAACAGCTATCGGGGCCATCATTGTTACCGAGGATAGTATAATACCAGCTCCGGTGATTACACCACTCACGGCGTACACAGTAACATCAATTGCGGCAATTCTTCGTCGGTATTTTTTTATTTTTATTTGATACTCCTCAGTGAGGGTTTTGAGTCTAGTTTGAAATTCTTTGACCTGATCATAACGATATTGCGATGATGAAATCATTTTTATTTTAAAAACTCTAGCGTTTTCAATTACGATTTAATTAAATCCGCTACGAATTCCACATACCATGTTGTTGAAACCCTAACCAAATTTTTATCAGTAGCTATTAACGTGAACTGTTCGGTTGTATCCTTGTCGATGATCGTTGAAATCGTATTGTTGACCCCGGATGAACTTGACGATGATATATTAAATTGAGTCGTTCTCACTATTGTTAATCGATAAATACCCTTAACGGTTGCAGTGATATCTAATTTGTTGTTTGTAGGTGTCCACTCAAATGATCCGTGTTGGATTGTGTATACTAAGTTGTTGGTTTTCTCATGAGGAATTTTTGTTTTTTCAATGACTGTTATCATCCTCGTTACATCCCCTTTGATGGCTTCGATGAAGGTTTTCGTCTCATCGATGGATTTTTTGATATCCGGAAGTTTTAGTTCAATTTTATCGAATGTAGTTCCAATAAATTTATCAATGATATTTCTACGAAATGCGGTAAACTGTTTTATGTGTTCTTCGGTTTTAGATTGAAGTGTTGCTAGTTCCAACACGGAATTTTTCAATTCATCGTTGAGAGTTTTAAATCGATCTGTAATCGTCGAAAAAAGTACACCCGGTTTGAGTTTACCTTGATCCGAAAATAACGCGATAGTATTCTCGATTGCGTTTCGTTGTTTAACCAATATATCATCCAACGACACATCACTGGTTTTCAATTTACCCTGTTTATCCTGAAATACAACTATTTCATTAGGATCAACACTTATTAAGTTAAACGTCTCAGCGATTTCATCTTCAATTATTTTTTTTATATCCTTGATAGAATCAGGGGTTGCAGTGTCATCGGGTTTGGGTTTCAAAGATCTACCCCAAATATCAATCTTGATATTTTATACACCTCTCTCTAAAAAGCGATTACTAGTGTATTCATTTACGACAATGTGTGGTGGTTTTCCCCTTGGGTTAGAAATAGCGTTAAGGACATTTAATACTTCGCTGCCGCATATTGGTGGATCATTCATTTGTTGTGTTGGTAGCGTAGAATACCAAGTCTTCATTGGAATTTTTTTTATATAATGCATAAACTCTTTTGGTGGGGCTAATCCATATGAATCAAAATAGACAATCCCACGTGGATCAATAGCGTATGCAACCCAGTGAGTTCCAGGTCCGGTGCTGTTATCTAAATTAATAATACCGGTTTCAACATCATTGGGTTGTGCCGGCAATTGATCCTTCATAAAAACACCTCTGAAATTTTTAATCGCTAGTTTTTTAGCAGCATCGAGTAAATCAAAATTGGACATAGATTTCTGAATTAATAAACCGGTCCTAGTCTCAGGCCTTTTCCGCTGTACCATGAATACGGGGTTCCCGGTAATCTTAGACCCTTTCCGCTGTACCATGAATACGGGGTTCCTGGTAGTCTTAGACCCTTTCCCTTTTTTTATACCCCTTCCCCGTTGCTTTCTGTAGTGCCATTCCTGCCGCTGTACCAACGGCTCCTAACGCTGCCGCTTTAGCCACCGCTGGGGCTGCTGCTGCAATCAATGCTGGTATTGCAGCTAACAATGGAAATATACCGCCTGTTTTAATCATATTTTTGATAGCAGCCGCAGAAAGAGTAATCTGGACACCTTTTTTTGCTGCAAGTGCATCATTGAAATGTTTTATTTGACGAGTTGTCAGCGATAATTTATTTGCACCACCAGTCATTTGATTAGGTTTCAACGTGATTGTGGTTCCACATTTTTAAGCCGATTCTGATTGCAATTTTTTGATTTGACCAGGAGTTAACGCAACACTAATAACACTATATGACATGTTATACATAATAGATTGATTCTAAATCGTTTACAATTTCAATGAAAAATCGAGAAAATCAATCAAAGATTTTCTACAGGCGCATCTACCACTCTCATTCTTCCTCCAACACCTTCAAGTAACATTGATTTATCACTAAGAATGACAGCAACTGCTCTATAATTAGCAATACCACCAGGACGAGTCACATTAGCTCTAAAATGTATATCAACAACAGATTGTCTTGTTAAATCAAGATGTTCCAATGAAAAGTAATAGATTGGATAGAGACTTTTAAATTCATATTGTGATATTTGCAGACCGGTATCCACATTTTGATCACGTGCCATAAATGACAACAACCTATGATACACACGTGCAATATGATTTTCTGTGTAATTAAGTTGTATATCTTCAGATGGTTCCTGCTGGCCGTTTATTCTCAGTGAGACGTCTTTAACACCTAACTGATCAAATATCATATGACTGAAACGTTGATCGCCAACTCGTGTGTTATCCTGTAACGCAATAAATATATGACGTGGCGCAGAAACGCCTTGTTTTGATGCTAGATTCCACGTGAATAACCCGTTGATATTTGATTGCTTCACATCTGTACTCACTGATAACCAACTCAACAACGACTTTCCCCCTTGGTCCATAAATGATAGTAATCGTTCTTCTGCGGTGATTGCTGGAGTCAACACTGGCATCCACAATGATATTTTTGTTAAATTGACTTTACCGGCATCAGCATTGGGATTTGCATTGTCTGCTGGAATCCTCCAAATTGCGTCGTTATCATCACCCTTTCGTACAAGTGCTACTGTATGCTTAGCTCCATAAATAACTTTTCGGACATTTCTACAGAATCCAAAACTATGATGCAGTGGAATTGCGCATGAAAATAATTTACGCCGCCCTTCCAACATTGAAATACGTGTTGCAGCTCCTAGATTGAAATTAACATCTTTGTTTATAATCATATCCTCGGCATCAATATTAGCGGTGCCAGCATTATTCTTTGGTCGTCTTACAACAAATTAATTTCCTCCAGCGGTATTTGTAACATCTTTTGCAAACATCATAGAAGGTCCTGCTGATCTTGTATAATCATCAGAATATCTTGCTAGCCCGGTTATTGTTGTAGCCACATCAACATCACGATCTATGGACTCAATTTCTTTTCCATCAATGAGATATCTAGCACTCTCAAATAACGCCATAATACCATTATTGACAAAACCGACTTGAGTACCAGCTGGATACGGTGCTGGTACAGCAGGAGTATAAGCAGCTGTTACAATTTCTCCTTCTACTTCAATAAACGCTTCAGCGGGTAGAAAGTATTTACTAGTATCATGGACTTGAAGTTCAATTCTTGATCGACTATTTGGGTCTATTGCATGATAGGCGTAATATTGATAATCGCGTACAGAATCATTCTTGGGGACTGGGGCGTCTATATCAAATGCTGGATCAGGTGACTGTTTGAACATTTCATTCTATTTATCAGAGTCTAAATCGCGATTTTCATCGTGAAAAACGCTAGCGTAAAAATCCGTAGGATTTCATCGACGTAGTTTTTTAAAGCCACTTCCCGCTATCATATTTGGGTCGGGGGTTAAAGCCATCGACGCTAGTTTTTCATCTACTGCGTTATTTATAATTTTACTAACACTTGCAGGCATTTCTGCTGTAGACGGTAACGGTTTTGAAAATCCTTTGGATTTCATCCGTGATTTTACTAATGATGTTATTTTATTCTTCGCGGCTGAAAACGCTTTTCCGGCAAGATCTCCAACAGCACCAATACCCTTATCACGAATAACAACAATGGCTTTCATTGATAATTGTTTAGCTAACGGCATCACTTTTGGGGCCATTCTTGAAAAGAATCCTAAAATGGTATTGCCTAAACCATCTCCATAGTATGCTCTATAAACTGGCAACCGTGAATTAACTACATAGACGGGGATTGGTTTATCATGATTGTAGTGTATGATCATTATTTGAAATCAGAAACAATTTTTCAATTGTAAAACAATTTGTCAATTGGAAACGCTAATCACTGTGATACCCATTTGCTAACTCGTCAATGAAATCTCGATATGTTTTGATATCCATGATACCACCTTGAAATAATCGTCTACAGATATCAGCTGCTTCATTAATTATTTCTGGAGAGTTATTTACAGCTCGGAAACCTCCTACAAGAACATCTAATCGTGATATATAATTGATAACACTATCAGGACAGGTTCCTAATCCACTTCCGCTAAAACCAGTTGCTTCATCTAGTTTGTCTGTATCCGTGGGTTGTAAATAATCAAGAGTATCCTCATCATCATCATCATCAGGTGGTAGTTGTTGTAGTTTTTTAGGAGAGAAAGATATTTTCTTTGCAGGTTGCTGTCGCTTTCTTTGCAATCTTGGCGTTTTTTGTTGTTGTTTTAGTTCTTCATATTGATTATACACTATACCCAGCGCATTGATATATTCAATGTATGATGCACTATCTGTCTTAATTTGACTTTTTTCAGTTTTGATTTTATAAAATATATCAGCCCAATGAGTTAAATTCTTAACATACTTATGATGTTCTGGTTTCAACCATTTTTTTCTGTTTTCATAAGTCGTAACAACAAGCGCAGGAATTCCTCTTGGATCAGTCTTATCAATTTCTGCTAACCCTTCCTCGTTAAATCTCACGCGTAAATCATCTACTGTTCTTTTTGATTCCATTTGTTTTGTTTGTTCAGTTTTCGCTGCTATTTTTCAAGTTCACCGATAACAGATTTCCCCGTCTCGGAAACATCTCCCCGTATAGCACGCTCTACCCCTTTCGTTGCTGTGGTTACTGGTTTAAACAATTCTTCAGACCCCAAAGCAAAATCAGTCTGAAGACTCTGTCGTTGTTGCAGTTTATTTCTTATAGAGTCACGAATTGGTATAAATCTCTTAATTGCATCTAATCGTTCACGAGCCAATCGGGTTGTTAATGCTTCATTGACCATTATTTGAAATCGCAAACAATTTTTCAATTGTAAAACACTTTCCCCATCGATGATTCCATCCATTAACGGTCCATCTATTTTTTTATTCAGTGTGAAATATTTTTATTTTTTATTCACTGATTTCACTGATTTTTTGACAGTTTTGGTGCCATTTTGTGCCATTTTGGTGGTTTTTCACTGATTTTTTGACAGTTTTGGTGCCATTTTGTGCCATTTTGGTGGTTATTCTCAAAGAAATTTTACGGTGAAGTAGTCGATTTTGCATGGGATTTTCCGTAGAGAAAAGCTGTTAGGATTGATTTTCATCATTTTTTAGCCATTTTTCATCAATTTTTGCCTGTTTTCAGCGACTTTTGGTCAATTTTCATCGATTTTTATCAAAAAACCACGTAGGGTCAAGTAGTCAATTTTGCATGGGATTTTCCGTAGAGAAAAGCTGTTAGAATTTTATTCAGTGATTTTGATAATTTCAATCAAAAAGTGCTAAAAAAATATGAAAATCCCATTGAGATTTTACGGTCACAATCAAAAAATGATAAGGGTCGGGCAATCAATTTTCTTGAATTAACGCCCGTAGGTTTCTAATTTTAGAGTTGACTTCTTTTTTCAATTCGTATTCGTTACCTAATTCTTTTCGTATCCCCTCTACGATAGTATACAACTGAACGAACACACTGATGTCACTGGAAAATGAAAGAGAGTCTCTAATAGAAGTCTGAATTCTTTTGATGAGTGCATATTTCTTGGGTAGCATATATTTATTGTTGTTAACTTCGTATTCTATATCCTGAAAATCAGACACAATTTGATCAGGATTTAATCCATCTGATAGTTTGATATCCTGATTTTTCAATTTTGCTATTTCAACTATGATGCTATTCATGTTTTCAGAATTCATTATTCTATAACAATGACATATCTCTAATTGAAAAATATGACGCATTAGACATAACTAAATTGAACTTTTTGTCCGTTCTTTTTTGAAATAGCCGTCTTGGTTATTCCCGATGCAACTTTTTGTACCGAGGCTCTACAAATATTGAAATACTTGCCGGCTTCATATATTGGTTTAAATATTTTTTCTTCATTAGTTATTGTATTCAAAGATTTCACTGGTCTCGTTTTTTTTGAACATTTTCCAGTCTTTCCTCGTTTGGTATTCTCACTTTGTGTGATAGCTTGCAGATTTGATAAAGAATTGTTCTTTCGATTAGAATCCTTGTGATCAACAACAAAACCATCTTTGATCAATCCATTAAAACATTCAAATACGAAACGATGATTGCGATATATCTTCTTTCCAACAGTAAACACCAAATACCCCATACCATTGTCAGCACCAACTGGGTTCTTCAGTATACAGTGTCTTACAACACCATCACTGGATGCTTCATAATTTGTAATCACAGGGTGCTGTCTGAATTCTTGGGTCATTCGTATACTATACTATTTGTCTAATTCAATGACTGATCCATTTGCAGTGATTCATTATACATAAATCTTTCATTTAGACACTTGTTTTTAGTATAGCATGAGGGAGTTCAAGAGATTGACTTCGAAAAATGCTAAATTCAATACTGATAGAGAGTTTAAGAGATTATTGAAAATTAATCCTAAATTTAATATCGATAAACCCATAAAACGTCCAATAGACGGAAACATGAGGGAGTTTAAGAGATTATTGAAAATCAATCCTAGATTTAATCGCGATAGACCCAAACGTCCAAGAGACGGAAACAAACGTCCAAGAGAAGGAAACATGAAGGAGTTTAAGAGATTATTGAAAATTAATCCTAAATTTAATATCGATAAACCCAAAAAACGTAACAAACGTCCAAGAGACGGAAACATGAAGGAGTTTAAGAGATTATTGAAAATTAATCCTAGATTTAATCGCGATAAACCCAAAAAACGTTTAATAGACAGAAACATGAAGGAGTTTAAGAGATTGTTGAAAATCAATCCTAGACTTAATCGCGATAGACCCAAAAAACGTAACAAGAGATTACCATGGAAAGATGCTCAATTCAATCTTGATATAGTTTCTAATACACCCAAGAATAAAATTCTTGATAAACCCATCAGAGACTGTTTTAATGAATTCAAGCGTGATGGAGCATCTTATTGTTGGTCAACATTTCGAATTGATGGTGTTGTTGACGCTACCATGAATGATGAAAAAGCAGCAGTGATAATTTCACGTGTTGGGGAAAAAAGTCAATTTTTCCGAATCAAATTCATTATCCGTGAGGATGGAAAATGGATCATTAGGGATAAATTTGAACCCATTCTCAAGGGCAAAAAAACTATCACCGTGAATCAGGATTCAAAACCAGGAATTTTGACCGGAATTGATAAACCATACTACGAAAGATCCTACCCTGTCACAGCAGTTGTTTACGGGATCTATCCGCTCAATGAAAAACCTGATATTGCAAAACTAGCACCCATGAAATATTCGACAGGGCTCAATTGTGTAGCAGAACGAATAATAGAACACTTCACAAATGCGTCCCGGGGAAATAAACTAACTGATCTAAGACGAAAAAAAATAACCGAGTGGGAATTAACGGTAAAAGAGCATGGGGCAACAATTCAGGATATAATTAAATTAGAAACATCATTGAGATTTCCAATATCGGTAAGAACAATCACCGGTGAAGTATTAAAAGAACCGAAATATCAATCAAAAAAAGGAACCCCAATTGAAATTATTGATCATAACGAACACGCGTGGTCATCTGCAGTAACAATTTTCCCACGGGATAGAACCGTAAAATATCTATCCCAAACCGAAGAGTTTTTTTCAGAGCAGAAATTATTTGATGCTATTTACCATTTGAGTAAAAACGATCCTGTGTCAATGTGGCTATTTCATAGTACTTCAGACGAGGAATGCAGATTTGATCAGTTTGTAAGGCCCAACGGAGAATTATACCGTACTGAAGAACTGCATAATCAAATGAAACAACTAGCTAGTGAGTTTTCTCCAGAGAGTTCTCTGGAGGAAGACAACGATCAATTATTAGCAAACTGTTTTACAGTACCATCAATTGCAGCACATTTTGCTAGAAAGAAAAACGCGTGGAAACCAACACGAAGTGAGTTTTTATCAGATGTCAAATTGTCCTGTCTTGAATACAGCCATGGAGGATTATGGAATACAAAATACGACCCTGATACCGTTATTTCAGTTGATATGATTGCGTGTTATCCAGGAAGTTTTGTCGAGTATGAAGAATGCGAGAAATATTTCAAACGATTTGGACACCCCACACACGAAATGACCCGTGTTGCGATTAATGGACCACTGCCTGATTTCGATTTAACAGGATTTGCTTGTGTAGAATCATTTGAATTGGCTACAGGACTTCATCCGTATAGTTATCTTTGGATTGGTAAACACATGTCTGAAAAACACTGGATGCCAATAGTGTTATTACGATATATGCTTGATTGTAAGATGTTAAAATCATTTATTGTCAGTGAAGCAATTATATCCTATCGAGCACAGAAATCAGTCTGGTTACCACAACCTGATCTAGAAAAAATAATTAGTGAAGAGCGAAAACTGTTTCCTGATTTTAATGAACAACAAATCATGAATTGGTCCAAACAGTTATTTGAAATCAGAAACAACGAAGCAAAAGATCTCAGTAGAAGAATAATCGGTAAATTTACCCTAGGTGGCAAATACGACAATACGAGATATTCTTCACGATTGATTATAGACAATGCTGAATACGATTTTGTAATCGCGGATTTAACGAATAAGGGCTTATATGTTAATCGTAAAGACGCATTTCTGTCCGATGGAACCAAATTGGGTACAATTGTTACCTACAATGATGGATACAATCCGCAGTACACACATTTGAGAGCTTCTATGCTTTGCTTCTATTAATTTATTTTCAATGATCAATAGATTTCCTACCACCGCAGTTAGAGTCGCCACTGATTCATTTTACATAAATAGCAAAATGGCTGATTTTAAGGCTACTGGCAACGAGAATTGGGGGTCATGGAGAATTAAGAAGGAAATGCTTCATGATTATATTCAATCAGCAGATGTTACCATTGAAAATAATTATTTAGAAAGCAATCAGTGTTCAGAATTTTCTAATGCGCCACCGATTTCTGATCCAATATGCCGGTATAAAACAGTTTATTTAAACGGTTGTGGTGGGTCAGGAAAAACAACCCGGGCAATTGAGTTATTTCGTGGGAAAAATCCAAGCATGATTGTACTAACACCGACTCACAGACTTGCAAGAGAAATGATACAGAGAGGGGTAAATGCTTGCACTTATCACAGCTTTTTCCGATGGAAGGGAGATAAATGGACTCCTGAGCGTATGGGAGATAAATTTATTCCTGAAATTATCATTTGGGATGAAATAGACACAGTGTCAGAAGATGTATTAAAAATATTTCTTGAGTGGTTGTTATTGAAAAATACAAAAATCGTCATGTGCGGTGATCACGGCCAACCACCACCATTTGTCGGTGCATCCCCCCATGAATGGCTAAAGGGTTTTGTAGACTATTATGAAGAAATTGATACCGATCATAGATCACTTGATGAAAAATTAAAAGAATTTAAGAAACTAATTAGATTACAACCGGATAAAATCCAGTGTGAAATAGCCCGTGAAATAATTACGGAAACTCCAATGAATGATTTCTGGGAAACATGGAGACCAAACGATTTGATCATTGCAAGTAGAAAAATAGTCAGGGATACACTTCAGATGAAGTTATTTGAATTGCATAAACAAAAATTTGCAACACTTCCAGTGCCTCTTTGTTATAGGCCATCGGATACACGAAAACAGAACATTGAAGTTGATATTCCAGGCTTGACAGAGTCAAGAAAACAAATTCTCGTATTAAATGATATTGTGCTGGTTGATATCAATGTCGTTGAAGATGCATTGCGTGCTAATAAATCCCCATGGACGCTAGGATACGCAGCAACAATACATTCTTCACAGGGATTGACTATATCGGATACAATTGTTTGGATGGTAGATAATCGCATAGAATGGTCGAATTTAGTCTATCTCGCAGTATCCAGAGTACGAAAAATAAATCAACTTCGAAGAATTGTCCTCGATGATGAAATCATTGGTGACGATAATGACACCACAATGGATGATATTGATGTTAAAATGATTGATAAAAAACTCTCCGGTTACAAACAACAAGACAAAAAAAAACAGCGAGAATTTGATATTGATGCTGAATTAATAATCACTTTGAAAAAACAACAGAATAATCACTGCGCAAGTTGCAATTGTATAATGCGTTGGCAGTATTCGGATAAGGATCCTCGCCAATTTACCGTTGACAGAAAAAATAACAATCTCGGTCATGTCAGAAATAATGTGATGTTGACTTGTCTTGAGTGCAATAGACGCCGGGGTGCCAGCACCCTTGGTGCTAGTTAAGACCCCGTGGTGGCAACTGAGTATCGTCAGGAATCACTTGTAATTGTTGTCTAGTAAAACCCCGCTGAGGGGCAGTTGAATCCAGTTTATAGACTGGAGGTCTACCCGTAGATCGTGTTACGCTAGATATCTTGTGTGCAGTAACACTCCAAATAGGATCAGTAGCCCTTTTTCTGCCACCCTCAAGCTCTCCTGGTTCGTATAAATACCTCACAATGACATTACTACCAAGAATTGGTTCTTTGAAATCTTTTTGAATTTCCATTTCAGGTATTGACTTCTTTTTAATCGCGTTGATACGTTTCATGTTGATTGTTCTAGTAATCTCGTTATTCAGTGCAGTAATCACAGATGGTAATCTTTTAACCCATTCACGGGATCTTTTTTCTTGGATGAATTCTTTTGCGTATTGATATCCAAATAACCGCTCAGCAATGGTTTTATTAAACCGTTCTACAATTGCCTGATCATGATGAAGCGCAGTATGCCCCGTCTGATGGTGACATTGTGATATTTCATTGTAGATAACACTACACCCTGAAATTCCTTGCCAGGATCAATTTGTAATAGATTTGGCCAGTGCAGAGGACCCCTTCGATAAATCCTTTCAAATGCAGAAGCCACTTCAGGTGATGATTTTGTTTTCAACGGTTCTGCTTCTTTGTATCGACTTGCAATATCAACTACGGTTAGAGCGTATTTGTAACCGTGGTCATGTGGCAAAAATAATAGATCAGCCTGATGAACTTCATTGGGTCCGGTCACATCAAAATGCGAGACATTAATTTGTTTAAGCGGTGGTAGATAAATTTGCCATAGTGCCTGTTTAGATAACCAATGAGCCGCGGTGGTTTTTTTTCACTTTTGCAGCGCTAGCGAGTTTATGGATTGCTGATTTACCCCTCCAGTATCCTTTTGGAGAATAGTAAATAGATTCCATGTTGTTATTAATTACCATCACCTAACATCAATTTGCTTTTCATTGCCGATTTTATCAAAAAGGAAGCCAATTTTTCTTTGAATGATTTATCAGGAATGGCATTCAACGCATGAATTAATTTCACATCTGCTAGATGCCTGTGTTGCAAATTGCTGCTTTTATAAGCAACATCATGAAGGTGACAGGCCTTATCAATGGCGTTTATTGGTTCTTCACCGGGGTTGGGTTGGTTATGATTATTGAGTCTGATATCTAATCGTGTTCCGGGGCCACAGTAGCTATATCCTGGAAGGTGTTTTTCTCCGGGGTATTTTGCCCATGGGGTTCCAGGGAGTTTTGCTAATTTGGCAGCGATATCACCTCCTCGTTTTTTTTTAAAGGTTCCTTGGGTTCCTTGGGTTTAGAAACAAATCTAAATTTCTTTGTACTACATTGTACGCATTTACCAGAAAGCGCTGATCGGTTAATTTTTGTTGTAATCGTCGTCAAGTCATCTGTGCCAGTACGTTTTTTACACTTCACACAATATAGATCCATAATTTAAGTATAGAGATATGAATATAATTGATTTTTCAGCGACTAAAACAAGAGAACCAGTTAAGCATCATGCAGCGCTACCAAACTCTATCCGCGCAATTATAATCGGGCCATCTGGATCCGGCAAGACGCAATTGTTGCTCAATTTAATAATGAGATGGATGAAGTGGGATAAGTTGTATTTAATTGCCCCTAGCGTAGATGACCAACGATGCTATGAAGTGCTAAAAGATTTTAATGAAAACGCTTCAGAGATTGCCGGCGAGGATATTATTGAATTTATAACCGATATTGACGAGGCACCATCAGTAGAAGACCTCGATGGAAGTATCAACAATTTAGTTTTATACGACGATGTAATGTTAGATAAACAAAAAAACCCAGCTAGAATATTTTCCCGAGGCAGGCACAAAAACACTGATGTGATATATGTCACTCAACGCTACACACAAATACCAAAAGTGATTCGCGATAATTGTAATGTGTTGTGTGTGTTTAATGGAGTTGATACACATACGTTACGAAATATTTGGCAAACTTGGTGCTGCGATGATATGGATCATAATCGATTTAGAAATTTCTTTAGTCATGCTCAGTCAAAACCACACGGATTTGTAACAATAAATTTACATGACCCTAGGACACGATATCGTATCGGACTGGATCAAATATTCGGTTGAAAAGTTTTTACTCATTCAGGACCATGTTTTTGATTTCATAATTTTTTGCCTGATTTCATTGATTTTTTGCCTGATTTCATTGATTTTTTTTTTGCCTGATTTGATCCTAATCCATGAAAACGCTATCCGATTCACCACACTTTTGGCCGTAGAAGCCTGATTTCATTGAAAACTTGTTTAAAAATGTTGTCCGGCTCGCCCCCTCTGCTGCTTTACGAGTTTGAAATCCTAGATTGTGATTAGGATTATTACTAGTAATCTTATTCCCGACATCAGCAGAAGCAGCCCCAGCATTATATTTTGGTCGTCTTACAGTAAACTGATTATGATCAGCGTTATTAGTAATAACTTTCGCGAACATCATTGAATGATCGGCAGATCGTATATAGTCGTCGGAATATCGAGCTAACCCCAATAATATAGCTGCGATATCAACGTCGTTAACGATAAATTCGATCTTTGTGAAGTGCCAAATTTTCGGTCGACCTATTAATAAACCATTAGTTGTGACCAGATAGCCATTAGTTTGATCATGGAGACACATCGAAACAAGAAGGGTGCCTGTAAAGGCTAGCCATCCGCTGAACTAATTGACACGCTGTTTATACAGGAGGCATGACTGACCCACGGCGACCTTGTAAAGTTTCATTTTATCACGAAAATGTCAGAATTGAGAGAATACAGAGATTATGTTACTTAAAACCAAAGCATGTCATATTGACCATGACGTAAGCGACTTTTGGAGGGAAGCGAAAGGGAATACATTTGTTTCTGATTGGTCACGGTTAAAAAAGGGTGTGTTTTACACGAGAAATCTGTAGAACCTAATATCGCAATAGCTAAATTAGAATTCAGTCTTTACAAATTTCTCTGCAAGAGATGAAGAGGTGTAGAATTATTATTAGTAGGACTCTGGATCGTATTTTAGAGAAGTACATCCGTAAAGCAGTAGACCAGGGGAAAAACCGCAAAAAAACATCGATTGAGTGACGCACCAAACACAAGGAAGTAAACAGCTTTTTGGGAAAGAAAGTGAAATACGGGAAAAAAAGGAATTGTGAAGGAGAAATCGCCGTGTATACATTGATACAGTGGACCAGTCTTGATTCAACCGGAACATCCACGAGGGCAGATTATAAATAGAGAGAGGAAAGGATTTCAAGATCAACATTGGATTGAACAGAGAACGTGGTTCGAGGTTATGAAAATCGAACAAACCATTGACTTCGATTGTGACACTCGATCCTATGATGATTTTTAACTATCAGTAATACAACGGCTAATTTGTTTAATTCTATTTCAAATCTATTTGTAATTCGGTGAAAGTTAATTTCTAAACCGCGTGTATTCCTAATGAAAGAAAATTGTATGATTATGTGTGTATTTGATTAAATTGTTTATTTATCTTTACGGAGGCTCGGAGTTGTTTTGTTCAATAAACCCGCTCAGGTTACCATATACATTCTCCTACTCGAACCGGGCAATTATACCGAGGGCGGTCATCTCTTAGATAACGAGTATCAGAGGGGAGTGGGTCATAGTGTTATTATTATATGTTATACAATTCCCCTTGACAAAATGGGACATAACACTTAACCTTTGACAAGTGAGGATTATACAATAGTATACGAGTAACGCTCATGACCCGCGAGAATCTGACAATCTTATTAGAGTTAATTATATATTGTGCGCTACTATACAGCGCCATTATACCGTTGTTGACAATCCCGACTTGGGTGGTTGGAAGATTAGCATGTGGATCACCAGTAGTATGATCAACTAGTCGATCTTTCACCTCAATGTAAGCTTCACACGGTAAAAAGTAATTGGAGTTATCATAAAACCGAAGTTAAATTCGTGCTCTAGAATTGGAATTTATCGCACTATATGTGAAAAATTGATAATTGCGCACATAATTATTTTTTATGTACCGGCGCGTCCATATCAAAAGCTTCATTTGAAATCGAAACGAACAATTTATTGTATAGTTGTCGATCCAAATCATGATCTTGTTAAACCGCTGCCAGAGATTAAATTTGAAACAATATTTCTTTGAGATTCACCGTCTTGATTTTTCATTGATGATTGTACTAACAAAGTTAATTTTGATTTACTATACCATTTACTATTTTACTCACCCGCGGTGGCCTAAGTTTCGTAGACGGCAATTTTATCGGCGCTGATCTTTGTTTTTTTTAAACCATCGACATAAGTTTTTTTTTCTGGCGGTACCAGCGAGATTACCAATTTCACTGATACCTTTATCGGGAATAACACCAATTGCTTTCTTCGATAGTTCTTTGGCAACAGGCGCGATTTTCGGAGCAATTCTAGTAAATAATCTCCGAATGATATCACCGAGTCCATCTCCGTAGTATACTTTATATACAGGCAACCGTGAATGTACTACATTAACAGTAGTGGGTCTATTGTTAGTGCGATATATGATCATTTTATTTAAGTCCTTTTTATCTAATCTGTTGACGACAATCAGTCGCTGTTATAGTCATTAACTAATTCATCCATGAATTCATGATATAAACCAATATCCATGATACAATCTTGAAATAGTCGTCGGCAGATATCAGCAGCTTCATTAATTATCTCGCGGAAACTATTTCCAGATCGTTTACCCCCGATGAGAACTTCCAATCGTTCTATGTAAGCGAAAATATTACGCGGACAAGGAACGAGATCGCTACCATGAACTCCAGACGGAGTTATATTCTGAGAAAAACCCTTGCCATTAATTTTAGTTTCACCAGTTGCACATTGTGAGGAAGATTTTATTATATCTAAAAGTTTTGATGTTCCAGGTAATCCAGGATCTGATTTTCCGTTGTAGATGATTCAACGATTCAACCTTTTTAATTTCAGCCGTAAGCTCAGCATATAATTTATCTTTATATGAAGCTTTAGTTACGCCAGTCATTGCACGACATAATCCATTTTGCAATAATTTTTATCTAGAGATGAAACATAATCGGGTTGTAAATAATTCGTTTAAGAAAGAAACTTACAACAAAAAAATTAGCCAATTCTCTTATAGAATCAAATTTCATATTTTTGATTTCATCACATTTACCCGGAAGAAGTTAATCGATGAAAGAAACTCTTGCACTAACATCTCCCTCCTGAGATTCAATAATATCACCTTCTTGTTCAGGTTCAGGTTGTACGGCGATTATATAAGCTGGAGGAGGTTTTAGATATTCTTTCGTTTTCCTGGATCTTTGTGCTATTTTTTCTAGTACCGGGAGAAGAGCTTTTTTCATCGTTGTTCATTAGCAATATCTACCAATATAACCTTCTCAGTAGCTAACGCAGTTTTTTCAGTAGCTGTATTTATAGGTTTAAATAACTGTTCGGTATCAGCAGCAAAATCAACACGAGCTTCTTGACGAGCTTGTAAGAGTCTCTTACCGGGAGAAATTTCTTAATTACTTCCAACCGTTCTGTAGTTATTTGTACTTCTCCGATATTTGTCATTATATTATAAAATATATAGTTAATTAATCGGGACCCACAAGGATATAATTGACACGCGAATGTAATTTTTTTCACCGCGTGGGAAAATAAATTGGTGAATTACAATAATCGTTATTTTGCCAAAATAAAGGGTGTATCAAAAAGTTGGCTTCAGCCTCTCTGATGAAACACATTGATATACTCGACGCGCGGATGTAAGTTTAAACGAAAAGATGGACCCAAAATAACTGCTATTTTGACAAAATAACGGATCTATACAATGGTGCCTTCAGCCCCTCTGCTGCTGGCTGTTTTCCTTCCTTCGTTGTTTTTCTTCTTTTTCATAATACTGAGAATCCATCTTGTGTACCGCTTTGCGATAGTGTATACACGATGCATGTGATGTGTCAATTCGAAATGCGTTCGTTTTAATTTTATTTTAAAACAAACATAAATCCAGTCCTCTTTTGTGCATACTGATACAATCAGAGTAACACATTTCATCAATAGATAGAAAGCTAAAACACTTAACGACACAACTGTAAAATAAACGTTTGCATGTCTGATTAATAAATAATATTATTTCACCGTAGGCCGGATATTCAGTATAGTTTTGACCCCATTACTTGAACTTGAGTCATTGTGTTTGCATCTTGAATGTAAACTCCGGAAAAGCAATAATTGCTCTCAATGCTAAATCTGTAGACATTAATTGATGCATAGAATCATGAAAATATTTCGGTAGAATAAGTCTTATTTATGCAAAATTTAAAAGATCGTTTACAGTGTAATCATGGATTGGGGTAAATTTCTTTAGCATTAGCAACTAGAATCAAGTTCATAAATATGTTGCCAACAAATCAAACCATAAATCCAGTCCTCTTTTGTGCACACTGATACAATCAGAGTAGCAATATTCACCAATAGATAGAAAGATAAAACACTTACCGACACAACTGTAAAATAAACGTGTGCATGTCTGATTAATGAATAATACTATTTCACCGTAGGCCGGATATTCAGTATATTTTTGACCCCATTACTTGAACTTGAGTCATTGTGTTTGCATCGTGAATGTAAACTCTGTGATGTCAGTCAGAGGTAATGTAAACAAACTTACACTCTAAGGTGGCTGTCTATACAATGGTCTTCGGAAGTGAATAACAAAATACAGATCCTAGCATGACCTATGTGTCTACATAAATTGTTATTTAAAGTTCATAAAAATGTACACATTAATTCAGTTTAGAAAAGAAAAACAGTGTTAGGGATTATAACAGTTGCCACATAAAATCAAAGGGAATATCCGATATATCAGAGGCATACAATTTTATATGTGGTGAGTCTAATTTACTAAGATTTATTGGTGCCCTTTCCATAACATATCCTTTACACCACCCCAAACCACTACTACATGAGAAGTTTGCAGCTACATTTCAGTATGCGCGACCCAAAAAAATTTAAATGTTACGTTAGGTGAAATATTTACTAACATTTTTGTAAAGTATCATTTTATCAAACAGTTTGTAACATATATTGAAGGTTGGTACTGAGCACATGTCAATTGTACGAAAAAATCAAATACCAGCCTCTGATAATTGCAACTACGCAAGTATCAATCGCGATTCAATCGCTTGATAAGATGGAAAAACAACAAACATATTAAGTAGAAACATTTACCTGAAGTGATAAATCTCTATTTGACACTGAAGAAATGCATGATTATATTTCCAGATCCATCAAAATGATTCTGAGCTAAAAACAAAGTGCTTGCTGTATTTACTAGCTGATGTCTTATGTTGCCAAGTCTTCTATTGGAAACCGTTTATACGGTAAGCGGGTTTGAATGTCTCATTTTATTTTCCGGATTATTATCAACACTTATGTTACCAAGTATGCTAAGAGAAAACGTTTATATGCTACTCGGGTACGGATGTCTCGTTTTATGTTCCAAATGATTATCAACGGGTAGGGATGTCTCATTTTAGTTTTGGGGTTATTATCAACGGGCAGATACCCGATGGACCTTGGTACCTTTTCAAAGTTCCATCAACCAGATGGAAATAAAAACAGTTTGTGTAAATTTAATTATGTTTGGGCATTATAAACAATAGGCGTAAAGTGAAATTAAAAAAAATAGTGTAGTTTGCAAACTCGATATCTGAATATTTCGTGATGGAAAATGATATTGAAGAGCACTACTCGAATTCCACCCAGATAATAATGATGAAAAGGCACACTTTCCAAATCCATGAATTATTTCTAAATGATTAACAGACCAAATCCCACTGCAATGAAAGTTGGCATTTCTGCCCATTACCTGATATTGATCACCTGATTGATAAGTAATTGCGTTTGTAATTTGATTTCAAACTTTAATAAAAGACATAAAGAAAACAATGGTCAGTCACTCGCTCTATATACACCAGATCCTATGAAGACACGTGAGTTAAATGTCAGCGAACTGGTGGAGGCCCCAAACCAAGATTCCGTCTTAGCTGTGCGAGCACGGCCGCGCAAATACTCCGACGTATCCGCTCAGCTAAAAATGTTCGTGCAGCAATTTGTACAAATGTTTTATGTTAATCTAATAATTTCCTCAGTCATCTTTCTGCTTGTACAATACGCAGCGAACATCTACCTTTTCTTAGAGGGAACGTCGCCTGCAGTATGAAAATAAAAACCATTATCTATGAATGAGAAGTTGGATACGAAAAGCACACCTTACTAAATCTATTTATTGAAATATATGTGAGTTCAGATCGTCTCTTCTTTACAACAGCTAACCTGTAATGCAGAAGATATGCAGATAACAGTCATACACAAACATTCAAAAAACATTTGCGAGATGGCGAGAATCATATGCCTGTTAAAGGCCCACAGCAATATGAGCAATAAAGCTCATCTGGGAAAGTGAGCCCAGTCTCAGAATAAATTGAAAGCCATAATATGTAATGTATAGCAGAAATATGAGGCTGCTGAATGGATTTTCAAACAAGCATTCGGCTGAAC
Organism: Unio pictorum; assembly: GCA_030141615.1. Lineage (NCBI taxonomy): Eukaryota > Metazoa > Mollusca > Bivalvia > Unionida > Unionidae > Unio > Unio pictorum. The sequence continues at coordinate 2,027,856 of JARLTB010000248.1, read as the reverse complement.
ATATCAACAGAAATCTCAAATATATTTGAAAGCCGATTATATTTAGCTAGGGTCTTAATAGGCTTATATTCAATTTGTATTGATGTCAGGCTTTTCTAGTTGTTACCGCTGTCTAGCTAAGACTGTATTTATATAAACAAGTTTAATTTGTTACCAATCTTCCCACTTCCATCAATAACATTAAGTAATAATCTCTAAAGTTTAACCAACTTTTCTGTGTCTAGTATTGTGTAATCAGTTTACCCAACTGCTCGACTAGTTTTCATTTGTCATATTTCTAACACCTTAAATATGGATATGCATTAAATTATTTGAAGAGATATATTTCTCTTTAAACCTTTCGAGATCATGTAATTTCTAAAATCTAATAAAATAATAGCAATAATGTTTATTACAAAATTAGAATAAAACATAATTATTTATTAGTGTGTGTTTGTCTGTGTGTATGTGTGTGTGTTTGTTATAAAGATCAGACTGACATAGAAGGGAAAAATAGAGACCGATGTGTGCTTTTAAGATGTTTAATCTGGATTTGTATCATTTGCATAACATCTTTTTCTTGCAAAGTCGCTAATGGTTTCTGCATTAAACCACAATCTTGTTTTAACTTCATTAGTTTTGCTATTCAAATCCATATGCCTCAGAACATAAAAAGACTTGAACAAACTGCAAATAATTTTTTTTTCTTCAGAGAATTCTTGAAATTGTCTCTATTCCTTCCAATTTCCTTAACTCCCATGAAGATACATGTAATGATCTATCTACGTATGCCTATTCTCCATCTTCCTTCCAAGATAACATAATTCAAATAATATTTCATACTACTTATGTATAGCACACATATTCAATATATATTCTAACATAAGGGTTTAAGGACTATATTGTCTGGTAATGCAGTCTTACAAGCACATTTCAAGCATTTGTCTGAAAAAGCCTGGTATAAAGTTATTTGTTAGAATAGTATTACATCTACCTTGGATTGTTTGTTATATAGATCCAATTATTTACTGCCTGTGATGATTGTCTAAGGAATGATTATACCACACAAGATATATAATCATTGACAGCAAAAAATCATGTTGAAGACTCTGATAACAATTCTCCATGTGCTTGCCGGGCACTGTCATACGAGACATATATTCGTTTGTTTAAAACTGTGACTTGTAATGCTCCAAGGTATTAAAAAATTAATTCACTCTTTTGTTTTTAACACTGGCACTAAAACATTCAACCATAGAATACCATTCGTCTCACTTTGGGCATACCTACGTTGTCTAAAACATTATTTCTGCCTTCCACACTTTTAGAGAGAAAACAAACACCGTATCATCGGATATTCCTTTCCTTTTCCAGAAAACCACAATTTGGCTTGTTTCATCAACTTTAAATCGACATTGTCACAAAATGTATTCGGAACAAATATATTTATTTGTTTACATTGTTTTGGTTCTGATAAACTTTCTTTTGGAATCAACTAACTGCTTGAAATCATGTTACTATTCGTTAGGCATTTGGAATATCGAATATATGTGTCATCGGAATACCAGTATTTGTTGTTACATCTTAAACCATTTGATACATTGGAACCACACCCACACCCCTTCGTTGCTGTTTCAACGTATATCAGTATTAAAAAAATAATCCATAGCTCCAAATCTACAAAACTGACAGGAACAAAACATTATTTTTTTTACAACTGATTATTGAACTCGTATAAAATAAAAATCAGAAAGGATAGTATGACTTCCAACGCTTTGCATCTCCGGTAAAGCAATAATTGCTCTCGATGCTAAATCTGTAGACAGTAATTGATGCAGAGAATCATGAAAATGTTTCGGTAGAATGAGTCTTTTTTATGCAAAATGTAAAAGATCGTTACAGTGTAATCATGGGTTAGGGTGAATTTCTTTAGCATTAGCAACTAGAATCAAGTTCGTAAATATGTTGCCAACAAATTAAACCAAAAATCCAGTCCTCTTTTGTGCATACTGATAAAATCAGAGTAACAAGGTTCAACAATAGATAGAAAGCTAAAGCACTTAACGACACAACTTTAAAATAAATGTTTGCATGTCTGATTAATGAATAATATTACTTCAGCGTAGGCCGGATATTCAGTATAGTTTTGACCCCATTACTTGAACTTGAGTCATTGTGTTTGCATCGTGAATGTAAACTCAGTGATGTCAAGCAGAGGTAATATAAACAAACTTACACTATAAAGCAGTTCTCTATATAATGGTCCTCGGAAGTAAATACAAAAATACAGATCCTAGCATGACTTATGTGTCTACATAAATTGTTATTTAAAATTCATAAAAATGTATAAATTAATTCAGTTTAGAAAAGAAGAACAGAGTTAGGGATTATAACAGTTGCCACATAAAATCACTGGAATATCCGATATATCAGAGGCATACAATTTTATATGTGGTGAGTCTAATAACTAAGATTTATTGGTGTTGTTTCCATAACATATCCCCCACACCACCCCCAACCACTACTACATGAGAAGTTTGCAGCTACATTTCAGTATGAGCGACCCAAAACAATTTAAATGTTACGTTAGGTGAAATATTTCCTAACTTTTTTGTAAAGTATCGTCGATCAAACAGTTTGTAACATATATTGAAGGATGGTACTGAGCACATGTCAATTGTACGAAAAAATCAAATACCAGCCTCTGGTAACTGCAACTACGCAAGTATCAATCGCGATTCAATCGCTTGATAAGATGAAAAGACAACAAACATATTAAGCTGAAACATTTACCTGAAGAGATGAATCTATATTTGACACTGAAGAAATACATGATTATATTTCCGGATCCTTCAAAATGATTATGAATTAAAAACAAAGTGCTTGCTGCATTTACTAGCTAATGGCTTATGTTACTAAGTCATCTATTAGAAACCGTTTATACGGTAAACGGGTATGAATGTCTCATTATATTTTCCGGATTATTATCAACACTTATATTACCAAGTCTGGTAATAGAAAACGTTTATATGGTACACGGGTATGGATGTCTCGTTTATTTTCTGAATGAGTATCAACGGGTAGGGATGTCTAGTTTTAGTTTCCGGATTATTATCAACGGGGGTATATCCGACTGCCCTTGTTTCCTTTTCAAAGTTCCATCATCCAGATGGAAAGAAAAACACATTGTGTAAATTTATTTATGTATGGGCAATATAAACAGTAGGCGTAAAGTGAAATGGAAACGTGGTGACTCCTATGCATATTGTGTAGTTTGCAAACTCGATATCTGAATATTTCGTGATGGAAAATGATATTGAAGAGCACTGCACGAATTCCACCTAGATAATAATGACGAAATGACACACTTTCCAAATCCATGAATTCATTCTAAATGATTAACAGACGAAATCACAAAAACAAATCAAACTTAGTCAGGCTGAAGATAGACATATCGTTTTTAATAATCATTGTGTTCTCACCATACTAATACCTAGTTGTATATATGCACACTATTATATGTACGCTCGGGTCCTTTGATGGTCAAGAAGTCACTGGCATAATCCTATACAGATCATTGATATCTTACCAATGTCCTTGTGTGTTCATTTATAGGTTCGGCCAGCGTGGCTAGGTGAAGAAGCTACCCAGTGGCATCCCTGGGACGGGAGTTCTTCCTTCACCAAATTTATGGCTTTTCCTATGCTAATACTTAATGTTTTCTTTAGCTAATATTTAACTATGTATTTCTCTGTATCCATCGTAGGCGATGCCAGAATGACGTCATAGCATGTGATATGTTAAGCATGCGCATTTCATTTTATTTTGTTCCAGTGTTACATCAACCGGAAAACAAAACTCCGCCAATATAATACACCCAAATTGCCTGGGATCATCAGAACTTGGTGCTAATCGGAAGAGCGTATACGCTAATACGCGAATCAGGTTTCAACTTAATAAGGACATAAAACGAATCGAAGGTGAGACGTCACTGTCTTCTTTATATTCCACCCTGTTCGTCTCTTTTACATTTTATATTTCATTCCATTTTTCTGTTAGGGTTTCACCAGTTAATTATTTTTCTTGAAACTTCATAGTTCAAAATGTCATCCACTTTATGTGTACACAAATTTACAACTTTACCTGTATCGAGGAAAAAATGTTATTTTCTTGTCAGTGCTCTTTGCTCTTTAGTACGATATAGGTGTAACCAAAATGACATGATATATATGCAGTATATCCCAAAAAAACTTTTGTACGAATTAAGGTCCGATTTTGAAGTTTTTGCAAATATGATTACATGTATTTTCTTCATCGCTTTGTGTGTGCGTGTGTGTGTGTGTGTGTGGGAGAGAGAGAGAGAGAGAGACAGAGAGAGACAGAGAGATTGTGATGTCTTTTATCGTAATGTATTTTGCTCTAGCTTGACTAAACTCGTGATAGACAAGATATTTCGTTTGGCAAATACATAAACATCGTTAAGACTCTGCTTATTTACATCACTGTTCTGTATAATTCAAATTTTTGTAGATGTTTTTCTTTAGAATATCTGAAACCGTATGATTTCCAATGCAAATTTCTCGCCCCCACCCTGTAATTTTTTCCAATCACATTTTGACATATTTTTATAATATTTGATCAAACTAGTTTTATTCTCTTAATATACTTTAGTCTTACGATGCTTAGTTTGGAGTTCAAACATCGTGAAATGTGAGTGAAGGTAAAGCATAGTTATAGCTATTTAAATACGGACCGCTCCGGTGGTCTGGTGGATAGAGCCTCCGCCCCGAATACGAAATGTCGTGGGTTCGATCCCCGGGCCGAGTCATACCAACGACTTACATAAATGGTAGCAACAGCTGCCTCACTTGGCGCTCAGCATTATGAGGTTCATGTTAGGAAATGTCGAACTGTATCAGGATCATGTGACTGGGTGGGACATCATGCTACATGTCTGCGGTATGCTGATCCAGTGCAAGACATCGCTATAAACTGAAACACTGCAGACATTGTAGCAATTACACACACACACACACACACACAAACACACACACACTTAAATACGTGTACTGAATATTTATTCTCCATTGAAACTCATGCAAGACAATTTCTTTAGAATATCGGAAACAGCATGATTTCCAATGCCTAATTTCACTGCCCATCTCCTTGGACGTTTCAGACTTCGTATATTTATACTAACTGGTCAGACTAATTTTATACTGTTTGGATAATTCATGTCTTACGATACTAAGTCATTTAAAGATCTTGACATGTTAGTAATGTAAACATCAGTCACAGAGCTTTAAATGTGTGTATCATTCTTCTTCATTGAAACAATCGGTCTTTAAAAGATACTCTTGTTTTGGTCTCTTTTGGAAAGCCAGCAAAAGTGATGGAAAATGCCAGTTTGAACAATATTAAGTAAAGAAAGGTTTTTTATTTGATCACGTATACAAATGAATATCAACCATAATATACATATAATAAGACGACAAACTATATGTTTTAAATCGATTAAAAACAAATATTCAGTTATTAAAAGTTCGCTTTTAAAGTTGGTTCTTATATGACGCAAAGACTTTGTACTATCCTTGAATGTTTCGATGCGCTGATAAATCACTTGGTACATTTGCAGGCACTTTATCTCACATATCAAACTACTACAGTATTTGTTAGCTCTTAAAAACCTATTTCAATGCGTATCATGAATTTAGTAGCTAACATAAGTTCAAATATAAAAGTGAACTTTGTTTCATAAGGGCTTTTTAACGTTGCTACCAACCCTATCTGCTTGGAATAAATAACGAAAAAAGACTAAAAGACAACAAACTTCTTAAATTTTAACAAATATATTTATTTTCTATACTGAGAAAAACCAGCTAAATTCCAAATGATCCAAGAATTATAAACATTAGTCCTAGTAATTAAAATTCCTGAATGAAGTTCTATTAAAGTCAAGCCTTTTATCAGAGCACTTTTGTATTTTCAAAGAAAATGATCATTTGAATTCTATAATGTGAAGAAACTGAAATTCAGCCCAATCTGGTCACAACATATTACATCTTAAAACATCCTAAAACAGCTAGATGTTAAAGCACGAATGATAAAATAACATATTTACTTCTTGCTTATGAAACAACTCCAAATCCTTGACCCAAATCAACATATTTACTTCTTACTTAGGAAACTCCATGTCCCTGACCCAAGTTAGCATATTTACTTCTTACATAGGACAAATCCTTGACCCAAATCAACTTATTTATCTCTTTTAGTTTGCCTGAATACAAATCCTGATACTAAGTTCATACACAGACAAAATAATGCAGCTAATATTAATTCATTAAATTAGAACTAAAGAACAAACACATATATAAAATAGACATACCATTGAAATTTCGGATCAGAATTATTGCCGTTATAAGGTTATTGTTAAGACAATAATATATTCCATTGAGCATGAGGAATTTAGCAGCTAAATTAAGTTTAAATGTAAATGAGATTTTTGATTGTATTGGGGCTTTAAGAGTAAAGTTAAACTTTCGTATTGAAATTTCGGTTGGTATAAGAAGTTGAAGGATTTCGATTAATGGGAAAAAGTATGATAGTAAACAATACATTTTTTAAACTCCATCAAAAAGCAGTCTTTTGGGGATTTACTTTTACTGATGTTTCGACTTTGAAGACCTATTTCTATATGTATTTTAAGAGATTTTCAAGTTTAAGCTTCTGACTGGCCTCGAAACATTGAAACTAATTTCAAATTTCCGAGTAACGTTCTTTTATCTATTCTATAGCTCGTAGATATGCGTGTCTTTCTTACACTCACGTTGCTCACAGTACTGCTGATTTGCGGTCCAGAACCCACTCAGGGAATAAGATGCAACAAAGGTGTCAATGGCCGATGTAACGATGCGGGTTGCTACATCTCTGGCGGAGATTGTGTAACGAATGGATCAAAATGTAGATGCAAGCCTAGAATACTGTCCAAATAATTTGATTCTGTATGTTAATATATGTAATGATTTGGATTGACAATCTGCAAACATTTATATATTCAAATGTAGTATCAGAAAGTTTTATTTTATTGTAATATTTACTATCTATTTCTTCTGAATCAGAATATACTTTTCAAAGTACAATTTATTATTATTATTGTTATTATTATTATTATTATTATTATTCAATTCAAATCAATTCAATTCAATTCTAACATTAAATAATGTTTCTTAGTTCTCTCGTTTCAAATAAATTTTCTTTTTAAAGTTTTTGCATAAAGAAATTATGAATATGACTACTTAAAATTTGGACCTCTCTTGTCCAGATATATTTAAAATAAAGATTATTGCAACATGAACAAGTGTGGTTGTTATATTTTAAATACTAGTTTCATTTGTAACCCTTTATTATCCTACTTTTGATAAGGAAACGATAATTGGGAATCAGCTATTTATGGTTGCAGGGGTTTATAAACATAATACTTTTAATGTGCGAGTTTCAGCGTCGCCTTTATGATGATGGTAGGTCACAAAAACTTAAGGTCTCTGAGCTGTGGCAGAGACACACAACACGTAGGGATTCATTGGGATGAAAGAATCAGAGGGAACCAATCATATCCTCAATCCTACACTGAACCCACTGGTTAGACTCCCGTTTTTGCTCACAATGAGGTAGTAGATGATGCAGACCGGGTTACTCAGGCTAATGTCTATCTCTGTATCGTGAAGTCAAAGTATGTTGACCAAGAAACATGAAGGCTAATTGATGCATAACTCAAAACGTTGTGGTGCTGATGACTAAAATGGAGAGGGCGCGCATCCTTACCTATAAACTGATGAGAGCGTTACATCTACAGAATGGGAGGCAGTAACATGCTATAAAATGAGCTTTGCAACTCCTCCTCCACGGGATGTAGCAACAGGTTTATACATGAGATGTGTAATTCCTTCGAAATAGGATGTAGTCAGATGCTGCGATTAGTCTTCCAATGATACTTCACTGAGGGGTAAGCAAGAGAGAAAATGGAAAATCCTTATATATAATAGAGTATTGTTATAGGTGACGTGACTGTTGGGAAAGTGTCTGACGTTGGGAGCAAGGCTCCCGTTGTCGTTGTTATTGACATCGGCTGAATTGGTTTGCCATTGACAATCGATGCCATCCACTTAAGTGCGACGTCTGGAAAGATGTCGCCAAATGGGTTTGTGTAAAGTGTATGTGGTGCTATCTTGTAACCATCGTTGCATTTTATGTACACGGTGAATTTTCAGTTGCATTTTAGCGGCACGATACAATTTCTGAACTACTCGGTAACCTGCAAGGTGGACTGGATCGTAGTAAATACTTCCTAACACCTTCTCCATTGGTTTGATAATACGTCACCCATTCTACGATGATGCTACTTTGGGTGGGGCGAAATAGTGGTTTTGATAAAGGTTTTACGTTTCCGATGTGCCACAGGCGTGGAGTGGTGGTGGAGGAGGTAATGTTATAGCTTTGGTCTTCATTTCTTTTCTCACTTCTGGTTTCCCTTTTTTTTTTCACTTCTGTTGAATGAGGAATATACATCATCTTTTAACCCAAGTTTTAAATTATTGTTGACGAGTGGGAGAAGTGGTCAACAGAGAAGCTGCAATCTTACAAGAAATGGCAGTTGCGCAGGGTGCTTGACAGACGTCTCGCGCCTCTTCTTCCTGATATAATTATGGGGTTACGTTTGTCTTGGCTGCTGTGGGTAGTGATGATAACTGAATTTTCATCAGAGCCTTAAATTCTTTCAGAGTGGATAATGCTATTTGTTCTACAGCTTTCTGTTGAAAAAGTTGCAGTAGTTGCAAGAGTTGACCATGCTATACCGATTTTTCTGTTTTGGACAAATTGTTGCGAGCATCAAATATTGCAATTCGTGTTGTAACTGGAAAATCTCAGTCAAATAAGATTTTAAAGGTAAATGTAGTTTTTGTTGTTCTTCCCCACGATTGTATTCCATTCATCGCTTGTAAGGTACTAAAGTCAGTTTTCGTGCTTCCATTCGCTTCCAAATGTTCAGTCTTAGATCCTTGTGCTCCATAGATCCCTTTTATCTTCTATAATATTGCTACATTTTTCTACGATTCACTTCTGTCACAGCTGACGTCAAGATGCCTGCCATTGTTTCTACTAATCCTCTTATCAAAGGAGCAAACAACAATTGCAAAATCATCCGCGTTGTATCAACATTTGTTTATTTTGACGGATGAGTATTGTCTTAGGCTAAGCATTTTGTCTGATGGGTAGCGAATCTTTGGATAGGACTGACAACACGTGCCCATGTTTGACTAAACGAAGAGGCAGTACTTTTGTTTTCTTTCCTTTATGAGCCAGAGGGGTGTATGCACTTCCTTGAGGGATGCACCATTGGGTTCTCAGGAGCACATTCACAGTGATTACCGACGTTTACCACAAGTTTTGTGAATACTGGAATGCTCTACCACTGAGTGTCTTTGCGTCGTATCCAATTAATGACAGGTAACGCACATTGTGGAGGGGTTCGCAAAGGACTAAATCGGGTCAGTTTTTGTTTGGACAAATTCAGTAATCTCTGTAACATGTATGATCGTTCATGGACTTTGATTTTGAGGAGAGGTACTTTTGTGGGAAGCTGCCATTGCCACCAATGAGGAGTTGAAGGGTGTCACGACTGGAGGAGACATTTAGGGAGACACAGGTTTCCATTGTTCCATCAACTGCGGAAGAGCGAGTGCCAAACTGAGTCGAGCTGGAATTACCAGCACCGGAAACGTGGAAGAACCTGAGGATACAGGTTGTGGTTTAAGAATTATGGTTGCGTTCTGGACAAATGCCTATTTATTGGATGCAAGCTCGCTTGTGTCAAACTTTACTTTTCTGGGGATTTTCTGTGACCAGGCTTTTACACGTTACTCTTTCTTTTGGGTTCTCTTGACTTTTGTTTTGAGGAGGACTTTTAGAGCATTGGAATCCCATTTTAAAAGAACGAATGATGACACCTCGTAAAGAACTGCTACCTCCAAGTTTCAAAATTATTTGCTATTCGGTTTGAGTGTCGATGCGATGATCGAACAGTTGCGTCAACGTTACTTTGTTTCTCTCAAAAAGCTTTTTGTTTATTGTTGAATGTGAATAATGCCTTGCTGTCAACGTAAACCATCGTAAGACTTTGAGACTGGCTTTTAAGACGCGAGTACGTGTTTGTGGATTTGTTCGCTACTGGTACAGTACAAGGCACTAATCAATTTGATGATACTGAATGGACGTCATTTTGATGATGTATGAGATATTCAAAGTGTCTAAGGTTCTTATAGATTTTTAATTGTTGTTCTTATTGTTGTTGTTATGTTGACGACGAGGACGTGAACACGACATGTCCCCCATTTTGGCACCAGTCCTGAAACAAATGTTACAAAATCCCAAATTATTGGGGGTTGTGGCTTTTAAATACACGCGTAAATAGGTGTGTGGGGTTTGAGTGCCGTCATCGTACGCATGAGTCAGCCAAGGCGTTCATTGCTGTGTGGCTAAGACATGCATTTGCGATTTATCTCTATAGCTTTTAAACAAGACCACGTAATATACATTGAGACTTATGGTGTGATGGGTTTTACTTTGTTGGCATTACGGTGGTGCTCTTTTCGCGTAAACCACAGTATAATTTCTTCTTCGTCTTCTCCGAACATGTCAAAAATGACCCAATGGGTTTGACTGGGGTCAAACACAATCCTGATGTCTTCACTAGAAATGCCTTCCACAAAAACGTTGTAATCGCCTTGACTTTTTCGCTAGCGGCTGTACGCCGATTGCCACACTTTGTAACACCACACAATTCGTTCAGGTGGACGATCGATAAAAATGATATTTATGTTCGATCAAACGTTTGACAAATTCGGTTTTGCTTTAACCGCTGGATTCAGCAATTAACATGTTAAAAGGATGGCTATGATTTAATGCCTCCTAATTAGCACGTTCTAAGTGTTCGTCGATAACTTTGCATGTGAAGAAAGGAGGAGTAGAAATAACAGATGTAGAATAGTGTAAGGTATGTCACTTTTGACACAAAAAACAGACATTACAAGAGATTTTATATTTTATCAGGACATGTTCATTTCAAATCCTGTTTATAACGGAAACCCGAAAGACAAAAATACATAAAAGCCAAAATAGATAAGTATAGTAATAAAATACACATTGCATCGATCAAAGTGGAGTATAACCACTTTCTGTACAACATGGTTTTAGTAACCAAGGTGTCCTAGAGGTAGAGTGTAATGCTGTTACAGTCTATGCATTAGGTAAAGTCACATAGGTGTCCTCCTAGAATGGTCTTTTGGAAATGTCCATGCTAGTCCTGTCCTGAAAGGAGTGATTGTCTTCGGTGACAGGTTCTATTTCTGGCACTAGCACTAACATTGGTTAAAAAGTGACGTTTTTGACTGGACGTTAGATTTTAAGATCACAACGCTTAAGCATAATGGGCTACTTCTGTAGTCTAGGCCTGAAACCCCAACATTTCTAGTCAGGTACATATGTCCAATGAGGGTGTAAGTGACAAGGTTGACACACATTGACGTAATTATCATCCGTATCTAAAAGATGACAAATCCTTTTTTCGTTAGCAGTCGAGAGCTATCTAGATAAAAGCGTAATACTTTTAACAGTCTCTCGTGAACATTTAAATAAGCCACCATATTGTCTTAGTAGAAATTGTTCGTAAAGTGTCCACAAGGAATCTACGGGTAAACGAAATCCCAGAAAGCAAGTAACTATGATGCACACTACACATCGACCACAATTAATGGGACACATTTCTCGCAATAAGTGTCGGTAATCCTCCACCGATTGAAAGTTCTCATCAATTTCCTTCAACGGAATCTGTTGTATCACAAGTGATAAAGGTTGTGACATGGTAGCTAGTTTTATACCTCATTTTGATGAAAGCGATAAATGTACTTTGTTACGTATATTTGATGTCATTTATATTTATTTTATTTTTGTTTGTTTGTCAGATTAAAATTTGACATTTTAAGTTAAGATTTATTCATTGGGGGGAGTGACTTGTACTTTACAAAATAAACACCAGGTGTTGATCTCATTTCTGACCTGGCTTCAGAGTTGTAGACAAGCTTTCAAAATGATTGGTTGGTTCCAAGGACATTATGAAGCTTTATATAAACATCTTTCTATCTTTACTTGGGTCATAAGGTGTGTCTAAGAGTTTTTACAAGATCATGAGACCCCTTCCTTGTTTACGTAAAAACAGCTAAATAAATTATGTTTTGGAGCGAGCTATTCAGTAGAAGAGTTTGGACTGTTAGAATACTAAGTTGTGTGTCGTTTTGAGTTAATTTAAATTACCTTGTACTGGACATTATGTCAATTCGTTTGGATCAAGAGGAATTATTTTGTTATTTATCTGGGAAAGAATTGTGCTCATAGATTTTTTTTGACAAGAACTGACTTCATCAAGTGACATCGTCTTCCATATTGAATACTTCGCTGGGATTCGATCTTGGAATTATTTGGACATTTTATTACCAGGACATTTGCAATTTCTCTAGTGGATAATATTTTGAATTATTTTTGGATTAATTTTGGAATTGATTCTTAAAACCGTAAGTTTATTTTTTTTTTCTGAAAAATATTTGTACTCAATAAATTGTTTATTAAGTTTTACAAGCTTGTTATTTTCACTCTTTCTATGTTACTCTTTATTCGAGCCTAAGCACGTAACAACATTCTGCAAATAGAAGATCGTCCTCCGGTGGCAAATCGAATCGGTTTAGTCACTAATTCACACGTCACATTCCGTTCATAAGTTTCCTCCCCAGCTAAGTGTTTGTTGTGTAAAAGATTTTTGTAATCCTCTACCTCTGCGTCTGGAATTCTTTGCAGTATGTGTATCCTGTTTAAAAAAAGATTTAGTCACAAAAAACCAATCCTTCTCGCTCATATCCGGTTGAACAAGGTCTGACCAATGTAATATTTTAATCTGAATCAAACCTCATATATAATTCAGGTTCTAGTGGTTTAAACATCGGTAAAATAACGGATGCAATTGTTATTTGCGTTTTAATTGCATGTTGACCAACTCTCGGTAAATGCGTTCTCTCAACTCCACAGGCAAACAGCGAGTGGTCTTAATGTAAAGTATCCATTCAGTGTCCTATAAGAATCAGAAATCGCTAGGTCGTAGCCAATAGCTTCGTTTATATTTGTGCCAGAAGTATTGTCCTCCTATAATTCAGTCTTCATTTACTTTGGAAATGGGCATAGTTTAAAAATGGAGAAATTATGTTTCATTTGCGTTTCACTTGTATTTTGACTAAATCCGGTCAATGTGTTCTCTCAATTCTACAGGCAAACTACGAATTGTCTCTTGTAAAGTATCCACGCTGAGATTACCAATGTAGAAGGTAGATAGTGAAAATCTGGAGACCATTGAGTATGTTCCAGGTAAGCGGAATCTGTATGTTCCCACTCGTAATATGACACACCGCAACCGAAGCACTTGACTTTATCCCCTTCATTCAAGTACACAAATCCGGCTCTGGCTAATTCTTCTGAGTTTTTTTTACATATATTTTGGCCATTTCGTTTTAAAGCTTTGGAAACGACTTTCAAATTCACAGTTTTCAAGCAAACGCAAAGGGAACAACTATTCGTTTTTCGCAAGTTCATTTCGCTGAGGTTACGGTAAAATCTGCAGTGGTTTACTTAGGGTTGCATGACATCTCTAGAGTGGTAGCCGCATGATCTTACGCGGAGATGGACAGCCAGTACAGAGCCCACGATAACGGGTGGCATCGCTTTCGCATCCATCAGGTTTGACACGCACATCATGACTTTCCATGGTAGGTATAGTGGTAGTGTCCTGCTGAATCGCTGAGGTCACAGCGTACGGCATCCTTGCAATCGCAAGATATAGCATCTCATTCAATGAGAATCCCCGAACTTGAATGATGTCTGTTTAAACGTATTCATCGTTTCCGCTTGGCCCTTGTAGTTACAATAAGCTATCGGTCTTAGGCAGTGTCCCATTTTATATGGTGACCAATATTGACGTGACTGTACGGTAAAGTGAAGGGATTGGGAATCTTCACTTTCTGGTACACGATTTGATATACCTTTTTAAAAGCAGACTAACGATTAGGTGAGTGTGTACACCTACAATCTTGTGCGGTTCGACGATGGTCATTTTTTAGTTTTCTCTCTATCCAGACTGCAGGGCTATTTTAGCAGGTCAATGTTAACCACTCAACTGGTGCAATAATTGAGAGTCAATCCTTTCACTTTACATTCGGCGTGCATTTATCCTTGCCGGTTTTGGTATTCGTAGCAGTAATCTTTAGGAATGCCACTTGCAAAACGTTACAATCATGTCGCTGGGATGCTCATCTGTTCAGGCTCCTAATCGGTCTCCTTCGAAGTTAGGGTAACAGTTACGTGGTCGATTGAAGCAGATGCACCAACACACGATCTCCTAGAAGTTCTAACACTTTGTACATTTTTAAGCGAGCATTGGCTGTCACGTTATCCGAAATGATGACATTTCCAAATTCGTCGGCATCATAAAAGTATAGGTCTTCACTAAAATGTTGAATTTACGTCCTGCATGACAATGTCTTGTTGAATTTACGCTCTCTATGAAAAGGTGTACGATTATTTGCCTCCATGGCAAGCTGTGCCTATATACATACATACGTACGTACGTACGTGCGTACGTAAACATACACACACACATGCAAACATACATACATACATACATGCATGCATGCATGCATTCATGCATGCATGCATGCATGCATGCATACATACATACATACATACATACATACATACATACATACATACATACATACATACATACATACATACATACATACATACATACATACATACATACATACATACATACATACATACATACATACATACATACATACAGAAACAGCACTATAAGCCACCTGAGACCTAAGATGGCATGTGTTACTCAAACAGACACTTAACATGAATATAGCACTTGAAAAATAAATGGGAAATTAAAATGAGCGATTTGACGGCACTGGATACTGGAAAAATCAACAGAGTTGCAAGTGGCTGACCACAAGGTGTATAAACGTATTAATAGTGTTCGCGTTAACTTCAATACTACTCCTGGTAAGTTTGGGAAACTCAAAGTGAAAGGATTTTTAGACTTTAAAAAAATGCTTATGTGGTGAAAATTGTGTTTCGAGTCGAAGTGTTTATGTTGTCAAAATGGAAAGGTAATGATAAAAGGGTTTATGCTTTTAAGTTGAAAAAATAGACAAGAAAACAAACACTTATACGGCACAAAGACTAAATCAATTTGGAACCAATAGTCAAAGCTTCTATGTTTTCGAGACAAATGTGTTGCCATTAAAAGGTCCGTTTGGGGTGGCTGTTAACAAAAGACAGGCAACAAAGAAAGCATTACACTGGTTCTCTTCTCTTCCATAAACATCGTATCTAAGCGGGACTGTGCATTTAGACTCTCTTCAGACAACCTTGCCCTTACCAGATAAAACATTATCTTTCAAATATCTGTAT
This sequence comes from Unio pictorum, assembly GCA_030141615.1. Classification (NCBI taxonomy): domain Eukaryota; kingdom Metazoa; phylum Mollusca; class Bivalvia; order Unionida; family Unionidae; genus Unio; species Unio pictorum. The sequence goes on along the minus strand of JARLTB010000248.1, from coordinate 2,012,298 downwards.
CTCTCATCTTCGTGATAGTCCATAATGATTTCATTTAGATGGATAGTCCATGCTGAACAGCATCCCCGGAATTAGGCTAGACAAAACAACATTCGTCCTAACCTTGTAAATCCATGGGACTAACCATTTGTTTTATAAGCTTGATGTGTGAGCAAAACTGAATGACATTTTTTACCAACCCAAAGAGGCGTTACAAATTACGAACGCAGTCTCTCTTCCAATCAGACGACGGTTACGTTTGACGTCCCTTGCGATATATAGATGTGATAGTATTTGTTGTGCTGTGTAATTGATGTGACATAGATTGGTCTTGGATGAATTTAAAAAGTTGATAAATAGGGATTCGCCAACTGAGGAGGCAAAGAGTTATGGCATAGTGGCTACCAAAACATTCACTGTTATACTTCAAGAAGTGACTGATTTTACTTGGTATGTAACCCATTTTGTTTCCTCTTCTCATGAAAATGTGCTGGTGTCATTACCTTCGACTTCCATACCTTGGATAGAGGATTATAGACACAGACAGAAAGAAAAATTAAAGAAATTTGTTTATAACAGCAGAATTAAGACGAGTGACATTCAACAGAAACAGCAAGATGACGAAAGAAGTAAAGGAGAGGACGAAGAGCCGAAAAAGTGCAAAGGTAGAAAAATAACGGTAACGGTCAAACGTCGACGGTGCAGCTAGACATTTCGGTAGATGTATCATACTTCTTTATCTCGACCCAAGAAAACAATACGGCCACGCCAAGCATTTCATCCTAAACATCGCCATCTCTATACCGAGTATACCTGAGAGACCAACAGCAGCTGCGATCACTACATTCACAGTATCATGTGAAGAAGTAGGACATGGTCGTTGCAAGGGTAGATGGAAGTTAAAACTCATTCATTTTAGTTCAAGAGTTTGTTAAAGAACAAACGACCATAAATCTAGACTAGACAGTCTGGTAAAAGAGTACCAAATATAGTAAACCGTAAATACTTTCCCCATGATGTGTTTATGCTGATCTCTTTGTGAAAATATCAATGAACAGTTCACATCACAGTAATAAAGCCCGTTTCTCTTCTTCTTTCACTTACTGTCCCTGTTTGGCATTTTTTCACTCACACCAGTTCCTCCTCACTTTGTTATATTCCGCTGTTTGACTTCTTGCTTTCTGAACAATTCTTCTCGACAGGAGCTTTCACCATCTACTATTGTTTTTTTAGTTGGTTCTCTTTTTTTGGGGTCACTCTGACGAATGGTAACAGGTATTTAGACCTTTGTCTCTTTCCTCATGTGTTGCTCTGATTTTTGAACATTCTGTAGGCAAATGTCCCGTCTTGTAACAGATATAGCAAGTATCCTGACTTTTATCCCGAACGAAAAATATGTCTGTTGTCGTTTCTGACGTTAATGTTCGTATGAAGGTCCTCAATGTTCTGACCAGAAGCTAGATCTGTGTTACCACTTCTATATTCTTGACCGTGTGTGAACTGAGTGATTACTCTAACTAAAACACACTCACCCTATATATAGAGGTCCACTGCGTGTAAAATATAGTCGAATGAAAGTTTGCAATCAAGATAAAACAGTCGCACGCGTTCAATGAAAACGAACAAGAAAATAAGAGGCCACAATGTGACATATTGTCTCGCACATGAGCTGAAGTTTTAACTCATATGCATGCATCTATTTAAAAACGGCATGAATAAACCTGAAGCAAAATTTTCTATGTCTGCCACCAGACCAAGAGAGTCATCCGCCAACGAAAGGCAGAAAGTAGCACTCAAGCTCAAGTGACTTTACCTAGTTTGAGATAGAGCGTACAGTTACACGGTCATATTTCAAGATTGTATGCTCTAATTGCCGCTGGAGAAAGCCGAAGGTTTCATCAGCTATTTATAGGATTTCTTTTTCACCACACTGAAACGCCAATGCCGTGCCAAAGAAGAAGATTGTTAGAAACTCCATATTTATGACAACATTTTTAAGTGACCGTAAGGATCGTGTTTAGCAGCCCAGTATAATTTGCTTTGCCTGGCTACTGTGACTTTAAATGACAATTTCAAAGATTCAAAAGGAAATGTCTTAAATATTTAGCTCTCTTTGAAACCAAATAATAAGACATTGCCGGATTTATTTACCTGGGAGGAGGAGTTAAAGTCTTTGTATTGACAAAGAGTTAGATCGTTCAAAATGGGAGGCAGTTCTTTTCTGTCTCAGTTAAATTGATACAGCATACGTGGCCACACGGATGCTAGAGGAAGAAGACAGACGATAAGTCTTTCAAACGCCGTCGGCTCTACCCTAGTACGATTGCAGCGTCCGTGATGACTCCTTGCTCCACTCTCCAACGAGAAGAAGTTTGGGTTTGAAAGATAATATTAATATCGTCCAAATGAAGAAGGGGAAGCAAAAAGAGAAAAAAGAAAATAGCTATTAATTTGCCACTACCACCACCATCTACTCATGTGGCCCGTCGAACACGTCAAGCACTTTTAAGTTCCACGAAACCAAGAGTAGCGTCAGTGTTATGTGCGTGACATTTTGAAGAGATTCCTGGTAGAGAATGTTTCAGCCAGTAATTGCTACAATCCTGCCCATCATACGGGTTATGGAGAAGTTCAATCATTTTATCGTGCTGACAAAACCCAGTTGAAAAGTTTATGTTTACCCCAAGTGCAATCTTAGTTACAAGATAGAGCCAAAGCGGAGGCCATGAGTCATTAATGGCACGTTAGTGTAGTCGATTGGGGCGATTTCTCTTATATGGATAATTGCAGTTACAAACGTTTGTGTCATCAAGGTCTTTTCAAAATTAACCCGAATTGTGCCTTGGACTTCCAAACGAGCTTTGAGTTAGTGCGAGCCTTATTAATGATGTTGCAACAAAACGATTACTGTCTCGACCGATGAACCCGTAAAGTTATGCAAACGCCAAGTCAAAGAAGTAAAAATGTGTTGGAAGTTATATCCCCCGAGTTTTGATTTCTGAATCGATGCTTTGTAAATCATCGGCTATAAAAAACACTGACCATCTTTCCGTTCAACAGAGCAACAGCAAATGTGATCGCCCCTTATCGGAGTTCTTATCTCAAAGATCTATGAAAGAAACTCATATGGGTGTTATGCCGAGCACTTGTTTCTACAACGCAAATCATCTTTTCCTGCTTAAGCTCGGTTCTTCATTGCCCATTTTTGGTTTTGCAACAAGGAGACAAACAATTGTGGACAATTTTACTTACTAGTTGCATCCAATACCCTCTGCCAAATCTTTCGCTGAAATAATTCAGGAAGAGTGGAATCATTGAGGAAATCCACAGTAATCTCCATAGTAACAGTAAAATATTTAATTTGGAACATTTGGGAACTACCTTGACCTCAAATAACACCCGGAAAAGCAGAACCTTTACATTATAAATAACCTATATTTTTTTAACGTTACAAAGTGACAGTTATATGGAGGTGCTTCCGAACAATACCTTCTGCTGATTCACTTCATAAGTATCACAGGCCATATATTTGGTTTACGAATCGCTTTGGGAAGTCGCTTTTTTAGAAGTCATTTATCTCACACAGATCCTAAGCATTACCAAAAATTATACGAATTCACAAAGCCAAGCCATTCTTGACAGCACATCTATACCTACGGAATTCCAGGGATTTATTATTATCACGCACAGCACGTGGTGGAAACGTGTGTGCTTCCAGATTTGACGAATAGTTTTGCCCTTGAAACACCCAAATGCCTGTTAAGACTGAGTATCATAAAAAGGCACGATCTGGATATGCATTGTTCTGATACCAAAACCTTTTGTCCTGAGTCGTATGTTATTTCCGGTTGAGTCGCCGCTAAGAGTTAGATGAGTATTTTAAATATTTTAGATACTTTGTGCACCTGAAGAAACGAATCGATTTGATGATTACTATACACTGATGCTGCAAAATCTAATGAGGTGGGAAAAACATCCGCACCATTATTGCGAATCATTCATTTCAAAGTGGATTCTGCCATGGCTGATTACGGTTAGTGTGGAAACACATATCACATTAACCGTGCGATGGTACATCCTCATCATTTGCCTTCAATGCGTACATTAACACTGTCGATAATGGTACAAAATAAGATGCGGTACAAAATATCCCATTCTCGAAAGGAAAAGTCAGTAAAATTACATTTTCGTAAAAGATTATATGGTGACTTGTAAGTCATGCATCCTGTATACCCAGGCGGCGTCTCTCAACAACAATAATGTGATTTAGCAGTTATATTAAATTCTGCATTTCTGCAGGTGGCTCTGGACTTAAAACCGATGATGAGGCAAGGATTGCGCGCTTTGATCGATGTCGGTTTGACGCAAGAAATATATTTTCGCCTTAATGCTATGATCGTCAGACAAAATCCAAAAATGAAATATTGAAACCTTGTAGAAATGTCTTGCTTCAAACTGGGAAAGACCCTTTGTCTCCCCGAGAGACTACTATCAATAGACTGCATGCTGCTGTCTATGGCATGATAAACGCATTCACGCATCATCCAGGACAAGGTAAGAAAAGATGCCGACACCCATCCATAGCTCATAACATGATCCACCAAGATCATTGTGAATGTTCCAAATCAAAACAGGATTTGTTTGCCATGCCATCCACCATAATGACAATACAAAAATCCCAATGGTTATAATGTGATGCCGTCTCGCCTTTGACGACCTCATCTCCCACCGATTTGCAAATCAAAAAAAAGAGCAAAGATTACGTCAATCTGGATAACAGTTATTTTTGTTTGAAAGTCAAAGTTTTCAAACCCGAAAACAACAATGCAGGTGCCGATGTCAGAGTCGCTCACGTTAACATATTCATGCAATATTTGTTTATAGATGTTTATTTGTGTTTCAATAGCATATAGGTCAGCAGCAGCATGGATAATTACCCATAACGAGACTACCTAGAAAATCTCTTGACGATGGAGAAAAAGCTGAGAATACCCATCTATGAAAACCTGACATGCTGAAAAAGTCCAACGACAGCCGTGACATAAGCTAACGATTCTCACATTGACTCGATATTCATCGACTGTTGCAACAAAATAAAAAACTAACTTACTATCGAATGAATGAATTGAATGCTTTTTGGATATGTGTTTGCATGACAAGTATCGACCAATGTCTTTTAAAGTTTATGCGAAGTCAATCGAAGTGTAAAGGACTTTTTATGTTACAGGCCTTTCGAACCACCTAGCTAAGAGCAGGATAATTACTTGCGATCTTACTTGCCCGTTTATGCATCCACATAACAATTAGATAGCAACATTACGCAGTGTATTTCGTACAACGATATGCAGGGACATATGCTTTTGGGGAGTTTGTTGGATCAGAAAATTATGGCTCTGACTCACTAAAATTGTTATGGATATTATCACAATTATCCCAGTCAAATTCAGCACGTGAAATGCATGATGATTAGCCGGGAAGACAAATTGCAAGATTATATCGATGACTGTTGGGGTATCATATACGAAGCAAAAATATTTCATGAATTCTAGAATGGTTGTGTGATCATTCCTGCGCTCCATTGACTTTTCTGGGGATCCAACGAATCGATATATATATATATATATATATATATATATATATATATATATATATATATATATATATATATATATATATATATATATATATATATATATATATATATATTTATAATACATACAATCATAGTAGTGAAGCAAACACTCTTTTAAGCAATGCATATCGTTGCCATCAGTATTTAGGCAAATAATAAAACCATACATATGCTGTCCTAATATTGGATTTTTGTATTAAATCTAAAAAGTTTGTAGTTAAATTAAGATGCACTCACGTGGCACAACACATGTTCTTTGATGGGTTTTGTTGGAAGAAAGGGTCCAGTTCAGTTACATATCAATTTTAATGCTTCAGTGTGTTGTCTATCAATAGGTACAGTAATGTTTAGCGGGAGCAATGAAATCAAGATGAAGAGTATGGATTGAAGTCATTTGCTCCAATGTACATTTTTTCTTCTTCAAAGTATGTTTGAAATCTTTCTGATTGCAATTTTACACAAAACATTTAGAAAATAAAATAATTGAAAGGTACTTATTATGCAATTATACCGACATGCAATTACATGATTTTAATCTTGTTATTCCTATAAGATTAAATGAATTACAATGTATAGTTTCTGCCTGCTGTGCTGTTTTTAAACATCATATGGCCAAAGTTAACTGCATTTGCATCTATCTAAACATAAGATATAAAACAAGTATATATGCAATGGGTATTAACAGTTAGAAAAGGTCTTACATCGTTTTGTTCAAATGCATGTTTTTTAAAAGCTTTAAGAACATAATCAACAATGGTCTGAAAATAAACTGCTACTTGGAAATCAAACAGATGCTGGACTTTGGCTCATGGTGGGCACTTCAAGAAAGACTTAGTTAAAGTCTATATTGGTCCATTGTAGGGATCATTTGTTACTATACAATCACTAGAATGGCCTCTCCATAACAATTTGATATCAATAGGTGTTACCTGACTAAAAGGCCTATCATTTTAACTTAGCATGAGATCTCTGTTTTGTAACAATGTCTTATGTATGCGGTGGTGGTATTGGAGCAAGTACATCAGATATTAACCTAGGATCATTTATGTCCAAAACAACTGGCTGATTCATGCAGACTCTACTCATTCATCTATAATCTGACCTCATTTTCAATATTTTCATAATTATGTACAGAATATGCAGGTACTGTTGATCAGCTTTCTTTGGGTTTGCAGACCATCTCCCACTTTTTTGTTGAATGACCTTTGGTATCTGACAAGAAAATGCAAGCATTTCACTAACAATGTCATTGCATACAATTTTTAATTCTGGAAAGTCCAAATAGAGACTGCATACAATTACATATAACAAATCATTTTGCTACAGATGAAAATGTCAATATAGCAAACCTGTATCTTACCCATATATCATTAAAAGGTTTCGATTATTTACAGAATTTTCTATTTATATTAGACTAATTCTAACCAAAACTGGTTTATGAAATTTATAAAAACTTTATTCTGTAAAAGATTAAATTGTACCACAAACAGATGGTTTATCAACTTTCAGGTAAAGCATTAATATTTTAACAAAAAGGAATAATTACCTTAACAAACAAGAATAAAGTTTATTACCTTATTGTACCATCTGTGTTAGGAACCAAATATCTGTCAATATAATTGACCGAATTCCAATTGATCCCAATCTCGGACGAGGCCACCAATTTGTGTGGTACGTGCTTAGGCTCGAATAAACAGTAACATAGAAAGAATGAAAATAACAAGCTTTTAAAAATTTAATAAACAATTTATTGAGCACATATATTTTCCAGAAAAAAAATAATAAACTTACGGTTTTAAGAATCAATTCTCAAAATATAATCAACTAGTGTAATTGCAAAAGTCCTGGTAATAAATTGTCCTAATAATTCCAAGTTCGAATCTTAGTGAAGCATCCAAGATAAAAGACGATGTCACGTGATGACCTCAGTTCTGTTCTTATCAAATTCAATAAGCACAATTATTTTCCATATAAATAACAAAATAAATCCTCTTGATCCAAACGAATTGAAATAATTTGCAGTACAAGGTAATTTAAAATAATTCAAAACGGCACACAACTTTGTATTCTAACAGCCCAACTTCTACTAAATAGTTCGCTCCAAAACATAATTTTTATACCTGTTTTTACATAAACAAGGAAGCGGTTACACGATCTTCTAAAATCTTTTAGAACAAATTTGCGTTCAAAAAATCTCGTGCACACCGTATGATCCAGATGAGAATCAGTTATTTTAACACTCAAAACTAAATATAGAAAGTTGTTTATAACAAAGCTCCATAATGTCCTTGGAATCAACCAATCATTTTAAAAGCTTGTTTGCAACTCTGAAGCTAGGTCAGAAATGAGGCCAACATATGGTGTTTATTTGTAAAGTACAGAACATCCCACTTTTTAAGAAAAAAAAAATTCTCCCAATGAATGAATATTAAACTTAAAATGTCAAATTTAATCTGACAAGCAAACAATTCAAACCAAAATAAATAATTTAAATCAAATATACGTAACACCTTCCCCCATAAAATAGAAATAAAGGTTTATTTAATAAAACTTTATTTATACCACAAACCAATTTACACCTGAGGTTAAAAGAACTCGTATAAATTATACAGTGTATATGATATAATATGTTGTTATACACGGGAAAGAGCGTCTGCTATTAAACTATCTTTTCCTTTGATGTGCCGGATGTCTGCAATAACAAACTCCACCTTAGTAATCTTTGATTTTTATTTTTCATCTTGCCGATGAAAGTAAAGGGGTTGTGGTCACTTAAAAGCATAATCGAAGAAGGCGCTGAACTAAGATAAACTTGAAAATGTTGTAAAGCAAAAATCAATGCCAAACATTCCTTCTCGATAGTTGAATAATTTCTCTGGTGCTTATTTAATTTCTTTGAAAAAATAGCACACTGGATGTTCGATACCATTTTTGTCTTCTTGAAATAAATCTGCTTCAACACCACAACACTTGGATCAACAGATAAGTTGAAAGACTGCTGCTGTTTCAAGTATGGCTTTTAACGTATCTAAAGCCTCCTGACATTTTTCAGTCCAAAAGAACTTGTTCTTCTTCTTTAATAAATTTGTCAGGGGTTCTACAATTATAGAAAAATTGGAACACAATTTCCGAAAGTATCCGGCCATACCTAAAATCCGCATCAGTTGCTTTCTATTTTCAGGCACTGGGAATTTAAAAATAGCCTCAACCTTAACATATATTGGTTTAACTTGTCCATGTCCCACAATATGTTCAAAAAAAGTCACACTAGCACGGCAGAAGTGACTTTTCGATAAATTAACCGTCAAACATGCATCATTGAGTCTGTCAAAGAATTTTCGAATTGTTGCTAGATGTTCTATCCAGGTGTCGTTGTAGATGATGACGTCATCTATTGGCATCAGAATTTTCTAGACCAGAGATGATCATATTCATGAGATGTTGAAATGTACTTGGTGACCATGCCATCCCGAATGGCATTACTTTATATTGGTCAAGTCCATCTGGAGTCACAAATGCCGAGATTTCCTTTGCTCTTTCCGTTAATGGAATCTGCCAAAATCCTTTCAGAAGGTCAAATTTGGTGACATACTTGGCATTCCCGATTTTATCAATACAATCGTCAATTCTTGGTAATGGGAATGAATCTGTTTTTCTCACACTGTTCACCTGCCTATAATCGGTGCACATAGGGAAAGTTTTATCTGGTTTTGAACCAAGTATGCATGGTGAACTCCAATCACTATTACTGGGCTCGATAAAATCATTCTCCAGCAAATATTGAATTTTCTTTCTTAAGTATTCCTGTTTGAGTGGATTCATCCTGTACGTATGTTGCTAACAGGTTTGGAATTTACAATTTCAAAGTCATGAAAAATTTTGTTTGTCCTTGTAGGAATATCTGGAAATAAGTGATCATAATCAAATAATAACTGTTTCAGTTCATTTCTTTCTTGCACATGCAAATGTGAAAGTTTCTGGTCTAGATCTTTCATAATTTCTGAATTAAAAAGATTCGTCATTTCAATATCAGTATAATCTGATGATATTCCCTTACTGAGTGGGATAGGTACAACTAAATTAATTGCAGGTTTAACATGACTATCTCTTTCAATATACTCTTTTAGCATGTTTATATGGCAGAGTTGTATTCGTTTGCGCCTCCCAGGAGTATTTATGATGTAATTTAAGTCATTAATTTTCGTGTCAACTGTGTAGGGACTATAATATTTGGCCTGAAGATGATTTTGTGGCATTGGTACGAGAGCCGGGACTATATCACCAGGCTGAAAACTCATCTCCTTCGATTTTTTTCATATTTTGATTTCATTTTAGATTGAGCAGAGTGCAGATTTGCTCTTGCGACCTCACAAGTCTTTGACAACTTGTATCTAAAATCGGAAACATAATCAAGAAGATTGAAGTAAGTATCTTCATTAGAGAGTCTTTGACAAATGAAAATGAAAGCCTTCATCCCAATTTTTCTCGTATCAAAACAATGTGATCGGTTCATATTTTTCAAAGTCTGATGGAATCATTGTAATGCCCATTGGCTCTCAGGGTGATAGGTAGAAGATTTGAATTGCTGAATTGCCCAATTCATAAATAACTTGTTGGAAAATTCCAGACATGAAGTTTGAACCTTGATCAGACTGAACAGATTTGGAAAGGACATACAGAGTAAAAAAAACTTTATCAAAGCTTTTACTATTGTTTTAGATTTTATATTCCTCAATGGAACAGCCTCTGGAAACCTTGTTGACCCACACATAATGGTCAAAAAGTATTGGTTACCTGACTTGGTCTTGGGTAAGGGACCTACACGATCTACCATAATTCTACTAAATGCTTCATCAAAGGCAGGAATAGGTTGTAGATGAGCTTTATGTATCTTTTGATTGGTTTTTTTCTTACCATATGACAGGTATGACAAGATCTACAGTATTTGGCAACATCACTTTTGATTTTTGGCCAATAAAAGTGAGTCAAGATCTTGTGATAAGTTTTATTAATCCCTAAATTACCAGCCAAAGGAGTTTCATGGGCCAGATTAAGTATTTTCTGTCTGTAATGTTTTGTAACTAATATTTGATAGTTCACCGACCACTCATCACCAGCAGGTACCTCGGGAGGTCTCTATTTTCTCATAAGAACTCCATTTTTATTGAAATAACAGACAGGAACTTCAGTGCCTTCTGTCTCACTTATGGCCCTTTGAAGCAAACAGGAGATCTCAGAATCCTTTCCTGTTCGACGACATGTGACTATCGTTTATCACCCTGATTAGAATAAAAAGAATGAGTTGTTAAAAGAGGATCAAATACCTTTTGATTGATCCAAACAAGGATTAAAAGTGACCTAATCAAAAGCCTGACCCATACACGTGTCAGCTAAAGGAATACTGACTTCATCAACATCATTCTCAAGAGATTTCTTTGCCATCGCTCTGGTAACTGAACAAATTTGAAATTTATCAAGAAATTCTTTTTCAATTGGATCAACGTTCTGATCAAAATCAGGCTTGTCAGTTACAAGTGGATTCTCCACATCCTTGTCTCCAGCTAAGTCGTTGCCTAGCAATAAATGAATGCCCTCAACGGGTAAAACCGAGACTGTTCCGACTGTCTCAGGTCCTGATACTAACTCTGATGACAAATTTACACAATGGAGAAGAACATTAACAAAGACGAACTCTACTCCCTGAATAAAAACACTTTCAGTTTTCTGAAAAGGCGCATCTTTTGCTACAAAAGAGGCATGTAGTGTATATATTTGAAGCATTGGTACAAGGATGAATTGAAACTTTTCATTATTTGTCCTTCTAGGTTTCCAGAATAATAAGTGGTTACTTTTTTGCATTTTTGATGTGAATGTTTAATTTACTGCAAATTTGTCATTTTTGCGATGACAAATCACCACCACATCGAAAGGAAAGGAAAATATGTGCAGTTAGATTGAAATATCTACATTTGTCTTCATATCCACATAATATGTCAACAAAGTAATCGGTATCTTATGGTTTCTTTAATAAATGTTTACATTCTTTAAGTATTTATCTATGAATAACGCACAACAAAATTAACAGATATCCAGTTACATACAACACTGACGTACCTGGGTCTGCGACGTCATTATACTTCACATTTCATGTGCAATAGATAGACATATCATCAAATTACATATACTGGTCGACTATACTGGGCGTCGTACGTCATGATAAAAGAAGCTACCGCCAAACGATCTGCATCTAAGATTTATAACTGGGTGTCAAATATATATGGATGCACCAAGCTGACGTCCATGTGGTATTTTGATAAGACGACGTATGTTACCTCAGCAAGACGAGTCATACAATTCAAATTGTTTTAATTTTTAATCAGCCGCTACGACAACTGTACATACGTATGATGATGTGATACGGTAACATGTCTGTTTGATAACACAGATACGCCAAGTCTCAAAGCAGTTGTCAGTAGAAATTGCTATTGTTGATACAATATACTTTCACGTGGTCACTTAGTTATAAAAAGATTTCGACAAGAAGATGACAGATTAAAAGTAGCAATATGGGGCGATATGGCGACAATGAAATCTCCAGTCAAAAAGGGTCTGGGGCGATATAGCGACAGCCAGGTGGGTCTGTATAGCGACACCAGGTGGGACTGTATAGCGACAAAGGAAATTTGAACATGGTAGGCCTGTATAGCGACAAGGGGAATTGAACATGCAAACTATTTGGGACTATCTAGCGACATCGAAAATTTAACATAGTGGGCCTCTATAGCGATAAGGGAAATTGAACATGGTGGGTCTATATAGCGACAAGGGAAATTTAACATGGTGGATCTATCTAGCGACAAGGGAAATTTAACATGGTGGACCAATTTAGCGACAAAGGAAGGTTAACATGGTGGGCCTGTATTGCGACAAGGGATATTTAACATGGGGAATATTATTTTTATTTGGGCCTATCTAACGACAAGGGAAATGGAGGCAAAGAAAGCAAATATCTTGAAAAGGGTCTTTGGTTACTTCTCTTATTTTCCGCCGTTGTTCCACCACCTTTTGATTTTTCAAAATATTCCCATCTCTTTTTCGTCTTTGGGAATCCAGTCAGGATGTCCCATAGCTCTAAACTTTTCCATGACTTTGATCCATCTTTGATTTAGTTGATCAAAGTCCTCTTTCTTCTTTGCTTTGTCTTATTCCTTTCTCTCCTTTGTCCAGTTATCGGTCTAGTTCCCGCTTCACATATGCCCACTATCAAATTTAATGTTTCTTTTAGAAAGCACCTGACATTGATAACATTATCAAGTGCCTCCTTCAAGCTCCCTACTCTTACATATTTTGTTGTTATAAGTCTTCTTAACTTCTTGGCTTCCTCCTCTATAACACCTTCTAATAGATCTCTCTCTAATTTCAAATTGGCTACAAAGTCTAGGCTACACTGAAATTCTTTCTCAAGCCTTTCCAATACATTTTATGCATCAATTATCCAAAACCAGCTGTGTTGGAATTGGTTGAACAAGTTGATGGCCATTTTGATGTGTTCAAAGTTGAATGGCTCGATTGACGGAGGACTGAGTATTTAAATTTTTAGCACGGGCGTGAAGGAAGACATTCATTTACACTTACTTTTCATATTATATAATATTCACAAACCATACAATTTACTATCCACACACGGGGAAGCAGCCAAAACAAACCACATAATTTACTATCGAATATCACACCATGTACTATCCACACACCGGAAAGCACACAAATAATCCACATTGTCTACTATCCAATATGACACAATATACTATCCACACACGGGACAGCACAGAAATCTTCCACATAATCTACTATCAAATATGACACAATATATCATCCGCACACAGGAAACCAGCCAAAATAGACCACATAATCTACTATCCAATATGACACAAGCTACCATCACACAAACGCACGCAAGCACACATGCACACCAACACACACACACACACACACACACTATCATATCGTTAAAAGATTCAGTGTTAATAATCACACTATTTCTCTCTCATACCAATCATCAATTTTAACAGTCTTTTTTCTATACATTTGGTTAGTCCTGAGAAGAGCTTTTTCTAAAACTTCTAAATGCACCTGGCTAATGCTGAAATATCCCTGGTCTAGCCCCGCACACACATCGTCGGCTCCAGTTATTCTCCCAATTAACTGTTGTTATTGGGAGTGCAGAGGAAGCTTGAGTGGCTTGACTATCCCAATCTTCCGTTTGAGGGATAGTGAAAGCCTCTTTATGTCTTCCTCTATACCGCAACCGTGGATGCAGTTGTGGTTGTGGCTGTGACTGTGACTGTGACTGTGACTGAGGCTGTGGCTGTCCTACTGGTTCTGCTTCTGTCCTCACCTCAGGTTTCACCTGATAGACTTTAGGCATCATGACGTGAGATAGGATTGGACAATTCATGTCCTCCTCCTCCTCCTTTTCTTTAATCTTCATATGTACTTCTATAGCCTCCAGAGTCAGTTCGTCCAGGAGACGTCTATCAATATCTAGGTGCATCTAAAGTTCTATCAATTTTTGTAGTCTCCTCATCTTCTTTGGGTTGATGGGCCTACGATAGGTAGCCAGACTGATGAGTGTTTTTCTATATATGGGACGAGCGCGGACGTGAAGAAAAACACCCTTTTGATCATAAACTTACATTATCCCTATTATCATCAAAACACGCGTACTTAAAGAAAACACTCGCTCACTTTTTACTTTACTAAAATGAATTACAAATTTAACAAGTTACTGGAAAAAATATGTTGTGCTTATAGACGCACTTCAAACAAAGGTAAACAAAGAATGTGAGTATAGACTCACTTTTAATTTTTTTTCTGACTCCCTCACGTACCATTAGCAAATTGAATTATTTTTTCTTTTCGAGAATATTGCATAGCCCTGAAAAGGGCTTTTTTTTCTGTGCACGAGGAGTGATGACTATCTTTTATCGTCCAAGAAAGCGTCCTCGTCTGGCAATAGGATAGGGTCTGCTTCTTCGGAAAGAGGAGAACTCTTTCGTGTCCACACGACAGTCGACAAAACTTCTGTCTGGTTCCTGCTGCTGTTGTTGCTGTTCTCTCTCTCTCTCTCTCTCTCTCTCTCTCTCTCTCTCTCTCTCTCTCTCTCTCTATCTCTCTCTCTCTCTCTCTCTCTCTCTCTGAAGTCAATGTTTCTCAGTCTTTTCTTCTTTTTTCTTTTGAATTTCCTCTTTTCTTCTATGAGGTCTTCTGTCACTTGTAACAATCTAACATTCTCTAACATTCTCTATCTCTTCAAGCTTTGGCATCAGACTTTGTCTGATACGATGCAAATTGACGTAAGCTTCGTGCAGCTTGGCTAGTCTTGAGCACATCTTCACATCTTTGTAGAAGGCTGTGTCAAACAATCGATAGTCAGACTGGAGACTACCCCTGCTTTTTATGGTTCAAGCGCGGACGCGATAGAAAACACCCTTCTACGGTTTAGGGTTAGAAACGTTTGGATAGTTGAATGTGAAGGAGAGAAAGAAGTTAGAGAGAATATATATTAATAAAAATGTAAAACAGGTTTCAAAATACAACATTGTTATTCATATAACAAACAGCTAACAAACACAATTGTTTTCAAATAACAAACATTTTTTTTCAAATAACAATCATTGTTTTTCAAATAACAAACATTATTTTCTTCATTAACAGTAATACTTTATTTTTGACATGCTTGACAAACACAACTTTGTGAATTAAATTGAGATGTATACTGTTGGAAGTCATTGGTCCATTGATGTACACTTCGTTTCCTAGCTGACGACAACAGACAACCATCATGGTCAGAAAACCATCGATCTACTTTGTCATCGTTTCGAGACGAATGACGATCAAAATAAGTCACTAAATGTTCTAAAGAATATCCATTACTGCGATGATGCAGTAAATAGACACAATATTGTCCACACACAATAGAATCTATGCCTTGTAATTTCACATTATTGAATCGTGTCGTCTGGGCATTTCTTCTCATAAAGTCAATGATATCGTCTTCCAAAATGGGATAAGCCATACGAATCAAAATAGTCCACACAACCCTCTTTAGGAAAGTAGCCAGCTACCCAGTGAGTTCCTGGAAGATGACTGACATGTGTGTTGATGACATATCTTGATTCTCTTGAGGTTTGCGATGAGGTAGTTCATCTTTGGCACACACGACAGGATTCCAACTGCGGTTCAAAAGATAATAAAGTTCCCAGGTGTCCATTGTTTTGTGGCCTTGTTGTTTTTGTCACAGGTGATGATAAGTCAGCAATTCAATCCAGTTTTTTTTCCTTAAATAGGTCTGTTAAGTATATATTTGCTTCGTCTCCTTACTCTGTGCCAAGAGAGCTTCGATGTGATCAATCTCTCAAGCAAACAATGGAGGAGAGGAATGATCACGCAAATCTATATACCACTGAAGTAACACGGCTTATTCTGAGATCAGACTAAAAGCTTCGTTCAGATAATCGTCCATTTTTTCTTCTTGATTTATCATTATACATTTATCGTGTTGAATTTGACTGGAATGATAGTATTGTCATACAAAACAATCGTTTTTGATCATGTCCCTAATATTATTCTGCAAGTGTTTGGCAAAACAGGTGACTAAATGTTGTTCCTGTTCTCGCCATCTGGACTGCATATTCATTACTTCTTACTTTTGGTCTTGGGGGTTTGCTTTCTCTGTAACCTCCCATTCCATTTCCATTAATTCTCCACTATTCAATGAGGGACAAGAGTCTTCCATAGTTTCTAATATTCTAGAATGACTTCTCTCAAACTGTTAATTTCTATGGTATTATCGAACTCAGCATACAGAATGACATTCACCGTTTCGGCAAGAGCCTCTGCAAACTGAAGTACCACACGCAGTTGCCCAGATTTTATAGAGTTGAAATGTCCATCGTCGCCGTCTTGGTCTGGAGTGAAATCAAAAGCCCCAAAAAGTGTAACCTCCTGCATAATCGTCGTAGGAAATGCCATGACTTTTGTTGGTTCCTAACTGGCTTCGTACAGCGACAAGTACGACCTCAAGTAATTCTTCTGGGCAAAGTCGGGTTCGATGGGTCGGGTACTAAGTTTTGCTATAGCGACTGACTTCGATTTTGGATATTTTTGCAGTGCTTAAACTGGAAAGGATTTTCATTGTGGGCACCGTTGAAGGCTGCAATACCAATGATATAACAATTAGGTTACTGTCCTGTAACTTCCACGCGTTGTATCGGATACGTGGCTGTCGTTCTGCTCAAAGTCTGACTGATATCATTTCGCACTTTGGGTAACACTTCCACACGAAGCACGTTTAACCTGGTTCATTGGATAATGGTTTTGTATTCTTTACCATGAGCCATCAAAAGGAAAGCAGTACTGCTACGATTCAGTCTCAAGCGAATATCCACCCCGTTTAGTAAATATTTCTATTGAAACCACATGTCCAAATGCAAACGATCTAACATTTCTAAACTACGTCCTGGCAGAATTTTCTTTCGACGGTCGTTAAAACCCTTATCGTGTTGATCGTCATCTTCGTTCTATTCTGTGTCATTAAACTTATCCTCTCTTGCTGTGTTAGGTTTCCATACCACGCAAGCATCTAAATGAGTGTTCTAGGCTTCTTTTCCGTACGTCAAGAACTTTTCGAGGTACGCTCGGTAAGGGTAAGTATCCATGATACTGCACACTAGTTTGTTATTGATGTACAAATCCACATCTCTGAACAAGGAATGAGTGAGATTATTGACAGGAGCTACTCGGGCATCGACTCCCGGAACGGATTTGTCCGTTTTGATCACTTTCACTTTCAAATACAAGTAACTGCTGTTCGGATCGATGTAATCTTCAGGTTGCCCTTTGATTTCAAACTTGATGGGAGCTGAATGTGCCAAAGAGGAGACGGGATGAAATTCAACCCATTGGGCTTCTTGCATGGTCATCATAGTGGTTGGCATGGCAAAGAGATCCAGTTCCGACTTGGAACAGGCACAAGATTCTTGGTACATCATTTTCTTCTCAGTCGCTATGATTTGCTATTAACAATCAAAAATGTCTAATTCTCGAACGGTTCTTTTTTTCATAGTCTTTCTAACTTTAGAGGTATGGAGAATTTTGGAAGGGTGTCTTCGTCGTCGCTTTCTGCTTTGTCTTTGCAGTGTCCTCAGGAAAGCACGAATGCCAGACTTGGTATCGTTCAGGGCATTCCTATGACTTTCTCGTCGACCCAAAATCTCTTTACCCGTTTGAAGCAAGACATTTTTGCCTGCTCTCAAGAAAGCTTTTGTTGGATTTTGTTTGTCAATGAGGACATTTGGAAGATATTCTTTGCCATGAGTCAATGCGGCATCTTTTAACGCGTGCAATCCTCGTGTCACCATCGGTTTCAAAACAGGTTCCACGGAACGAAAGGCCGATTTAAACATATTTCCTATACGATGTCTTCGTTGTCGAGCGACTCCTCTGTACACCGGATATATAACTTTTCAGTTGTTTGAGAATCACTTTTGAAAATGGAGTTTCACTGTTACTTTCCCGTTGGTAAATAGAATATTTAACAAAAGGTAATGGCAATCATTTTGTCCTCTTACAATTTGATCATTAGGCAACGAGCCACTTTATTGTACTCAAAGGTAACACTTTTTCTGGCTTTGTCCATGGCTTTACCAAACACAGTATTGAACCTGGTAGTAAGTGTAGCCACTAAACGTTGACCACTAAAATAGTAGCTTGTCGGAATAGTTAACAGATAGGTGGAGCGCTTGGTTTTGGGGTCCTGTGTTTTTATCGGATCACTGAAAGTGATGCGTTCGTCTAAATGTTGTTGCAATTGCCCGTCATACGCTTCTACTTTAAAACGGTTTTGATTTTCAACGATGTTTTTTTTTTGGTTTGGGTGTATCATTTCCACAAAAGCTACTTCCCAGTAGGCATCTTGATCCAAATGAATGCCTTGAGGTAATTTAGCCGTGTAATAGCACAACGTGTGTTTAGGAAACACCTCCTTGGAACTGTCATTGGGTAACGTTAAGTAAAATTGGTTAATATTGTTGTTCATAATTCCAGCGTTCATCTGTCCGATTAGTCACTCGAGGTTCAAGGAGTGTCTAAAATAGAATTGTGATTGGTGCGGTGACTGTTAGGAAAATGACTGACGTTGGACGCAAGGCTACCAATATTGTTACTGTTGTTCCCGTTGTAAGAGTATTTCAGGGAAGGATTGGGAAGAAGATAACCGATACAACTGCCGAGTAAAATGGTCCACAATTGTTTTTCTCCTTGTTGCAAACTCAGATTAGCAATGGCTGCTACGATGACACAATACACCTCAAGGAGTCGACAGAAAAAGACGATGTGCGTTTTAGGTACACGTTCTCCACACCACACCTACAAGGATTGCTTTTGTAAATCTTGCAGAGACGAAATGGGTGAATGAATAGTCATTGTGGTAGCTGAAGCTGTATTGAAGGGCATGATGGTCATTTCCTTTTATAGTCGATGACTTGCGAAGTGTCAATCCAAGAATCAAAACTGGGAAGATATCCTTTCCAACGTACTTAGACTTGATTGACACGACGTTTTCCTACTATACGGGTCTTCGTTCGAGAATGCTTTCAATGTCGTACACGTCGTCTTCGTTTTTTAGTGACACGTTGTAATTCAGGCAAGTAAAACGTTCCTTGTAAACTTCTCCGTTCATATCTTGCAATTTATAAACGGTAGGATGACTATCACGCACTCGTCCAGTAACACGAACTAATTCGTTGGTCCAGTTGGATAAGTAACCTTTGTCGAAAGTGCGTTTGGTTTTGCCAATGCGAACCAATCTCCAGTGGTTAATACGCCACTTTTCTTGTCGACAGCCATTGCCCGGGACGTACCAAACATACACTCAAAAACAGTCACTTCGTTGTCGGGTGTCACATCTTGTGGGCCACGTACAATGCTTCTATGATAAGATCGGTTGTAGGCTTGGACTAAGTGCGGTAAGACGTCGATGTACTTGAGAGTGTGTTGATGCATAAAATATGTCCACATGCGTTCTTTCAAGGTACGTTGAAAACGTTCCACGATGATGGCTTTGGTTTCAGGATTTCTGGTGGTGAAAAAATGAATGTCACGTTTCTTTGATTCTCGAAGAGGGTGACGACCACTTTGTTTCAATACCAGTTGCAGGGCTCGTACTAACTCTCCGCTCGATTTGGAAGTCAATGGTACGCTCCAGACAAATTTAGAAAAGACGTCGATGACACAAAACAAATATTTGTTGCGACGATTGTGGGTGGCTAAATGAGAGACATCGGCTAAATCTGCTTGTTTGGAAACCGTGTTACGTGTGCGATGTGCCACATGAATAAACGTCGAGGGTACTGGTGGTGGTGGTGGAGGTAATTGGATAGCTTTGGTCTTCTTTTCTGTTATTAATTATGGTTTCGTTTCGTTCTTTTCCACTTCTGTCGAAAGAGGAGTGGCCATCATCTTTTTACCCAAGTTTTGAGTTCTTCTCGTTGGGGAGTGGGGGAAGGGGTCAACAAGGAAGCTGCAATTTTACCCGGAATGGGTATGGCAGTGGGTGTTTTGAAAGATATCATGGGTCTCTTCTTCCTTGGGTAATTGTGGGGTTACGGCTGTCCTGTCCGCTGTAGATAGTGGTGGCGACGGACTATTCATTAGAGCCTTAAAATCGGTCATAGTGGGTAGAGCTGTTTGTTCCACAGCTTTCCGATGAAAGAGTTGCAGTCGTTTCAAGAGTTGACCGTACTTTTGCGATATTTCGGTTTCGGACAAATCGTTGCGATGCATCAAGGATTGCACTTCGTGTTGTAATTGAGAAATCTTTGTCAAATAAGGATTGGGTGGTAAATGTGGGGTTCGTTTTTCTTGCCAACGATGGTATTCCATCCAACGTTTGTAAGGGACCAAAGTCAGTTTTCGTCCTTCCATTGGCTTGCAAAGGTTATTTCTAATATTGTTGTGCTCCATAGGTCCCATTTATCTCCTGGAAGGATTATAAATAGTTCTACCCATTACTTGGGGCATCCTTTGTGACACCCATTGTACCAAACCTGGAATTAAGCCTGTCAACAAAGGAGCAAGAATGGGTAAAAATCCTCCCCGTTGCACCAACATTTTTTTTTGACGGACGGGTATTTTCTTTTGGACCACACCACACGATGCGTTGAGGTGAACGATCGATCAAATGATGTTTATGTTCGATCAAATGTTTGACAAATTCGGTTTGGCCTTAACCGCTCAGTCCAGCAATTCACACGTTAAAAGGATGACGAGGATACAAGGCTTTCCAACTAGGATGATATAAGTGTTCGTCAATGACTTTGAATGTCGAGGAGGAAATAGTAGAAATAGCAGAGGTAGCCATAGTAGTATAGGGTATGACACTATTAACACAAAAACCGTCAAGACAAGAGGTTTGTATTCTTTTATCAGGACACGTTTATTTCAATTCATGCTTAAACTGGAACGACACGAAAGACAACAATACATAAAAGCCAAATGGATAAAGTACAGGAATAAAAAAACATATGGCAACGAATCTATTTTTCCTGTTGAGGTTGAGACGTATCCAGATGAAAGCGTAAGGCTTTTAACAGAATGAGTCTGTCATGGATATTGAAAGGAGTCCACATACTGTCTTTGTAGGTATTGTTCGTAAAGTGTCAACAAGGAATCTACAGGTAAACGAAGTTATAGAAAGCAAGTCACTAAAACACACACTACACGTCGACACCAGTTGGTGGAACACAGTTCGCGTAATAAGTGTTCGTAATCCTTCACCGTTAGAATATTTTCATTGATATCCTTACACGGAATCTGTTTTATCACAAGTGATAAAGGTTGTGGCATGGTAGTTCTATTTTATACTTCATTATGTCGAAGACAATAAGTGTATTGCACAGAATTATTTAAAATCTTCTCCAAAAGCGAAAGTGATTAACATGGTGTGTAATTTCGGACCACTGCCATTCAGGGTGACGGTCAAGAATGATCATAAAATCTTCAGATGTACACGGTCTAAATTGGAATCTGTGGAAGGTACACTTGATCCAGAAAAATCTGACACGTTGGTTTACCTTTGTTACATTCCTCATGTGAATTTCACGACATCAAAGTTGTTGAGTCAACATTTGAGATTTTTCTTTGCAAGTCCCTGCCAAACATCCTTGTAGATCTTCGCTTGCAATTCTTCTAGTAATCCTTGAATATTATTTTTTAGAGAAGGTTTATATACTGGTCTAGGTTTTACTCCAAGCCAAACTGGATTCTTAAACGACATGGTACAGTGTTGTCACTTTCAATTACTAAAGCCCACTAAAGGTAGGTATTGACAATTCGGGGAACATCAAGCATGTCCCAGGTAACCGGAATCCTTCTATTCCCACTCGTTAATTGACACACCACAACTGATGCAGTTGAATTTATCCCATTAACCCAAGTAGAAAAATCAGGCCCTGATCAATTCTTCAGGAGTTGGTGCAGGTAAATAGTTTGGTAATTTATCTTTGAAGGTTTAGAATCGACTTTTATAGTGACAGTATTCAGGAAAGCTCTTAAGGAACGAATATTGGACTCTCCTCACTTCAGTTCGATGCAGGTACGGTGTAATTCCTAGGAGTCCACGATAACGTGTGGCACATTTTCGCATCCCTCAGGTTTGACACGCCATCATCACTTTCCACGGTAGATATAGAGTTAGTAGTAGTCATAGCAAAGTTCCCACGATATCCTTTTGAATCGCTGATTTCACAGCGTATATCATCACTGCAATCGCAAGGTAAAGCATCGCTCTTTGCTACACAAATTACAATGGTAACCGCAAGGACACTTACAGTTTCCTTCAGAATAACTTCCGATGCAATGAATGGGTCTGATCCATCCAGTATTTTTCACACTAGGGAAAGGTGGTACATTTGTTTTACAATCCCCGAACTTGAATGATGTCTGTTTAAACGGATTCATCTTGTGTCGCTTGGCTGTTGTAGTTACTAATGAACTATTGGTCTTGGACAATCTCCCATTTTATATGCTGCCCAATATCGACTTGACCATGCGGTAAAGTGAAGTGATTGGGAAGTCGTACTCTCTTCTTGTACACGATTTGATAGACTTTTTCCAACGGTCGGCTGTTGATTTGGTGTGTGGGTAACGGACACTCTTGTGCGGTTTGTGGGTGGTCACTTTAAAGGTTTCATCCTGTCCAGACTGTAAGGCTTCTTGTAGCACGTTTAATTTCACCACTCAAATGGTGCGATAATTGAGAGTCAATCCTTTCAATTTACATTCGGTGTGCATTTCTCCATGGGAGTCTCAGTCTCTTCTGGTCTCAGTATTCGTAGCCGTGATTTTTAGGACCACCACTTGCAAGATATAGAATCCTGTCTACGGGATGTTCATCAGTCCAGGCTTCTAAACGGTCTCCTTCGATTGTAGGGTTACACTGGTTCGGTCGATGAATGTAGATGCAACAGTTTGTGTCAAAATACAACACACGATCTCTTAATAGTTCCAACACTTCGTTCCCTTTTAAGCGAGCGTGGGATGTCACGTAAGCCTCAATGATGACATTTCCAAATTTGTCGGCGTCTACAAAGTCTAGTTCTTCTTCGTAATTGACTAAGATCAAGTCCTCACGAATGACGTCCAGTTGTTTCATGTATCTGGTTTTGTCGTGAATCATCTGTAAGTTTCGGACAAATACTCCGTCTTGGTTAAAGACGTTGTGCCCTTGTGGTATTGTTGTGTCTTGGGAAAGTGTTAAATTTCGTACACTTCTAACAGTTGGTATCCCAGGTCCAGAGCTTTAAACAATTCCACGCTAACCCACGTAACTGTCAAATCGCTTTCTTACGGGGTGTGCTGACAAGGTTGTTCTCGGTTGCGCGTTTCGGCACAAGTTTGATACAAAGCAAACATCAGTTTCCCCTGGCAATGGTGAGGTAAATCGTGATGGTACTAGTCCGTAGGAGGCAAGACTTTGCACTTGATCAATCCTTCGTATTGGCGTATGTTGTCCAGATCAATGTGTTTTGTCATCAATTCTGGGTGCCCTACAGGAAAGTGACAATATTTGCAGACGTAAGGATAGAGCGAACACACATCCAAGTATTTGATTTCTTCTCCCTTCTGCTTGTCCACCTGGTACAGCAAACAGGTGTCATTCATTCGTCCTTCGTACGAACTATCCCCGGGGTTCAGGGGGTCCACTAACTTGTAACTTTCTACAATTCGTTTCAAATCGGGATCAGTTTTCAAACGCTGATCGTACTAGTGTTCCCACATTTCCACCACCTGGTATAGTTGCTTTTCTAACTTCAAACGTCGCTGACAAGTTGTCTGGTACAAGTCTTCCAAAGTCCGTTATAAAAACTGATTTTTGGTGTCACGTTGAGGGTAGCACATGGAACGTCCGTGAATTAGGCATCCATTAAACTCGTACACGATTTGATAGTTTTCTAAGTCCCAGCCATCCACCAAATACGTTCCGATGGTCTTTTCGCATCCTCCTTAGATCCATTTGTCTTTCTTATCGCACACGTAATGTAGCCAGCGTAGGGCTTTGACCTAGTATTGACGTTTGATAAGGTTCGTCGCATGAGGACTGGTGACAGCTAGGGTATTTTCCAGCATGAATCGTTTTCGGTACACTGTGGAACACGTTTTGGCGATGGTAAAAGCTTCTTCAAAGGATCGAACCCTCCGTGCTCCATGAACAATTCTCGACATATTCCACAGCAACGTCGTAAAATGTCCAAGTCAGATAAAAAATACTTTAACATTTCTTCCTGAAAGTCATAAGGGTCCAAGGCGTGAGTCTGGTACCAAGCGTGGAAAGCTTCTCGTAGATCTTGTTGCTCATGTTATCGCGGTCACAGTTATCAGCCTCAGGCAAATGGGGTAGAACGACATGTCAATTGGCTTTGGTATCGAACAAGTGTGGAAATAACCTTTGGTGATTTCTGTCATTCCAAACGTTTGAAATCTTTTCCAGGCTCTTTCCCATTCTACCGTGTCGCTCTTGCTGGCATACGTTTTTCTAAAGATGATCCGTGCAGCTGTGTTTTGAACTTTTTGAAGTTTCTGGCGTAAATATTGTGACGACGACAGAATTGAGTTACAATAGTCCAGTCTTGAAAGTACTAATGAACACACAAGTGTTTTAGTGGCATCAACAGAAAGATATTTACGAATGAAACTGATGCGTCTCAATTCAAGATATTCATCCCTGCAGATGTTCATGACATGTTGGTGCAATGTGAGAGTACTGTCTAGAGTAACACCTAGATTCCGTACTGACTGTGAGAATTTAATGTTGGTGTTGCTGATATTTATTATCTGAGGTAAAAAGGATGTGGATGAGAAAGTCTTTGTGTTGTGATCAGAATAGCCTCAGTTTTATCATCATTCATCTACAGCTTGTTACATGTCATCCATGATTTCACATCCGAAATGCACTTCTCTACTCCTTGGATGGTTGCATCAACTTCAGTTGGGTGGCTAGACGTATATATTTGGGTGTCATCAGCGTACAGTTGGTGCGACACTGGTTGATGATCTATGACACTTGAGAGCGGCTGAGTGTACAGAATGAAGAGAACAGGTCCAAGAACAGATCTCTTTGGATCAACATAACAAACGTCAACTGGACTGGAGTGTAATCCATTTGCAGAGATAATTTGTGTCCTGTTGACTAAGTAGGACTTGAACCACTGTAAGGCTATATTCTGAATGCAAAATACATGCTGGAGACGGTGAAATAATATATCATGGTCTATTGTGTCAAACGCTGCAGATAAATCTAGGAGAGTGAGGACTGTAATCATTCCACGATCTAAAGCGGAGACAATGTCACTAAATACTTTCAGAAGAGTAGTTTCCGTACTGTGGCAAGGGCGATATGCAGACTCTGCATTGTTAAAAAGACTGTTTGAATTCAAATGAGATACAAGTTGAGTTAGAACAACCTTTTCTAATATTTTTGATATGAAAAGGAGATTAGAAACTGGGCGGTAGTTCTTTAAATCGTTATGGTCCAGTGTTGGTTTCTTCAGCAGTGGCTTTACAATGGAAGTTTTGAAAAATGATGGGAATTCCCCTGATGAGAGAGAGATATTAATAACATCGGTTAGTGAAGGCAATATTGGTTCTAAGCACTCAAGCAGCAGTGATGTCGGAATTGGATGAAGTTCACAAGACTTTGGTGCACTTTTCATCACGATTGTCCGTACTAAATCTATAGAAACAGGTTCAAATGCTCTTAATGGTTGTCTCTGAAATTCTGCATCATACCTGTATGGTGACGAATCAGTTGAAATTGTGCTGTCAAGCGAATCTTTAATGGTTTGAACTTTATCATTGAAGATATTTGCAAATTGGTCTGGTAGCTCTAGTGGAGTGAAGGTCGTTGGAAGTGGTGTACATTTGTTCCTTGACATTAGTTAGTTATCTCGAAGAGCTCTTTGCAGCAGGAACTCTTCGTGATCTTAGAACTGTAGTGGGATGATTTGGCAAAATGTACTATGTTTGTGACGTTCATCTTAGCGGCTTCGTAGATTTGTTTATGAACAGTGAGTCTGGTATAAAGCTAAAGCCTCTCTGCTTTTCGGCGATGTCTTTTAGCAGTGCGAAGCTGATCCCTAACACTGCTATACCAAGGAGAACACTTTTTTATTGATACTCTGCATTTGGTGGCTGGGGCATGTTTTTCAAGAAATGAACGTAGGCAGTTATCAAGTTGTTTCGCTGTTGGATGTAAGAAAATTGTTAGGTTTTTTCTTGAATGTCATGCATACATTTGGTTCTATTTATCATACGGAGGTTTCTCTTTGTAGCAAATAGAGGTGGAGGGTTAGGGACTGATACGTCGAGATGGCATACAATGCAGAGGTGATCCGATGCAAGTTCGTGGGATACTAGAGTTGATTGCAGAATATTATCATCAGGTCTATAAAGAAACCAGTCTAAAATGTGACCAAGTTTATGGGTAGGTTGGTTAACTGACTGTTTAAGATTGAAAACATAAATGGAATTTAGGAGTTTTGACGTGTTTGGTTTACCAGGACAGTCATAGTGAAAGTTGAAATCTCCAAGAATAATTAGGTTGCCACCTATCGAATTTCCATACTCTAGAAGATTTGGAAACTGCTCCAAAAAGAGAAATTCAGTCAGCTTGTTTTTTCTACTAGGAGGAGGACGGTAGAGACAAGAAATGGACTGACCTCTGTTCCAGTATAGGCGTTGCTTGGACTAGTTCAAACGATGTGTGGCAGAAGTTGAAGGTTGTGTTGTACTTGAGGTATTTGATCAAGGAATTCTTTGTAATTACAGCAATTCCACCGCCGCGAGAGTTGCAGGGGAACGACTTGATGGAGTAATCGCTGGGTGTTAAATCCACACACTTACTTTCATCACCTACCGAAATAAACCAAGTTTCTGTCAGGAAGAAGACGTCAATATTCTGGTCATTGATTAAATTAACAATGTATGTGCCCTTTTCCGGTGATCCTACTGATTGAGCGTTGAATAATGCAATACGTAGTGGTATCCCTGGGACAGTTGACGATTTAAGAGGAATTTGAACCAGGATATTGAAATTAATGGCAGAATTTTTAAGTTGTTTATCCGTTACGAGCGAAGGGGAAATAACTGGAATCCTTGAGGTCTGCTTCACTTTTTTATTTGGTTCGGTCCGATCGTTGAATACTTTTCCAGGCTCTTTCCCATTCTACCGTGTCGCTCTTGCTGGCATACGTTTGTCTCACAACGATGGCACGGACTAAACACATCTGGTCTTGAGAATTGTTAATCTGGAATAGGATTTGCTTAATGTTGCGATAGTTGTCGACCAATATTTTTTTTTTCCTTTTCTGGTCCCCTGAGGAAGAGACACGGTGGTCATGAATGTGGCCTTTTCCATCGGTGATGTGAAACTTGTCGTTGGATTGTTGCACATGTTGAATATTGTCGACGACTTTGGAAGGTGTCAATTGTGATGGGCTGCTAAGCTCGATCCAAAAGGATGACTTCAAATTATCGTGATGAATAGAAAGTCTCAAGTGATCGCTTTCTTTGGCTTGACATTGCTGTCTCAGTGTAGTTAACACACAATCCCACACCTCGGTAATGAACCCCTCTGAATTCTCCAAAGGTACATTGGACTTGAAATCTTTAAACTTTACTGCTTACGTGTAAGCCGTTGTTCTAAATTTTCGAAAGGAACGCTTTTCCATCTGTCGAATGTGATAGCACTTTTCAGGGTTTACTAAGGGTGGTGAACTATGCTTGGACGTCGCTTGTCTGGTCTGGATTCAGGCTCACTCATGTCATCTTCAAAATCACTGGCATGAATTTGAGCCAAGACTTCAGCTACTGTGCAAGGCGATACATCACGTTTCTGTTTCTTACTTTCTTCTCCTTTCTCGACAACATGATGCGGTTTTTTCATCTTTTCTGCATCAAGTCAAATGACTACATTTTAAAGACCATGACCCCTATATATTCATGTTTGATTAGTGCATATATATAAAGGGTCAGTGTCTAACCTTTCAGTATTCATTTCACATTGACCAGAACGATGGAAGAACCAACTAAAGTTGAACTTCTGATCAGAGATTTGCGTGGTGTCATACGAAATTTTTCTTTAGACAATTGAACAGACTACTCTCCCTCCTTTCGAGATAAAATACTTGCTATATGTGTAAGAAGAAGGGACAATGGGCTACAGAATGTCCAGATCGTGAAAAAAAGAAAAGGTACCAAAAGAGACAAAAGTCAAGACATCTGTCATCAGTGTAAAGAGAAAAGACATTGGTCTCCAAACTGCCCTAGGAAACAATAGGAGCACGAGAAGGAGGATGAGAGGAATTCTGAACAAGAGGAGGAGGAAGAGGTACCCTCCCCAAAGGAAGAAGCTCGACACGTTCACAAAGACAAGAAAAGAAGACGAAACGAAAGTGAGGAGGAAGAAGAAAACGACAGTAAACAAATTGAAAAGAAAACAGAAAGAGTTAACAAAAGAATCATATGAACGTTTTAAAGTGGTATTGTGTTATTTTATGTTGCAATATTGAATTGTAACATTTGTACCTGAATACACCATAACGAAAAAACGTAAGTGTCTCTTGGTTTTGAATTTATAGAATAAGAACCTACACACACACACACACACACACACACACACACACACACACACACACACACACACACACACACACACACACACACACACACACACACACACACACACACACACAACATAATGGGTTTAAAAGGAAAAAGACTTTTGAGTTTTCATTGAATTAAGCAATTGAAATAGTATTCCTTTTCGAAAGGTTTGTGTGGCCCTGAAAATGACCGTTGGGTATTTGTTCGTTTTAAACAAAACAAAACCTCAGAAACGGGACGAAATCATCTTTAGCTGTCTTAAGCCTTTGAAACGGCCAAGGCCTACTTCGGGACTGGTGGTTCCTCTCAATGATTTGGTAGAAATCACTAAATGTGGTATGGCAGAAGTAGTCACAGTTAGATTGGGTTGTTTAGCTCGAGAAGGTCATTTTCTCTTCGGTCGTAATACAGAAGTCTGATACATTTGTTTCAGACTGCTTAACTCTGCTAAAATATCTAAAAGAACCGTGACCGTTTGATTTTCGCTATTCTCTTTCTGTCCTTAGTCTTTTTTATTCTCTGCTGCTGATGCTGTTTCTTCCTGGCAGTTCCTTCTTGCTTCTTCTTTCCGCTGTTGAAGGAGAAATGCTTGTTCTTCTTCTTGTTGTTGTTGTAAAAATCGCTCCAATTCTTCTTTCCGTCTCTGCTTAAAATCATATACGTGTAAAAAAAGGAGAAGGCGACGAAGGTTCCGGAATAAATTCTTGTGAAGTTAGACAATCCAAAATATCCCAGTTAAAATCAACTTCTTCTGCATGTAGATTTGTCATGACATTGGTAGTCACTGTCGTACCATAACATGCTGTCTCCACTACTGGTTAACCGCAATTTATCATTTTCCTAGTTTCCAACATGATTAACAACTCTGTCGCAACGATTGACTGCGCACGGACGCTAGTACCTCTATATATGGAAGGTGACGTCACAGACTACTATCTTTCGATTGGACGACTGTGACAGACTTTTGTAACACGTGTTTGGATTGGTGAATAAACTCAATCCATTTCGATCCGCTCTTCCCCTATATGGCACTCGCTTCACCTGTTCTCATCACATGATGTGGGCCCACGTAGAATCTTTTACCCTAGTTTTACCTATGCTATTTCGTACTGACTTACCCATGTATTTCAGATCATCATCGGCTATCACTCATATGACTGATACAGCCTTTGGAAAAGAAGATTATATGTGGGGAGGCAAAGGTGTTTAAAAAGAGTTTCTGCTCTATGGACTTGAAGTGAGGAGAAGCTTAAGTAAGAGAAAAAGATCTGTGAGATGTCCTCTGTGTTAACAATATAATGTTAATATTACACTTAACGGCCCTTTTCAGGGCCACTCATATACCTCGAAAAGATATTTGCTTTATTTGCCTCCATTTCCCGTGTCTTGACAGGCCTAAATAAAACTAATATTCCACATGTTAAATTTCACTTGTTGCTAGATAGGCCAAATATGTTAAATTTCCCTTGTCGCTAGATAGACCCACCATGTTAAATTTCCCTTGTCGCTAGATAGTCCCAAATAGTTCGCATGTTCAATTTCCCTTGTCGCTATACAGGCCCACTATGTTTAAATTTCCCTTGTCGCTTTACAGGCCCATCTGTTGGCCCTATACAGACCCAACTGGTTCTCGCTATATCGCCCCAGGCCCTTTTTATATGAAATTACCATTTTCGCCATATCACCGCACATTACTACTATTAATACTTCTATACAATAACAACAAACTGGCTTCAACAATAACCGGATAGACTGGAAATTAAATTGTGCGTTGTGTGCGTATACAAACATAGCAAGTCGTTTTGTTTTGAGAGGTTATACTATGGATTTCCTAGCTGATATGAGATAATACAGTCTAGACAACAACTGTTGCCCACTTAACAGAAAGAAGCAGTTGTAGGACCAAGGAAAACAACAACACGAGGAAAGGAAAAGGGATATCGTGTTGCTGAAGAAATCAATGGTGTATTTTTCCTCTACCTCTCCAGATATGGTAAAGAGGTAACCATAAATTACATTTGTAAACCACACACACAGCCAATGTTATTATGTTTGAAACGATATTTTAAAGAGATATTTGCATGCCATGCAAATATTAAATTAAATATGGGTCGAAAGTCAAACATATGTATGACACATATGACGATATAATCATGTCGCCCGAATATGATATTCAAATACGTTTTTTCAACAACTGGATGTGCCAGTACATATTGGTCTTTGCCTTTCCCAACACGTTGAGTCTTATAGATCAGTACATACGGTACAGCCGCGCTATCTAGATGTACGATGTATTGGCCTGGTGGATTAAATGAGATAATACGACCGTTTGATCAATAACTGAGAGCACAAGATGTGAACACGTACTTAATAAACATAAAAATATTTATATCACATGCGTCAGAGAAGTCTACCTTAGTTTTCGATCTCAGTCAGGTTTTCTTAGACCTTTAACCATCGTAGTGTTCAAGTGCTAGCAACTACGTTTAAAAAATCCTTGATATCTTCTGCTGTGGCTGACACAGTTGTTCTAAAATCCAGCAACAATAACAGATATATAAAAGAGAGTGTGAGAGGTTGATGGGTAGACAAATGAAGACCATCACTGTTAATCCTACTCATACCGTGACTACTAGATGTTTATTTTAAATGGATGTGGATAAAGAAAATTAGTAGCTAGACAGCAATATATTACTACTGTGCTGAACTGTACTGGATATTTCTATCTAATCATGCTAACACATGTTTGTTAATTACATTTAAAATATTATAGGACTAAACACTACATCAGAATCAATACGTCTGATGTAAGAACACCTAATCAGAAATGCGTGTAAATCGTTTTAAATCGCACACTTGAACGAAAGTTCTCTACTAATACGAAATGCCAAATATTTTGTGCAATAAAATGGATGTATAGTGATTTATATAATCTCTATGTATGTGTGTGCGTTCGCATGTGTGCACGTATATATGTTGCATGTTTTACAACTGGGAGCATTTCAAAGCCAGTCGCGTATATACAGACCGGTTTGATGCGCACGTTCGTAAGTACATAGATAATAATTAATGATAAAATAAATTGGTTTGATTAATATTTATGAGAACGCTTCCAAGGGAATTCTACATAGGTATAGTTCATTATATAATACGTAAACACATCTTACAGATTGTAAAGGGTTGTCGATTGAACAATGGTACTTTCAGATACAATAGACGTGGTTAGCATATTGTCTTTATCTTGGCTTAAAATCATAGACATGAGTTAGATAAACATCACCCAGTTTCTTTGATATCCTAATATGCCCAATGTCACTAAGATGCAACTTATCACCCAAGTTATTGTGATATCCTAGCATGCCCAATGCCATTAGGATGCAACTTATCACATCACCCAGCTACTTTGATATCCCAGCATGCACAGGGCCATTATGATGCAACTTATCACAACATCTCTTAGTTACTTTGATAGCTTAGTATGCCCAAAGCAACTACTATGATGCACCTTATCACAACATCACCCAATTACTTTGATATCCTAGTATGCACAGGGCCATTAGGATGCACGTTATCACAACATTACACAGTTACTTTGATATCTTAGTATGCCCAAGGCCATTAGGATGCAACTTATCAAAACATAAAAAGATACACATTTTACATTAGTGTAAACGTAATAAGATTAAAAACAATACATTTTAAATATTATTTTGCAGTAGGTGATCTTTTGATACCATCCCCGTGCAATATCATATCTATTTTACTTTTACTTATCATAAGCACAATTCATTCACAAAGCACCTCATTTGTTATGACATCCGTTATATTATTCCCTCAGTATTTGAATATCATAATTTCCCGTATTCCGTTATTTACTAAAGATTTCAGACATTATGTAGGATGGATAATAGTTCGAAGCCGGACTAATCCAATTACATTGAATGTGTTGTGCGTGAATAGCTTCGATAGCAAACTTTCATTGATACCCTCAATTTTGTTTCATCAACAATTTTACAAATTACCGTGATATGGATTCAAATATGATGTATAAAATAAACCGATTTGAGAGCAAAACAAATAATACAAAAAAAATTTATATTGTTTGTTAGCCGCTTTACTTTATTTAATTATATACCTGTTTTCGTGATTAGTGCAATTACTTTTGCGATGTCTATTACAAAAGACTCCGTATTTGATGCTGTGAAAACATATTTTCCGTAGTACTAGCCTCAAGTTTATCTAAAGATAGAATTGGGAACTTCATTTGGGTGTTGAGAGTCCCGGGTAGTATGAGAGATATGTCATTATGTAAATGATCTTGTATGTGTACATTTCAGGTTTGAACCAGTAATCATTCAGACGGACAAGCAAATAAAACAGACACGGGCATCGGATGATAGAAGAATTAACAATGACTATGGTTAAGTTTGTGTTTTACATCAACAAATGTACATGCAAATTATTTAGTGCTGAAATAATTTCGGTAAAATATCTAGCCAGGCTTAGGCCAGGGATCGATCCCGTAAAATCAGATTAGCAATACATTAACATTTCTCATAAATGGTGAAGACGTAGAAAGCTTTCATTTGTTAGAGACGTTTCAAGTTTGATCAAGAAGGAGACAAAATCGTTAAAATGTGGGAACACAAATACAAACACCGATCCCGAGATTAAAGGAATCGGATAAAGTTACAAGATGTTGGATCCTCTTGACACCAACCCCAGCCAGGATATTTTAAATGGACAACGAACACATGAAATGCCACCTATTTCCTGTACCACGCCGATGAGAACATAGAAGAATTAAAATACCTGGACGTGTGTTCGCTGTATCCTCCTGTGTGCAAATGTCGTCACATTCCACTCGGAGATCCACATTTGAGGACGGAACTCGTCAGCGTGGAGAGCATTCGACAGACCAAATTAAATATATGAAACACGTAATCAATTACGAAAAAGAACTGGAGTTTGCAGAGACTGATGAATTTGAAAACCTCATCATTGTGTAAAACCTTTGCTCGCTTAGCAGCAAAGAGGATGGACAGACCAAATTTTCAAACAAAAATAAGGCTTCTACGGAAACCGAAACTATTTCAGACAAACCGAAACTATTTCAAACCGAAAATATTTCACACACAAAAGGCTGCTACAGAGACAGAGTCTCCTTAGCAAAGAGGGTGGACAGAGTGAAACTATTTCAAACCAACCGAAACCAATTCAGGCAGACATAAAAAAGAGAAATGGTTTCGGTTTGTCACGCTATACAACCAGGCACCGATGTCGCTGTGGAGATGAATTGTTATGGAAAACTCTTTACGATTTCAACCGAATATTTGATCAAGTCCGATACGATATCGTGTTTTCGGATCTGATAAATTTATAGTTATCAATCCGTGCGGGATAGCCTGAGCACTACTAAAGAAATTTCGAAATTGATTAAAGTCCATGTTACCGTCACACCAATATTGATAAATAGTTTGTAAAGTGTGTTTCACAGTTCCTTTAAACACACATACTAAATTGCAATTTTCTTTGATTACACTTGGAATCTGTGCTTATTTTTCAGTGACATATATCACGTCTGTGTCTTTATGTCGTCCTCCAGAAAATATTTCCCCAGGGTTTTTTTTTTTTGTCGTTCCAACATGACATCATCGTATACAACAAGATTATTAATATTCCCATCAATATCATCAATGCTCGGTGCTTCCTCGATATCCGCGATAAACTCAATGATATCCTCATCGATTTCCGATTTTGCTATCTCGTTAAAATCCTTTAACATGCAAATAAGACAATATACAGCTTTGATTTTCACGTTCACATTTTCAAGTATGAAGCACTTCAAGAAGAATAGTATACCAATGTTGCATCTGTCAATAGCACGTTGTTTAACATGTCGAAGTGTGAGCTGTCTCACAGCCCGCTGTACAACATGCCAAACTGTAATTTCTAGTAGCCATATGTAATGCTAACATTTACGCTGTCAATTGCTTGTCTTATAACATGCAAGCGTGTATGTTATGAAGAACACGTTGTATACATATTAATAGATTAATGCCGTATTTTCAAATATTTTAAAAAAAACACTGCGTCGTTGAAATATTAAATTTGCATGAATTACTCAAAAGCACTTGATTGATTAAATTATATGACACTTCCGATTCTTTCAAACATGGCTTCCGTTCGTTTTTTGCAAACGTTGACTTTGTTCAGTGTTCTTTTTAATATTAGATTGAATACAATACATTTTGACGGTATACCAATTTTAGGTCTAGAACTAATCTTCGGATAGGGGTACTGTGACAGTCTGAACACGTGCCCTGCACATGATGATTTCGCCAGCCCTCGAGTGAATTTTAAATATTTATATACATTTGCCCATTATGATATTTCACAGAACCATATTTGTTCATTGGAAATTACGATATGTATTGTTTTTCTATGCATGCGGTCATGATATAGATCGTCTGAAACACATTGGCGAAATTCATTGATGGTATAACAGTATTATTGTCAGACAACGTAGGTTGTGCATGGTTTTGTCTTATAATATGAAGTCGGGAATAACATGTATGTTGTAAAGTCCCCTCAGTGTTAAGTGAGTTGCATCTTTGCTATCAGGACCAATCATTTGTTTCCAATAATGAAATAAAAACAACTTCACAAATGTTAGAACCCATATTCACCCTGATAATTCAAATCATTTATGATATAGATTGTATGATTTTTCCAAAACTCATGAAAGTACCAAATTAGTAATTATTTCCTAGGAAACTCATCTAAAAGTATTCATCATGCAAAATCACACAATGACGATTTGGTTTCAAACCCGTTACAATTGCATTTTCGAGCATCACATGTAACTCGTAAACGTTTTTTGCGACATGGAGAAGAATTAGCATTGAGAAAACAAATAACCGAGAACTAATTACATTCATTACGCATTGTACATTTTGGGGTTAACTAATTAATTCAGACATGGTTGAAATCCTGGTAATATATTTTGAAATTTAGCTACCATATATTGTATATGAAACACACAATTCAAATTACGTAGTATATGATTTGAACAGCTACAATTTATATATAGTTGACACAAAATACGTTTACTCTTTCGGTAGCAGATAGATATTCGTATGCAAATATAATTAATACATTTCTAGGATTTAAAGGTATACTTAAAACATTGTAGGTCTTCTTTGTACTCTTGAATTTCAGTCAACTCAGAACGAATATCATGTCAAAGCTGTAATACATCCGTTGCTTAAACAACCAAAGTGTAAGCTATATAGAATGCCAAAGTTGTAATGCATCCCTTGCTTGCAAATCTAAAGAGCACGCTATATAGAATGCCAAAGCTGTAATAAATTCATTGGTCAACAATACAAAGAATAAGCTATATAGAATGAGAAAGTTGTAATACATCCGTTGCTTAAACATCCAAAGAGTAAGCTATATAGAATGCCAAAGCTGTAATACAGCCGGTATATAAACATCCAAAAAATAAGCTATATAGAATGCCAAAGCTGTAATATATCCGTTGCTTACGAATCCAAAGAGCGAGCTATATAGAATGCCAAAGCTGTAATACATCCGTAGCTTACAAATCCAAAGAGCAAGCTATGTAGAATGCCAAAGCTGTAATACATCCGTTGGTTAACAATCCAAAGAGTCAGCTGTCATTTGGCTGTATCGAAGGCCAAAGTGTATTACTTATTTGAACATGGTATTCATTAACTTGAAAATAGACCGTATAATTACTGAATGGACGGATATAATAAATATGTATTAACTATTAAACGCACTTTAAAACTATATCTAAGAGCAATTGTTTGTACTAAAGATATTATCTCTCGCGTTCGATGACGTTTTTTGTTTTAAAACAAGACATATTGTCCTTGTTCGAAACATTTACGTGGTTCATAATAAACACTAAAAAGTGTTGAGAGCTAAGTGATACAGATGGAAGGATTAAACTTTGTCCAGTCTTGGAAGAAGTGTATTTCCTATATATGAAATATTTATCAATACAATATCCTGGTCAACACTCATATATTAAAGTCATTGTCAGATATTCCCCTTAAAATATCCTCTCTGATTATTAAATTTGTACGCATTGGTGACATGTATAAATTAATACACAGTTAATGCAAATTACATGACAAGACAGTTTAGCATATATTGACTTGAATTATGTCATTTGAGTTCTACGTGCTAATGTATTACCATTTAGACGCATACGTTTTGTTACGCAAGTAATTAAAACGAAAACCAAACAATGTTACTGCAATGCTCAATGTATAAACTTCGTTGCGTTTACTGAATGTTGTGTAATATTATTACTTGTTAACATTTGTAAAATGTGTTTTCCTACCTGAAGTGTCATTCTATTATGAAATAAAGTCGTTTACAATGGGATGCATTACAGAAAATACAGACTATCGAATGAACTTTACAAGAACAATCACAATGATATTTACTAAAGACTGTTATGTATAAGAAACCTAACAGAAAAACAGACCATAAATGTATGCACACTTCTTAACGCTTCCACTTCCATACCCTGTTATA
The DNA here is from genome assembly GCA_030141615.1 of Unio pictorum. Taxonomy (NCBI): domain Eukaryota; kingdom Metazoa; phylum Mollusca; class Bivalvia; order Unionida; family Unionidae; genus Unio; species Unio pictorum. The sequence goes on along the minus strand of JARLTB010000248.1, from coordinate 1,974,896 downwards.
TTCTAGTTTCCACTTTGTCACGTTTAGCTCTCACATCATTAGCCTTCATGAATATTTTATTTGAAAAGCGGAAATACGTCCTCTGTTGTTCTCCTGAAGTAAACTATTATAAAGAAACATTAAATCTGTCAAAAAAGGATAGCACTAACTCCATCCAGAACATTTAGTTAAATGTTATCACCTAAGGTACAGATACATTGATGATACTACTTTGCATGTTTTAAAGTATATTTTAATTCATTATTTCTACTTAAAAACCGTCTCCGTTTAGTGCTTCATGTATTGACCAATATACCTAGTTGTTTTCGTTTAAATGTTACCTTTTTTACCGATAAATTTTAATTATTCCTTACAAATGTATTGTGAGGCATTTCAATTTTCTGTTATTGACAGACATTTAAAAACATTCAATAGGTTGATTAAATTAAATGTAATGTTAACAAGGCAGCATCAGAAACAAAAATAAATCTGAATCAAAATTAAAAGATATATTCGTCATAAAGAATGAATCCCCTCAAGCAGAACATTGAAACATTGTAACGGTACAAAAAGAATGTCTTACTTTAGATCAACAATATAGACTGAAATTGTCGACGAAAATTTTAAAATAAGCGTATGTGCTAATTAGTTGATGATGCTTCAATTTGTAAATTTAATATTAAATTGCAATAATAGACTATAATATACATCACAATATTGAGATTACGTTCCAGATTATGTTTTTACAACACAATCGGTTTCATAATGTTGTTTAATAGTATGCTTACTTCACGGCATATTTTCATCACTTGCAAAACAGTTAAAGTCTTCTGTGGCAATACATCTTAGGCGATCAAATTCTATTTGATCTTTATATAAAGTTTGGTAAAAAATTTAAATATGTTTTGTTATGAACATTCACCAGTTCCCGATGTGAATGTGGATGGGGTAATCATGTTTAATGTCCAATCGAAAATATTGTCAGTTGGAACATGTTTTGTAAATATACTTATTGTGGCATTTTAGAAGAAATTATTTTCTGTTGTTAGTAGTTGGAGTCATATTAGGATAGCTGTTGGAATCCTTTATACCAACCATTATTCAAGGCTGCTTTCCCTCGATTTTAGCAAAAACAAAAAATCAGGGTTCGAAACTAACATCTATATTAACTAGTAAAGATCATTAACATGACAAAAGACATACTAGTCCGCAGCAGAATACGTTAATCCTCAAAAAACGTGTACATAACTCAACAATAAAGATACATATGATACACATTGTAAATTATATTGATTTGCCATCAGTTTGTAACAAATCAATATCTTCGCCATCCGATTCTGAGTATTCCTTCATATACAGATGTCTATAAGAGTTCCATAAATATATAGCTGGTACTGGATCATAATCGGGAAGGTCGTCATTTAAGAAGTGAATAGTTAACAAGTCATTCAATACACTGCTGCGTGATCTGCATCTCCAATCAGATTTCGTTATTTTCATTTCACTGAATCCCCGCTCAGCATCTGCAGACATGGCTGGAAGGGTCAACACAATATCCACCAGTGCAATAGTGCTAGTGTGACCTTCTTGAAAGCTCTTAAAATCAGATCATTGTACGTTCTTTACCTGACATCCACTAGCATAAATTAAACGTTAAGTTGCCACTTGTCTTCAAACTTGTATGAAACGAAGCCTGCCATTGACATGACTGGGGAAAAATTTTCAAGCAGAGAATTAACATACTCATCACCAAATTCAATGTGATCTGAGTCTCTTGGACTTGATATAGACCTTATATGATCTTTTAAAATTTAATTCACTAGAAAGAAAGTTTCTCTCACATTTTCATTGTATTACAGAATTAAATTATTTGTTGACATAAGTCGATAACAATTGGCGGCTCATGGGTAATACAACTGTCTTAAAATTATTCCTACAAATTACAGCGTCGTTTAACATTTCAGCTGACTTTATTTATTCAGTTTCATTGCACCGTGTAAAGATTTAAAATGTAAACATTTGAGAACTTTTTAGTGGTCAAAAACAATCATTTTAAATATCAGCTGATTTTGTGAACATTTTTTTAAAAATACTATCAGGAAGGGGGGTTAGCGTTCTTGAAAAAGAACGGTATATTTTGGGGGCAAATAAACCATATATGGTTAAGAAGAAATAATGAAACATATTTTGGTCCAGAATAAGGTGGAATTCAATTTTTCCATAAACGTTCTTTGGGATTAATTAATAAGTCTGATTCTGGGACTGATTGGACATTACAAAATTCGCACTTGCAAAACGGATGGAAGGAGTACTATTCTGTTAGGTCTAGAAACATATGTTGTCAATCGAAAACCAAAGAAATGCAAATGTAGAGATGAATAAAAGAAATATAAATACTACTGCAGAGGGGAGAAAAAGGGAGTAAAAGAAAAGAGGCAACCACATTCGGAGAGAGACAATATTGAAATGCAAACTGTAAGGAGCAAAAATACTGCGAAAGGCAAATGGATAGAGATAGAAAAATACATAACTAAATTTGAATACAGACATACGAAAAAGGAAAACACTTAGAATATCCTTCTCGTACAGATGATTACTATTCATTAACTCGCAACATTTGTTTGAATATTGTCATTCTCTTAGTAATCTGGCTACACACCGCATTCTGCAGCGCTCAACACCAAATTTCAATTCGACACTACTTTTACGAATCAAACATCCAATTAGATTGATCCGAATTCCTTATCGCTTCCCTAGTGCGCTTGTAGTGAAATAATGGTCGCTCATTTGTCATTGTTTCGTAATAAGAACTAAGCAGCAGAATAAAACAACAAATATTCAAAATGGTCTTATATTTTTTAAAGATCGCTGTCATTGTTAGATTTTGAAAGCATTGCATGTGCTGAATCAAACAAACCCAGTCTTTACCTACTCTTTTCATACGTAGTCCTCTGATGTGGTGGCCTTTCTCGGAATAGAGAATTATTGAATTTCCGATATTGATAAAATGTTTTTATATTATCGATGATTCCCTACTGATGTATGGCTTGATTATTATTTCTAACAGTCAACTTGCTGCCCCGATGTAGTCATTCTCACAATCATTGCTCTTGATACAATACACATCACAGTTCTTCAATTTTGTTCTTTTGACCTTCACACGGGTACTTTATTGTCATAGAGAGAGTTGAATGGCCTGTGATATAAATAGAACCCATGTTGGTTAACTTATCTATCTAGAGTTAATTATGTGAAGAAATTGGTAATGTTGTTTAACTACAAAAAGCATATCAGAAATTAGGAAGCGATATTACACCATCAATAAACTAAATTGATCAACATGTTAAAACAATGTCAGAAAGACCATATTATATATGAAACACTGCACAACCGTCTACAACACTGCTGAATACATCACGAATCTATATAGGCTAGATAAAATTCACACAGAGTTTGCACCACTCCAGCCTACGGTGTCAAGGACGGGCACTGTATTGTATACTTGCCAAAATATCTAAGTTATGTTATCAGGACTATAATGGATAAAATAGTCAAGATCCTACACTATTCAAAAACGATTAGAGACTTAGAGGCACCCACATATGGCAAAATGGTATATTGTGATATATCAGCACATTTTGAACGTGATCAGATCAGAATTAGAAGTGGACAATGCTCTGAAATCTACAATTATATATATATATATATATATATATATATATATATATATATATATATATATATATATATATATATAGATAGATAGATAGATAGATAGATAGATAGATAGATAGATAGATAGATAGATAGATAGATAGATAGATAGATAGATAGATAGATATATAGATAGATAGATAGATAGATAGATAGATAGATAGATAGATAGATAGATAGATAGATAGATAGATAGATAGATAGATAAATAGATAGATAGATAGATTAACTCCTACACTCTCAGCCGAAATGTCGATCACTGTCGCACATTTTCAAATTACTATGTTCAGATGTTTTTTTTGTGCACACTTGCATTTAGTCATTGACCGTTCATACGCATACGGAATCGTGACGTATACATACAGAAGCAAGGATAGGTAACTTTTATCTCAGGATCACTGGTCTAGGATCTTAAAAATGTAATACAGGAAAAGCAAAAAAGAAAGCCAAGTCACATGAAACAAATCACTTATTTCCCTGAGTAAAGATTGTAATAAGAAACCAGAACATGTTACACATAAACAAATTATTTTTCAACACAAAAGTATCCCGCTGATGCATTGTTCCATACAGTACAGGCTGTACTACAGTAGACGATTGCGGCCTACCCTAATTGTAACTTTCACTACCAAGCATAGATGCAGAAATTACCTTATTTACTGTTATGTATTTGTAACCTGATATTTTCATTATTTACATGGTTAGAAACCTGAAATCATGTTTTCTTCTGAATCATGAAAAACATTTCGCTTCAGATTGTTGAAATAAAATATGGTTTAGCGGCCTGGACGTATGCGAACGCTATATAAAAGTTGTCTTTTCCACCAACTGGAGAAAAACATGTGCTTAGTTTTGTTCTTTATAATACGTAACATTATACTGTTACATGCTTGATCTTTATTACATTCCGCATCACTCACTAAGACTAAAACTAAACACGTGCCTCATTTTACGTCCGCACATCAAACGTTTATAAATCCCAATTCCTTTTCATTTTCGTCTGTATAATACATATTTTCTGCTACTTGAAAAGTCTCAAATCTCCTAGTGAGATATAAGTGTTATGTTTAATTAATTTGTATTACATGTCGGCTTTTTTAATGATTGTATGCTATGTTTATCTGTATACTGTACTTCAAATTAACCATGACTAAAACGATTACTTTATGGAAAGGATGTAATAATTGACTAAGTGATGAACAAAGGGACCAAAAAGAAGATTTATTGTAGATAACATATTTTGTACACACTCGTATTAAAATATGTTCCAAAATACAAAACCATGTTGTGATGTGCTAGAGCTTGGGAAGAAACTGAATACAATAAACTTCGAAACGTGTTAACATAATTTTCTGAAACTAAATAGAATTGCTGAATGTAATATACGTTTCATACAATATAAAAGGTTTTGTATGACCCCCCAAACACTGACTATTGCACTGGGTTCTGGTGGAGTTCCCGGCTACATTCTGACATGGTCAATTTTCGTTTTATTTTCCACGGTTCAGTGACTGTTATTTCGTTTATGTTGAACGTATGTGAAAACTATTTTTTAACAAAATGATGGTTATATAGTTATATTTGTTTAAACACCTATCGATATGCAACTGTTACGGTATCAAATGGAGGCTACTAAGGATGCAAGTAATTATTTTAAAATTGTTTTTGCTAGGAAGAGGCGTAGGTACCAAAGTTAAAATGACTTTATCTTATAAATAACTAGAGATTATATAATCCTCATGTGCGTTTGCAACAAGCCTCCAATATGTTTTCTTCTCAACAAGTGTTAAGATTATATTCCCAGCTATATTACTTGATGCAAAATAAATTAAAACCTCATTCTTCAGATTTTGTGCTTTTATGCATAGCTCAGCAGTTTAGTTGGTTGTTTTGATTTGGGACAATTGTTGTACTACATCTGTTGTATCCATTGTACATTTATAAATGCATCGTTCAGGACCAGCTTGATGGTGTCTGTGTGTTGATTGAAGGATTGGCAGGTTTTTTTAAGATTGTATGGCTGATTTCCTAAAGACGATATTAGTTTCGTTTTCTATATACTTTATATTTGATAAATGTGTATTAGACTCGCTGTACTAACGATTTGTCCGTTCTTAAATTCCAACATTACTTTCATTTATGGGAGAGTAAAACGTTATCTGGTTAATTACCTATCACACATGCTACTATTTATATATTTCTATGAGTTTAGCAACAACTGCTATTTTTAATGTTGAGAATCTAAAATAGTAGTTCTCGTTCGATGGTTAGTTACTCATCCTCTGTGATCTCAAACGCAGTACATTTATTTGTTAACAGTATTGGCCGATTAATCGTAAGCTAATTAAGTAACTGGTAAAACAAATTAAAAATTGGTCGTTAGTGATTTAGATTGTGGGAAGCCACTAGCACCTTTGCGAACGCTCAACGATATTTATAGTTATGCAATCATCTGAAATAATATTTGTGTGTCGGTGTTATATATTTATAAATTGTTGGTCTGCGATAGTTGTAATCTGTTCTTAAAAAAGGATAAAAAACATGTGTGTCTTTCCTAAAACAAGAATGGAATTTGAGCGATTTACAGAAGCAGAAAACATGCACACTCCACCAATGAGCTTAGTCGAGGTCGAATGATCATCTCTTGTTATTTACCCTACATCCTTTACTTTGTACATATTTTCTTTAAATCCTAAATGAGTGTTGATTTAGTTTGATATGTGAATATTCCATCAACGCACTGTAACACACAGTCAAAAATGAAAGCACTATATTCAAGATATCATCTTAAAACAATGTTAAACACGCATTGTTTAATTGATCGTGACATGCTTTAATGTAATTCGTCACGTAGTTTCGTTACTTGTATAATGATCTTGTATTGATTTGCTTTGCAAAAGTATTTGTTTTGTTTTGAAACCTCGTACTGCAACATAAACCCGTGAACAAATGAAGCAATGAAACAATGAAAAGAGATGCTTTTGATTTTCAAAATGTCATATTTGAAGGAAAATTTGTAGTATGTGTTGTGGGTTTGGATTACTGCCAAAGTGTGGCCCACTGGTTTAGATATTGTCAGAAATTATGGAAATAGCTGGATTTTGGAATCAGCAGCGTTACAACACATTCTTTGTTCAAGATAAAATAATGTTACTCATAGTGGGTACAAGTCAATTATTGACGTAAGATGTTATTCATTGATCCAATGTATCAACCGGACAATTTTTCTATCTCTCGTTAGATGAACTGCTGTCAATTACTGGTAGTCTTTTTTCGTTTATTTCAGAACGTATTTGTTGAATTATCTTTTTCTATTTAAATTCTTTCATCTATGTAATGTCCATTGATTGAACTAAAATTAACAATATTGTTTTGAATACGTTTCATTTAAGGAGAAATATCAATCATCATTCTGAGACAAGTCATTTCTCCCTAGAACGGGCCCCAGTCCTTGATGACCTTTGGTGGATGTCCGACATATGACGAACTCAGTGTTTAGCGATTTGGTCGACAGTTGTATTTAGCCGTAGCAAGACGTAGTCCAACTAATTAGGGCACATGTTTGCCATATAAGAAAACAATAATAGTTTTTTTTTTTTAAACTACGGTATATCTCAGCTGGTTCCATTTATCCTATTGGGATAATCAAGTTAGCATTTTTAGCATTTTTGGCATGAGTGTGGGAACACACACTGTACAAAAGAGCATATAAATTTGTAAATTATTTCCAAAAACATATAAACCACCTTCTGCAACCACAATTATAATATAAGTTTATGAGTTGGAATTTGTTTAAGATTATATTTTGTCTTGTGTCATCTGAACATTCGCGTATCAGATTACAATATCGTAACTATTATTATGACTGTCATCATGCCATTGTCTTTAGTTTCTTATTTGTTGTTCTCTAGGCTCGTGCTCCTGCTGCCAAATAGTATGGGCTTTTGGAGAAAAGATCGATTTCACAATAGTATTAAAAGTAAGATAAAAATCAGGTTTTTGTAACGCTAAGCGATTTCTTGTAGCCGTTGGTATTACCCGTTTTAAGTCAACAAAAGAATAATCGAACTCTGTTTTCCAATATTGTGTTCAGTCATAATTGTTATTCACCAAAGTAATAACTTTTCAGTGCTCAAAAATATATCTGCGAACATTTCTATAATGTCTGCAAAGTCAATAAATAACTGTAGAACACAGTTTGTTTCTAACTGGTACATGTTTTCTAGTGCCCAAACTGATTATCAACGCATGGGTAACGTGTATATTTAAGTTTCAATTCATTTGTTTTCAGTTGGCAGTTATAGTTAGCATTAAACAGAACAGTGTTCATAGTTACAAAGACATTTAGAAACGTCTTGCCACTTCATGATTGCGGACTATACAAAACCTTCGCAGTACATTATTATGCGCCTAATGACCGATTATCAAAGACATGTTTCTTTTTGGCATAAAGTTTCTTCCACCATGCCGTAACGAATTTTTGAATTGTGGTGCATGACTTGAAATCGATTAGTATCACTAATACTATTGATTGCAGGAATTCATGACCAGATAACGTATGCTAGATTCCAATAAACATTCCTTAATGTATATTTACGTTTGAATGTTAAAAATTATTGTACCGATAAATCAGATTAATATATTCCGATATGCGAACATCAAAAAAGGTATCTTTTCTTAGTTTTGATAAGTTGTGTTTTATATAACTACTTCACCCCTATTTTCTCATTTAAAACAGCACATCAAATTGTAATGTTTTCTTGAATTCATTATTCGTTCTTCTCAATGCGTTCGTTCTAATGATATTTAAACCTCGTTAATTTTACACATTATTTATATATTGATATGATGTATATATGTTTTAAAAATAATATAATAAATATATATGATGTATAATAATATAATAAATATATATGATGTATAAATGTTTTAAATCTCATATATCAGTCTTACGATGCCTCAGCTGAAGCAATAAAAACCGATTGTATCAAAATTATAATCTTATATACACATTACACCTGAAGTGATCGGATTTTATCTTAACTATGTTGTGTAAATAAAATCGCATTCCTTAGTAGTATATGTTAGATACTTTTGTGATGAGTTGTATTTACATTTAAATATTCTCACAGAATTGTATAATTATGTATTCAATATATATGCTCCGGTTTTGTTTTGAACAAAACGATACCCGAAGGCGATACCTCTCTATCTATCTATCTATCTATCTATCTATCTATCTATCTATCTATCTGTCTGTCTGTCTGTCTGTCTGTCTGTCTGTCTGTCTGTCTGTCTGTATACCTATATATCTGTCTGTCAGTCTGTCTGTATATCTGTCTACCTATCTATCTATCTGTCAGTCTATCTATCTATCTATCTATCTATCTATCTATCTATCTATCTATCTATCTATCTATCTATCTATCTGTCTGTCTGTCTGTCTGTCTGTCTGTCTGTCTGTCTGTCTATCTATATACCTATATATCTGTCTGTCAGTCTGTCTGTATATCTGTCTACCTATCTATCTGTCAGTCTATCTATCTATCTATCTATCTATCTATCTATCTAGCTATCTATCTATCTATCTATCTATCTATCTATCTATCTATCTATCTATCTATCTATCTATCTATCTATCTATCTATCTATCTATCTATCACCTTGAATTGTGTTGTGTTGTATACTTAACCCGGTTATCTTGTTACGAGTACACTATGTTGAAGTTTGGTTGAGAAAACATCAATTTCACGTAAAATACTGGAGAAAATAAGGAATGAACATTGTGCACATTTTATAAAATTTTGGAAATTTAAAAGTTAGAAGTTTGTCGAATGGAGACAACGGCCGTTAGCAAAACATATCCACTATATGATCCACGTATACCAGCTAGATGAAGGCTGAAGCATACAATATTACCTGCGTTAAATTGTAGTTTAAAAGCTTGTGTTCATCCAGTTATAATTTGACTGCAAGAAGTACATCAGGCGTCAGTTAATGCAATGGCTTCAAACTTAAGCCATGTCGATCGATCTCTAGTCACTTTAGATTAATCATGGTAGTAGGTCATCAAAGGTTCTATGTTTTATCTTGCTAGATATATTTAGCCGTTACAATAAGGAATCCTGATAACTGTTTTAGTACTGGCCAATTAAACTATCAAAACAAATTCTTTGTAAATTTTTCAAATCGGCAACTCTTTCTAAAATGGAATACGGAGTGCACTGAGTAGACTGGTTTATATGTCATTCGGTCTCATTCGGTCTTTACTAAAACATTATAGGAAACCAAAAGACAGCCGCTACTACATTTGGGTCCCCATCATCCGTCCCAGTTTAAGTTTATGATATAAATATATAAAAACAGTGGGTAGTAAGCATGCGAGTGTACTAATCGACCTCATTATCAACCTCATTGAGGACTCCTTTTTATAAAATCTATCATACACAAGACGATGGATGTAAACATTCTGGAAAGCTAGCCTCTGGATCGATTTTTAGTGTGACTTAAGTTGACATTTTCATTTATAGATAGAACTTATCTAAGACTTGTAACTTTAAAATGTATACGTGACGTTACTAGCCACTTATCTACACAGTAACGTAATCGATTGAAGAAACAAAGTCTGGAGCTGAATGTATTCTTAGGATGTGTCCTAATTTGAATGATGATAGTCCAATATAATACCATTCGTCATTGTAACTATTAGGATCACTTGTTTGAAGTAAAACTGGCTAATATTGAAACCTGTCTGCTGCTATTGGTAAACAGCTCGTTACATCTTCGACACATAAATTGATCCTTTGTTCTTGATTATGTCTATAAGGTGCGAAGGAAGCATAACGGAACATGCACACAGCTACTTCTAACTAGTTGCGTATAGTTCCCTCTCAATACTGCACTCCATCCAACACCGTACTAACTTACAGTATTTATAGCGGCTTAGAAGACGCATCAGTAATTAAAAGTATTTTCATTATTAATGCAATATGACAACGAATACAGTGAAGACAACACATTCTCTTATATTCATTTATGTATATCCTTATTCATAGTTTGTACAATTATTTTTATAACCCCGCCCTTAAAGTATTTTCATTATGGAGAAGGCTATAGTATATTGAGGTGTTCGTTGTGAGCAGTAATTGTTATAGCTGAGGCTAAATCTCATCTTGACGCCTAAAAATAAAATAAAATAGTTTTGGTTAAATAAAATAAATTAGTTTTAGTTAAAATGAAGTAAATTAGGTTTAGTTAAAATAAAATAAATTAGTGTTAGCTAAAATAAAATAAATTAGTTCATGTTAATACAGTGATGACTTTAAAATCAAATAGAAGACAAAACTGTCAGGCATAAACACTGCGCAGTTTTATTATTTTCTTTTTTGCACGCAGCCATGTTTGTCTTTAAATAAAAACTAATGCCACGGTCAAGCCTTTGACCACAATAATGTATGGCAAAGACGATTATATTGTCTAATCTGAATTTCACACTCAACTTTGATCTACCAGGCGAAAAGGACTAGAAAACAGATAGAATTTAAATGAATGGACACTGTTGGTTTTGTTTCCATCATCTTGTGGAGATATCAATTAAACAGAGTAAAAAATCTCTCATGAATTCTATTAAACTTGACAGCACAAATCAAATCATGAGATATAAACATATCTGCAAAAAGGCAAACGATACAAATCGACAGGTTCTAAACTATAGTACATCCGAGTGAAAAACTTCTATATACGGCAAGACAATTATATGATATCTGCTCATCAAATGAAATGGTGAGCTGTAATTTGTATTTCTCAGCAGATGTGTCGTAGCTTCTTGTTTGATTGGATGAAATGAGAAGAGACTACATTTAAACTGTTTCAAATCTATGATGTGTTCCAGTTATGTTATAATCCCACTTCTTATTTATTAAAAAGAATACCACGTCTTCGAATTCACTGTCGTAAAGTTTGTACTCTCAAAGGAATGATAATCAGTCTTGTACATTTCAGGCTGAATTGGTAAATGACAAACCTGGGCTGTACGGAATCAAGAGATATGACATGTATCTAATATCAATAAAAATGTTGACATCATAATGGAACCAGCAACATAAGTCTGATATATATCAAAATATATTAGATTTTCCAGATAAAAAGCTAAACAAATGTGTTCAGTCTTAGGTGAGCATCTTTATAATTGTCTTATGATCTGACTTAGTTGTTAGTAAAGGTTATATTATCAATGATTTAATATATGCAAGCATAACTTAACGTAAGACAGACTCTATTGAATATCGATACATATGACAAACGTAATATTTATTATGTCAATCAAGCTTATTTGAACATACCACATAATGGATAACGGGAAAAAACATCGCTAAACATTTTATATACCAGTTGAGTAATTTTAACTTTTATGTTGCTTAGAATATAATATTTACGTGTATTGCACGCCATACTTGTATGTTATTTGCCTCTAAAAAATAATAGTTTTATTATATGCTGGGAGCAAATAAAATAGCAATAGTTGCTGTTTCTTGATGGCAGATATTAATATTAAGCCGAGAATGTCCTTGACAAAGCGACATGTTTGTGATATATTCCATATATAAATGGAATTCAAATGCGATCCGCATTATCAATTTCGTAAATGTCTAAAACGTAGAAGCAAAATATCTCCTTAAATATGTCATTATTAAAATTAACATTTCTGATATGAGAAACTAAAACTATTAAAACTAACATTTCTGATATGAAAAACTAAAACTATTAAAAGTAACATTTCTGATATGAAGAACTAAAACTATTAAAAGTAACATTTCTGATATGGAAAACTAAAACCATTAAAACTAAAATTTCTGATATGAAAAACTAAAACTATTAAAAGTAACAATTCTGATATGAAAAACAAAAACTATTAAAACCAACATTTCTGATATGAAAAACTAAAACTATTACAACTAACATTAAACTACAATATAAAAAACTTGCCCCTTTTGAACAATTTTCATTTAAATTTCGAGGTCATTCGTATCGTCTTCAAAAGCAGCAAACTTTCTAATACACACGCCTTCCAAGCACCACTGCAAAACATATGCAAGAAGAAAAGAAATATTTAAGATTTTAACAGCTATAACTGTCGGATTATTGATTTGTGAGGAGATATACGTAGCTGAATACTTTAAACCTGTCTGTGCGAATTGCTGCTCAACACTCTGAACGGTTGGCTTATCTGGCATATCTTAAAGAATCCAACATTTGGCCATAACGATTTACAGAACTACTTCTTGTTTCAAAAGTGCCATTTATGTCATAAAACTTAGAAATAATTTGTTCTATCCCATCTTGTAACTTTTCTAAATATAAATAGTAATTTTAGCAATGTCCACTCTGAATATCATGCTTGCCACAGTACTGACAAAACTCTTTTGAAAGCAGTTAGTTGCCTTCTATCTGCTTTGGAAAGCGGCATGATTACAAAACTCACACTAATCGACCTGACTGCGGCATTTGCCACAATAGACCACGATTTAATTCTTCCAAAACAGTATCGTTTGTTACCTATTCATGATACAACCGTATTATGGTTACAGTCACCAAAGCCCGTAAAAAGAAAACATTCCATATCAGTTTATCTATATATCGGTGTTCCACAAAGCTCAACCAATCTCAAACGTCATCGCCTGACATCGGGATGCTCACCAAATGTTCAAAATACAAATATATCTACTTAACGGATCAAGGTACCGTCCAAAGCATGGAGAGGTGTGGTTCATCTGCGAAGTCATATGTGATATTTATTAAGCTGCAGATGAATTATAATAAAACTAAACCTTTCTGATCACCAAGCAGAGACTGTATCATTGACTTCGTTTACCTCAAACATTGAGAATTGGCAAGACCAACACTCACCACGGTACATTTTCATTACACATACGTGTATTTGTCACGGACATGGCTAGATGTTTGGAGTTAAGACAAATCAGCAACTTTCGTTCAAGCAATTCCATGAAAACACTTGTTTGATCTTTAGTGCTTTCAAGACTGAACTGCTACAATTCAGTGCATGGAAATTAGCAGTGTTCAACTACAAGCAACCCATATAATATCTGCGAAACAAATTCATATACGTCAATTGACTCAAAGAAGCAAAAAAGATTAATATAGTGATGCAGAGTAAAACCGACACATCCCCTCTTCTAGACTCACATCCGCAGCCGCAATCCATTTTTCTTTGGTACACCTGCAACAACCGAATCGTACAGTCGTTGTGGAGCGGCTGTATTAATAAGTTTACCAACCGATGCCGACTTAAAGTATCTTGATAAATACCGTAACCGCTTCTAGTGCTTCTCGAGTCACTAATCGTCGTAGTCCATCTAGAAGTGATTGATTTGCTTAGAATCCCAGTTTGTATTCGATCCTTAGCAACGTTTACAATACATGAATGACTTGCATTGTAGCTTGCTTAGCACGATAGGTCTAGTTAGCGATAACGATGCAGACAATCTATGAGCAAAGCATCGAAATCCAGTTTCATATGTCGCGCATGCAGGTTTCTCGGGTTAGAAACGCACAGGGATGTATTATTTCCACATACGACAGTCATTATATATTAAATATTTGACCGATATATAATTTACATATGTATCGTCAATGTTTTGTTCGAAGATGAACAAGGTGCCAGCCGATTAACATGACATGACAGTTACAGTAGTGCCGCGTATATATTTATGAACAACGATGCCCATCCTTTCGGAACTCCATTCGCAACTACCACTATTGGATTCAGAAATATTAGATTCTTTGTTGGTTATTAATGTGAGCCTTCGAGGAACTGCAAAGACCGATTCCATGTTCCATGCAAAGTTAAATAGTATGCCAGTTGACGAGGGTTCCTGCAGAAAACACAAATGAGTTATTTGCAAGTAGGGCACCAAATATCGTAATTTAATTTAGGCCATCTCTACTACAATCGCGGCAACGCTAATGCAGTCCACACTGTGCCTGATATTCTGTTAGAGGACAGGCGTAAAAATCGCCACACGTAATTACCGTTTCATTAGTGAGATTTTGATTATCGAGGAAACAATATGGGTTGCATTTACATCAACATGCTGCATCACAGCATTGGTTTTTTGTAAAGACACAATGCAACTTAAACACTTTAGAAATAATCATCGGTGTGGCAGGCTGGTAGTACTCTCTACAGTAACTATGTGGTTTTCTGAAGATCCTGATACATTCATCTACTTTATGCTATAGTTTAACTTGTCTTTCTATTCATGTTAGGGATGGTACACTCTTCACTGATAGTGTTGGCTTACTTTCTAATATCCTCTGTAAATTCCGCAATTTCTATTGTTGGCTCAATCAACGTTGAAACCTTTCATCAATAGTCCAGGGCACGGGCTTCTCGTGCAGTGTACGGAGATTGCAGCATACGTTTGACATTTTTGCTCTCTCCTGGGACATTTTAAACCAAGTCTTGGCATTCACGGGATGTTTTGGGGCGATATATTGCAAACTGTTTTATGATATTATTAACATTTCATATGATTGTCATGATTGTTAAATGGACCTCTGCACGTTTATGTAAGACACATTTGTGTCTGAATTCACATGATAAGTTCCGGTCAAGTCAATCGTGAAAAAACCATGGGAACTCTAATTATTCATGCAACTTGTGCCACATAAAGTCTGCAGCACATCAAGTCTTTCAATGACCCTGGGCAGCACTGACTCTGATTATCATATACATGTTACTGCTGCCATGACTCATTTTAGTAATGTGGGCGTATCGTTAAATAACATGTGTTTTATGTCTTCTGCGTGAAATAGTTACTAGATGTGAATTAATCTTTCTATACAAGTACCCAGTTTTCGATTTTGTATATACAGATACCCAAGAATAATTTATATATATATATATATATATATATGTATATATATATATATATATATATATATATATATATATATATATATATATATATATATATATATATATATATATATATATATATATTGTACAATATTTCGAAATAGTCGGTTCAGTACATACTATACGGCATGTGCGAAGTGCTTTCCATGGGAATAACCGAATGCTTCCAGTGCACAAACGATATCAATGTATACATGCTTCACGGTAGGTCAAAATCGTTACATTACGGAACGTCGTATCATTGAAGGGCCTACTTTAAGGACTTGCACATCGTCAGCTGTAGACGTGAAATTTTAATATCTTGTGTACAAGTTATAACTTTTGCACTACCACATTTATCTTTGAATATTTTCTATGTAGATTTTGTCTACGTTGTATAACGCAAATA
Organism: Unio pictorum; assembly: GCA_030141615.1. Taxonomy (NCBI): domain Eukaryota; kingdom Metazoa; phylum Mollusca; class Bivalvia; order Unionida; family Unionidae; genus Unio; species Unio pictorum. Next base: position 1,958,877 of record JARLTB010000248.1, on the reverse strand, counting down.
TGTTATATTCTTGTTTGTGACATAGCAAGAGATTTATATTGACAATTTAGTATTGTAGTATTCTTATTGGTAACGGTTCTGTTAACTTCTGAACTTGTGTATTGTTTTGTAATTATTGTGCCGATAATTTAATATGTAATGCTTAACATCACATGTAATCATACATCCCCATGTCATGCAGAGTACACGGCGTTAGTAATATTTTCAACTAAACAGAGATGACCAGAGTGACCGGAGTGATATCTGACCAGTGTGATCAGCTGAAAAAAGTGATCGGAGACGACGTGGTTTCAGCTGCAGAGCTAACCCGAAGAGTCAATAATATCAGCTGTGAAGCTGAACCATAGCAGCCGTAGAGTTGAATAGTGTTGCTGGTTGAGTAGCAGGTGATCGGGCGTTGCTGACCGAGATCGTAGGGCGCTGAACGCTTTATTGACGAACCTGAAACACTAACGGCGTTATTGACCAGTGTGACTGGTAGCCGAATGCGTTGGTGACGGGAGTGTATAACTCCCTGCATATAATCTTATAGCCGTTGTCTAATTTATGGGGTTCGTAAAACCAAGTGTCTTTCTGCGAATGTAGTGATAAATTGTATATATTTTCCTTTTAGTTTTTATAATTTCACTATTTAAGTGAAAACATTTAAGCTGTATGAGTAAAATCCTATCTTTGTTTATTGCTGGAGACAAAGACATCATCCTCTTTCATGGTGAAATCAACTTATAGTATTCACCCATGTCTTTGTCCGTGCGTTTAATTTTAATTGATCCAATATTTGGATGATATACTAGCACATATTCATTTCTCATTCAACTTTTTTTTTAAAAAACATTCTATTTGTATCACCATCACCTGTGTTATGTAGTAAATCCTTAATCCCACCCGCTAATTGTTTTACACTTGGATTGATATTGCACTCATGCATCACATCGTCGTAGACTGCAATATTGTTTTCATGGCGAAATCAACCATCAGGGGCATGTGCTTTATCGATACGAAAAAATAAATCAGCATTGGTTGTGGCATTGCTCTTCAAAGATGTTTTTAACCTCAACGCTTTTTAAAAATATTTCCTAACATCGGAGCACATTATCCCACACCGCAAACTCATCAACCGATCCCATTCAGCATGATTTGATAGTGAATGTGTTTGCACTGCAAAGTCGATGAGGTCAAAGTTATTTTTGTGATCACATTAAATAATACATTGTTTTATTATATAATCATGTCTTCATCTTGTGTGTGATGACACACGTGAACTCATGATTTAAATCAAACTTACGTGCGAACCATTATTAATACAGTCGAAAACGTTAGTACTTGTCTTGAATGTATTGCAGACAAACTCACGTTTTTTTTAAACGTCATTCGGGTGTGATATCGCTGCTGCATTCACAATGCTATTAGTAACACCATGAAGCAATATTCTGGCGAAAAGTATACTCTTGGGTACAATTGCAGTGGGTCTCGTAGACGGCGTGATAAACGAATTGATTCTACCAACCAAACAAAACCCGGTGAAGCACCCGTAAATTTTGCCGATTGTGCATTTTACTGACAAGACACTAAATATCAAAGATCAAGATATATACGATTAATCCAGCACTGCGCGAGAATAGCTAATAAGCTCCTCAAATGAGGTATCAAAACCACGATTATTTGAGTAATTTCAACCTCTTTTCTGAGAACAATATAATCGAACCTAGGTATGTAAGAGTTGAAGCGGTTGTAGAGAAGTTAGCAATCACTTCAAGTGTAACTGATGTTGTTGTTAAGCATAGTTAATCAACCAGGCCTTGCGGTAGGTGTCTGCCTGTGCCAAGAGAGATTTTGCGTGATTGGTCTGGTGGGCGAATACGTAATGGGTTTAATCATTCTGATCTCTGTTTCTTTAACATGATCTTTATGTGATCGATAAGTTTGATTGTTGACATACACTTTTGAGCTAACCATACTTAGTGTTGCCAATATATATCGATAATCTGAGCAGTTGACAATGAAAAGCGATTGCAAGCATCGCAGATGCATTCTAATGCATTATATGCACTACCACTAGCAAGGTCACTTCTATAACAAGTTGATATTGGTAATGAATTTTTCGGCTTTATTGTTGCAATGCTCTGAAACGTTTTCATTCTGGTTAGAGATGTTAATTTACATCGTGTCTGTGCTTTTTAGAACGCTTTCATAGCGCACTCGTAGAACGGTTATTGTGGCATCGTTCGGCTAAAGACAACACAAAACATACTTCACGTCTTACTATTGCAAGGACTTGGAAACACGATTTTAAGTATTTGTGTGTACCCGGAAATTTCGACAGTGGGTAATGTCGTGCTGCGAATACACTGCAGTCTTAAGTATTTACAATCTCCAAGCCGATTGGACCACCAAGAAAACCAGTACGTTAACATTTGGGACCGACAACGGATGATTCGTCCACCAATCAGGACATTGGTAGACGAATAATTGCAAGTTGATTTAGTGTACTATAATACAATATTGGTTTTAATACGTTACTAAATGACTTTGTAATTCGCAATTCTTAGTGTATCACTTTAGCATGCTGATCCATTGTGCAAGTTTTGACACCATTGGGGAGTACCCATGGTTGGTATCAAGCGGTGAGAAACTCATTTTAGCGTATCGGTAAACGCTAACGACACTGTATAATGTTTGTGGATTGTACGAATCCACGTCGCTCTCGCAGGTATTTCAAGATCATGTCATGTTTGAGATCGTTTTGCACAACGGCGATTGGGTTGCACATATCCTCTTCAACGTCACTGAAGCCACCAACATCATTCGAGTGCATTTTGTGGAGCAGCCTAATATTTTCTCTCTTTTTCTTTACCTGAGCATTCGTCTTAGAACTTACTAACAAATTTTATTTGGTGCTCTCAAGTAACGGATGATCTTTAGGATAATTGCTAGTATAATTGTTTTTTGCCAAACATGATTCGTCCATCACTGGATGTGACGTGCATCAGCAGCGAGTCTCGTTGGTTTAATATTATTATAGAAATATGCATATTTTACCAGCTTCGACAAGTCTAATACGGACTCTCCAATACAAATAGACCTTGTCAGCTTGCGTCTCAAATTTCTACAGTGAACATCCACAATTCAGCCATTAAAGATCTGGCTGGATTGAAATGCCAGTAAAACGAAAAGCTTTATAACATTACTGCTTGCAATTAAGGACAAGATCGATTCGAATCCGCTTGTGTAAATTATCCATGGTCTTTTTAAACTCAGCATTATTATTTAGTTTGAATATTTTCTTTGTCAAACGCTTTCGTATGTGACATATGTTCGTAGGTATGTATCCATCGGTATATTTTGCACCATCCATGTGTGCTGGCAAAGGATGTTATAAATACTCACCAGTTGTAACAAGAAAGTAAAGTTGCAAATGGGCCCTTCAGTGTTCCTATTTCAAAATCCTGAAAACGAATTTTTCTGTGACTAGAGAAAATACTATAGTTCAGAATGGAGCTTCAGTATTATACAACATTATTAATATATACGTGGATTATTAATATATAATTGGACACTAAATGTTCACCATAGCTGAGTTCAGAGAAATAGAAGATACAGTATTTGACATGGACTTAACTGCGCTTGTCACGTCTACGTAATTTCTTCCATTTGAGGTCATGATGGAAATTAGGGGAACACTTATGCAAGCTGATAATACCTATTATCCGGTCAACACCGCCATTATATTTCGTAACAACAATATCCTAGCATTGTTTAACTAAATAACGCGATGATTCAAGACATGGAATTCAAGATTCTGCTGTGTCATCGTACAACGCAAGTGTATTTTTAATAGATGAACTACGGTCGACACTCTTTATAACCGACGTGAACAAATTATCGAAATGAAACAACATTTGAGACATGAAATCGTTTAGAGACCCGCGTAACTCGTAAAATAAAAACGCTCGTGCTTGGAAGTATATATTCTTTTGTCTAGATGCGGCGACAAATGTAGGTGAGGACAATAACAGCCATCGTAGACACAACAGTCGGAAGTATTGTTGGGCTATATCAATAGTAGCGGTGACAGCAAATTAATATAGATAAGGCCTTCTTAACGAGTACGTTTTGATTCCGAACTTCTTGCAGCATCAAACGCAGTCTCAACACGATTAATAAACTGAATTCGGTGAAAAACAAATTAGTGTGGCCGAATTTGATGCCGCGTTGGGAGACATAGAAGAGCATCGCCATCTCCGAGCACAGACACAGAGCCACGCGAGTGTGTATTTACAGAAAACAAGAGCCGAAGAAGAATATAAATCAAAAGCGCGCTCGATATGCTTCCTTGGGTAACTTTGTTAACGCGGATTATTAATGCTATTAGTTCACGGGTTGCACATAGTTCGTTGCTTGCTGCCTAAAATAGGCAAACTTGATAGGTGATAGAAGCTATTTGCTACTACTACTTTTATCTGGTTCGTCTCAGAATAACCTACCTAAATATCAAAGCTCAAACCACAGCTCTTTGCATTAACCTTAGAATATGAATAACTCGTCCTATCACCGCACACTGCGATGTTACCTCATCTAGAAGCCCGTGCGATCCAGAATCGAACACCAAATATGTCCTACCAATAGTTGACTGGCTAATTTCAATATACTTATCTGACTCATCCATGTGTGCAGTCTATCAAGACGTTTACGATCTTTTCTAACATGAATATTCTCATTGTTTCCACAGTTAAAACGAAGTCATATGGACAACATAATTTTGTATATTAGGGTCCAGCTACGTACACAAATTTTCCATGCAACATATACACAAAAACAGTGTTCTCATTCAATAATTTTCTTACAAGGCAGTTATTTCTTCCTTTTAGAAACAAATTAAAGACTCGAATATGGTGACGTCTTTATTAATTGTCAGCATGTTTTTTTTAAATGTATAGGTTTTTTTTGTTTTTGTGTAGATTATACAGCGCTTAAAGCTTCCAATGATAAGTTGTATTAAGCCCATATTATTGTTATTATTCTAACTAATATTATTGTTGCGTGTGTGTGTGTGTGTGTGTGTGTGTGTGTGTGTAAGAGAGAGAGAGAGAGAGAGAGAGAGAGAGAGAGAGAGAGAGAGAGAGAGAGAGAGAGAGAGTGAGAGGACCTTATTGCGTCCACATGTGGTTCCTCTAGCCGCTACGAAACGGTGCTGCAAACAATTACCCGTTATAGGACTCGTACATTCCAAGAAGCGACAAATATCGTCAGACACAACCTAAAAACAGAAATATCATGATGATGATCATTGCAGTGCTGATGACTAAAAAAGAGACATCTTGATGATGATCATAGCAGTGCTGATGCCTAAAATAAGAGACATCTTGATGATGATTATAGCAGTGCTGATGACTATAAAAAGAGACATCTTGATGATGATCATAGCAGTGCTGATGACTTATACACTATTAAACCAGGTTTGATTAAAGGTCTAGACAGACAGAGTTCTTTTCATTTAACGTTTGCTTCCTCTGAATGCATCATAACTGGTGGGGTTGGGATGCTTGCGAAATGTGAAATCATTTCAGATTTACAGACATGGCATGTGCAACGTAAAGCATCCCAAGCTAATTTGGTCGCTTGTATATTAATTTTAATGTATTGTAAAAAAAAATACTGGGAAAATTGTAATTTGAAAAAAACGTAATTAAATCTGCATAGATTACAGAAAGTTTTTTTTTATAATAGATGTATCGAATACAATTATTCGAGGTGGCCTGTCGAGATCCGATTATTTTTGGTTTGATTACTCTTTCTAATCTCTACGTTCAGTACCAAATACAAACGTTTGCCAGTTTATATTTTTCTAGACACAACTACCAGAGAAACTAACTGTGTAGTTTGTAAGCGTAACATTTACATGTGAAATTAAAAAATATAATATTTTAAAGAACAACTAACATTTAAATTGGCATATGGTTTGAGGTATACGAGTGAAAAATGTAATTCATTACTAGGTCTACATGCCTTCGACTCTTTTGGTGATGTAAGCATGGTGCAGATGATATAGTGGTCTTTCCTTATAGGCGAGGCAATGGTCGCTGTTTACCTGTGTTCGAAGTTCCATATAATGAGAATTAAAATTATCTAACATGTACGATAACATTCAAATTTGATAGAATAGCAATATAATATTAGAACACCTCAAATGAGGACTCTTGAGAGAATAAGGGTAGTAAACAAATAAAACATGCATCAAGATAGTTGAGGGGGCCCCAAGTGGACGAGTGGTCTAAAGCGCTCTCCGTTACAGATCACTGCCATCTCACCTCTGTCTGCGTGGGTTCGAGTCAAAGATTCAGCTAATGTAGTTATGTGAGAAAGGATGTCCGTAGCTTCTCGTGGGTCGGTGGATCTTTCCGGGATTTTTCCTGGGTTCTTCCTCTACCAATAATACTGGCCGCCATGTATAGCCTATCGTGTGCTAAAAAAATCGCGTTAAACCCTACAACAACAACAACAACAACAAGAAGATAGTTGAGAAGCTGCCGTTGCTTAATGAACAGCATTCCAATTTCATGAAGATGCAACCAACCAACGCACCGACACACACACACCCACACACACACACACACACACACACACACACACACACGCGCATGCAATATACATACCCCACAGAAATCAGATTTGGGTCCCTTAATGAGCTTACACTGGTGGCTAGGGGTATATGCCTCACCTGGCAGTCTCATCACATTCTTGGTCCATTCCTCTTTGTCATAAAAACCACCGATATTGGACACACATGTTCTGAAATACGCAAATTACCCGTTTACAGTGACATACCGATGTAAATATTACCTATCTAAATATCAAGGTATCTACCTACACACACATGCCTGCGCACATAAGCACACACACATACATATGAGCTACTTATAAACGACTAATGGTCATATTAGTCATTCGTATCAAAAGAAATCTGAAACAAATGTATAAATGTCTATATGTCTAAAGTTACAATGAACATACTTGCGCTTCAGTGTCCTCTTTATAGCTTTCATAGAGCAATTAGAGAAAAGCCATGGTTTTCTTGAATAATCCTGGTCTTTCTCGAATACTGGCGTTTTTGGAGACATAATATACATATCGTCAGCCGGACAATCGACAGCACTCTCCTCTCCATCGTGGTCTGCTCCAAGACTAGAAATATCAAGTTAACATTGTGCATAAATGTACATGCGAGGCAGCGTATATTTGATAATCACAGCTTCTATTTATCGCTTTGTCTATCGCGGTGAGTGTCAGTTAACCTACAAAACAAATCGTATTTTTACATCCACGTGGTGCGTTCATTTTACATTGGATTTTATACATGAAAAACCTTTCAAAAACACAATTTACAAAATGATAGGTTGAAAAACTTTACTTTATTATGCAATAATTTGATTTTCAAAAATAAAGATAAACATTTCGAATGATATTAATATCACAAAGTAATTATATCATTTGCTCTCAAGAAATTTTATATTTGACCAATGTCATGATGTAATTTCCGATTTATACACCTGTAATTTAATGTTGTAACATTATCTAGCTGGTAATATTAGTAGGTTTCCATAGCACCAGAATGGTCTTGTATTCTGCAGCTCGTATCGTTAGTAAGTGTCAGTCTCTGTATTACATTTTCTCAAATAATTTGTGTGCGTGTATTTGTGCTTGATTTTCAGTCCTAGCGCTAAGATCTCCGCAGCGAGGCAGTTCACAGTGATGTCTAGCACTGGGACATCATACCGCAGACAAGTAGCATGATGTCCAAATAAGTCACATTATCATGACACCAGCACCTTCCGATCCTATCACTAAACTCTTCATGTTGAGCGAAAAGCGAGGCAGTTATTATCATCATCTTTGTACGTCTTTGGTATGACTAGGAAGGGGATTGAACATACAATCTCCTGCATCCGAGAGGGCGCACAAACTACTTGGCCATCGCAGCGGCAAATATTTGTATTTTAAGAATGATTTCAAGTTTCATTTTATACAGTGTTTCATTCATAAAACTATACTACTATCATATGTCATCTAAAGTCATGATTCAGAAAACGAAACTGGATTTAATCCAGTCTATACAGTCTGCTATATGGGAATGTTGACTTAGTTGAATTATGCTACTACAGACCGCTTTAACATCTTTCAAATTGTCTGTTTGGAGTCTGTTTTGATCATTTTACTGCGTATAATATAAAGCAGATAGCGTTTAACGTTTACGTTCAATGCTACAGCTATTCTGTCACTTACTATTACATTTGGTGAAACACTGAAAACAAAGATGATAAGATGCAAACAGCTACGCTAAGAAGTATGCTGGCGATTTCCCGCAAGTCCGGAATGACAGATATTATGATTATCGTATAGTATGTAATCTCAACAAACGTGCTCAGGTTCTCAAAATATAAGAAGCAAAAAACCGTCACGAAATCACAGACCATGTATATGCAGCTACTTATAGTTGCAAATGAGCGAATCAAGGGTCCACCATTGGGTACAAGAACTTTAAAGCCATTGCACTCCAAGCGTCAATTAGGGCGGGCCCCCAGTAAACATGTGGTCTAAAGCTATCACCTTATATTCTCGGGCGCAGCCTGCTTTGGTGAAAATGTTTGCCATTAGCTTCCCATAGGTCCGTGGTTTTACCCAGGGTTTTCTTGTGTTCATTTTACTGTATATTTTTCTTCATGTATAGCCTATCGTTTTGTGCGAAAGAAATGACGTAAAGCCAAACACAACAACAATTAGGGAGCAAGAAAGTCAACTTACTTGTGCCCAAGTTCGTGTGCTGCTGTGCTTACAGTCTGAAAAAAATCGCCTATCTCTACAATCGCGACTCTGTCTCCAATGTCACACACATGTCCTGTAAAGGAACGACCTAACCGGAAAGAGAAAAATAGTCTAGATGAAACAAATACATTATTATAGGTTAACAATGCTTAGAGGTGCATGTGTACCATATATTAACTCAAATAATGCGCTACTCTTTTGCATTATTAACTTATATAAAAACGAGTGCATATAACTCTAGTGTCAAAACCCTATGCCAATAAATATATTTAATAGCCCGGGTCAATTTATGTGACTATTGAATTACATTGAATGATACAGCCAGACGCGATACATGAAAGCAGAAATAAAGATAGACGCGATACATGAAAGCAGAAATCAAGATAGACGCGATACATGAAAGCACAATTCAAGATCGACGCGATACATGAAAGCAGAAATTAAGCGTTTACAAGTCACCAGAAGATCATCTTGGTTGTCCAAGGGTTATTGTATTTTATAAATTTCTACTTCACGTCGAATAAATGAAACATAGTAACCACGACCCCTCTGGATTATGAATCTGGTGCTTTTCCTAATGAGCAGCCACGGTACAGTAATTTTTAGACACTCCATGTATGACTGTTGCAAGTCATTTCCAGATAAAAACATATATATGACGGTGAATAGACTTTGACGTGTTCCGTATGTCATACATATCATATTAATTAGCATTCTGTTGTGTTAACACCAAACCTATGAATTGCTGAGATTAATTTGAAGTAAGGAATATCCAGCACAACGGCCAGTATTAGAGTGCATTGGATGATGTCACTGCAGTCACCGACAAACGGTTGAAAACAAAGAGTCCGTGATAGGAGTTTTGAGGAAAACCACTGAAACCATGACTTGAACTGAAAGTATATTTACCCGTACAAACGACATGGAATCGTTAATGAAATATGATGTAAACAACGTAAATTGGTTTGAATAAAGCTTATAGCCTAACTAATCAACCAAGACTGCGCCAGGATGTTCCCCCGATTTGATTTCAAGTAGTCCCTGGTATATAACTTTCATCAAGGTAAATTGACGTAATACAAAATCTTTTAGTAGGGAACCTGGCTTGGATGACTATGCCAGTAAGTGGATGAAAATAGTGTTTCAGGTTCGTCAATAAAGCGTTCAGTGCCCTACGATCTCGGTCAGCAACGCCCGATCACTTGCTACTTAACCAGCGACACTATTCAACTCTACGGCTGCTATGGTTCAGCTTCACAGCTGATATTATTGACTTCTCGGGTTAGCTCTGCAGCTGAAACCACGTCGTCTCCGATCACTTTTTTCAGCTGATCACACTGGTCAGATATCACTCCAGTCACTCTGGTCATCTCTGTTTAGTTGAAAATATTACTAACGCCGTGTACTCTGCATGGCATGGGGATGTATGATAACATGTGATGTTAAGCATTACATATTAAATTATCGGCACAATAATTACAAAACAATACACAAGTTCAGAAGTTAACAGAACCGTTACCAATAAGAATCCTACAGTACTAAATTGTCAATATAAATCTCTTGCTATGTCACAAACAAGAATATAACATATTTGCGTTATACCACGTAGACAAAATCTACATAGAAAATATTCAAAGATAAATGTGGTAGTGCAAAAGTTATAACTTGTACACAAGATATTAAAATGTCACGTCTACAGCTGACGATGTGCAAGTCCTTAAAGTAGGCCCTTCACTGATACGACGTTCCGTAATGTAACGATTTTGACCTACCGTGAAGCATGTATACATTGATATCGTTTGTGCACTTGAAGCATTCGGTTATTCCCATGGAAAGCACTTCGCACGTGCCGTATAGTATGTACTGAACCGACTATTTCGAAATATTGTACAATATATATATATAAATTATTCTTGGGTATCTGTATATACAAAATCAAACACTGGGTACTTGTATAGAAAGATTAATTCACATCTAGTAACTATTTCACGCAGAAGACATAAAACATGTTATTTAACGATACGCCCACATTACTAAAAAGAGTCGTGGCAGCAGTAACATGTATATGATAATCAGAGTCAGTGCTGCCCAGGGTCATTGAAAGACTTGATGTGCTGCAGACTTTATGTGGCACAAGTTGCATGAATAATTAGGGTCCCCATGGTTTTTTCACGATTGACTTGACCGGAACTTATCATGTGAATTCAGACACAAATGTCTCTTACATAAACGTGCAGAGGTCCATTTAACAATCATGACAATCATAGGAAATGTTAATAATATCATAAAACAGTTTGCAATATATCGCCCCAAAACATCTCGTAAATGCCAGGACATGGTTTAAAATGTCCCAGGAGAGAGCAAAAATGTCAAACGTATGCTGCAATCGCCGTACACTGCACGAGAATCCCGTGCCCTGGACAATTGATGAAAGGTTTCAACGTTGATTGAGCCAACAATAGAAATTGCGGAATTTACAGAGGATATTAGAAAGTAAGCCAACACTATCAGTGAAGAGTGTACCATCCCTAACACGAATAGAAAGACAAGTTAAACTATAGCATAAAGTAGATGAATGTATCAGGATCTTCAGAAAACCACATAGTTACTGTAGAGAGTACTACCAGCCTACCACACCGATGATTATTTCTAAAGTGTTTAAGTTGCATTGTGTCTTTACAAAAAACCAATGCTGTGATGCAGCATGTTGATGTAAATACAACCAAATATCGTAGTTTAATTTAGGCATGATGGTGGTTATAAATAGTTGATGTAGTTGATGTTGCGAGTCGATACAAACAAGCAGAGCCGTTAAAAACCAAATCATCAACTGAAGTGGCTTCTGCGTTTGAAAGGATTTATTGGCGAGGTCCTCTGCTTTGGCCAAGTCTATTGCAAGTTGATCTTGGCAAGGAAGTTCAGGGTGTTGTTCTATCAACGATGAAAAATCATAATACCGCGTTATGACGAGGACATACTGCACTACATCGCGATGAGGCAATTGTTGAGCGATTTAATCGGACGCTTGCTGAGCGGTTATTTGGATATCAATACGCGAAGGATTAACGATCTCGTGAATGGGTCAAGAGATCACCAGGTGTAATTACCGCGCTGAATAATGAGATTACTAGAACAATCAACATATAACCTAACAACGCTATTAAAAAGAAGTATATACCCGTTCAACCGCCAAAAAGATTTTTCAAAACAACCAATTCTCGGTAATGTCACTGTTAGGTATTTATACAAACCAGGAGAGCTCGAAGGTGGTACAAAAAGAGCTACTGATCCTATTTGGAGTGTCACCGCGCATAAAATATCCGGCATAACACGATCCACGGTTAGACCAGCAATCTATAGATTGGATTCAACTGCTCCTCAGCGATGATTTACTCGACAACAACTACAAGTGATACCCGAGGATACTCAATTACCGCCGCGTGGTCTTAACTAGCACCTCTTCGTCTGTTGCACTCAAGACAAGTCAGCATCACATTATCGCTGGTATGGCCAATACTGCTAATTATTCTGTCTAAGGTAAATTGACGAGGATCTTTATCCGACCATCACCAATTCATTATATAATTGCAACTCGCGCAGTGATTATTCTGTTGTTGCTTCAGCGTGATTATTAATTCAGCATCAATCTCAAATTCTCAATTATTTTTGTCTCCTGTTGTTTATAACCAGATACTTTTTTTCTGATTATGTCCTTGACTATGTAAACGCTGACAATATCATTGATTGTAGTGTTATTATCATCTAAAACAACTCTTCGAAGCTGATTTATTCTTCGTACTATGGATACTGCGAGATAAACTAAATTCGACCATTCGATGTGATTATCTATAATTCAAACAATCGTATCTGATATAGTCAATCCTTGTGAAGAATGTATTGTCGCTGCGTAACCTAGCGTCTATGGTGATTTATCAGCGCGCAATGCATCTTCGACGACACTGATATCCACCAGCACAGTATCATTTATCACTAAATTCTGCTTTTCACGCTGTCCTGGAATATCAACTTCAATATTCTGTTTTTGTGTATCCGAAGGCCTATAACACAACGACGTTGGAAGTGTTGCAAATGTTTCTTTACGAAATTCAAATAACTTCATCTGAAGTGTGTCTCTGACTATCTTTCTACTTGCTACTATCAAATCGTGTGGTCTCCACGTTTCCCAGAAGTCATTCATGGGAGTTTCTGAAATTATTTCACGCGCTATCTCACATTGGATTTTATCCAGTTGTAATCTGATTAGTTTCTTGAACTCGCGTTTTTGTTCATCAAGCGCTCTATGATCAGTACTAATTTCTTCATAATAGTCTAGATGATTCTTCAGCCAATCATGTGGAGATAAACCGACAAATGGTAGTGGATGGCCATGGTCGCCGCACATGACGACTTTTGTGTTCGCGTGCAGTAACCAATCGAGAAATCTTTGTAATACATCTAACGACACCGTGCATATCTCATCCCAAATGATGACTTCAGGAATAAAGTTTTCACCCATTCATTCAGGAGTCCATTCGTCACCTTTCCATCGAAAGAAACTGTGATAAGTACAAGCATTAATTCCTCGTTGTTTCATCTCTCTGGCAAGTCTGTGTGTTGGTGTTAGTACAATCATATTTGATTTGGAAACGCTAGCGTGAAAATCCGTAAATCCACGAAATAATTCAATCGCACGAGTCGTCTTTCCTGACCCACCACAGCCGTTTAAATAAACTGTTTTATATCTGCATATTGGATCAGAACACGGTGGTGCATTAGATAGATCTGATATCTGATTCTTTTACAAGTATTTATCTTCAATCGTAACATCTGCTGATTTGGAATAATCACACAGCATTTCCCGCTTAATTCTCCATGATCTCCAACTCTCGTCAGAATTAGTAAATTCGGCCACTGCTTCCATGTGTTTCATGTCTAGGTAAAATGAAACAGTGGCGACTCTAACTGAGGTGTCAGGAAATATATTTATCATCGAAAATAAATTGATAGAAGCATAAGCCAGCATAGACACCCTCAAATGTGTATACTGAAGACTGTATCCATCGTTGTAAGTAGCAATTGTACCCAATTTGGTTCCATCGTACAAGAAAGCGTCTTTACGATTTATACATATACCCTTTGATGTTACATCCGCGATTATAAAATCGTATTCAACGCTATCTATAATCAACCGTGAAGAATATCTTGTATTGTCGTATTTTCCACCCTGAGTAAACTTTACAATTATTCTTCTACCAAGATCTTTTGCGTCTTTGTTTGTGATTTCAAATAACTGTTTGGACCAATTCATGATATATTCTTTGTCGAGATCAGGGAATTGTTTTTTGTTTTCGCTGATTATACTATCTAGACTATCAGGTTTTGGTAACCAAACCTCAGTCTGCGCGTGATATGATATAATTGCATCACCGACAATCAGCGATATCAGCATGCTATCAATTGGCATCCAATGTTTCACAATGTCTGCCGATCCAAACATAACAGCACGGATGTAGTCATGTAGCCAATTCAAATGATACCACACGAGCGAATCCGGTTAAATCAAAATTGGGTAGTGGTCCATTAAAAGCAAAAGTCATCTTATGGGTGGGATGTCCAAATCGCTTGAAGTACTTAGCACATTCTCCATACCCGAGAAAACTCCCTGGATAACACGCTACCATATCAACCGAAATAATAGTTTTTGGGTCATATTTTATATTCCATAATCCGCCGTGGTTATATTCAATGCAACTTAGTTTAATATCTGACAGGAATTCAGCTCGCGTTGGTTTCGACGTGTTTTTCTTTCTCGTGAAATGAGCTGCAACTGACGGAAGTGTAAAGCAATTTGTTAATAATTGTTCGTCGAAACTCTTCGAGTTCACTGTTGAAAAACTACTAGCTAGTTGTTTTATCTTGTCATGGAGGGCTTCAGTACGGTATAATTCTCCATTGGGTCTTACAAATTGATCGAATCTGCCCTCGGAGTTTTCAAAACTGTGAGGTAACCACACGGACAGAAGATCGTTTTACTCAACTGGTAAATAAAATTAAATAATTGTTTCTCAGAGAACTCCCGGGAAAATTCCACGGGTATATATTTTATTATTCGTTCCCGTGGGAATATTGTTACTGCAGATGTCCATGCGTGTTCGTTATGATCAATAATTTTGATTGGAGCTCCATTTGATTTATAGTTAGGTTCATATAGTATCTCGCCGGTTATCGTCGCTACGGTTTTTGGAAATCTTAATGATGTTTCTAATTTGGATATATCCTGAATTTTTGCTCCACGCTGTTTCACTGTCAGCTCCCATTCGTTTATTATTTTGCGTCTTAGATCGGTCAATTTGTTTCCACGCAGCGCATTTGTGAAGTCTGCTATAATTCGTTCTGCTACACAATACAACGATGAAAGTTTCATGGGTTTTAGTTTTTCAAAACTCGGTTTATCATTTAACTGATATATCCCATAAACAACTGCTGTTACAGGATACGATCTCTCGTAGTACGGTTTGTCAATTCCAGTCAGAATTCCTGGTCTGTAATCTCGACACATTTTTTTATCCTTCAAGATTGGTTCAAATTTGTCTCTGATAATCCAATCTCCCATGTCTGAACGAATAAAGAATTTCACTCTAAAAAAATACCTTTTTCGCCCAAGAGGTGAGATTATCACGGCTGATCTTTTGTCGTTCATGGTAGCATCAACACTACCATCAATTCGAAATGTCGACCAACAGTGAGATCCCCCATCGTGTTTGAATTCATTAAAATAGTCTTTGATTTTACCCAATATGGTTCTCTCACCTATTAGATTCTTTGGTGCTACGGAGACTCTATCGAGATTGAATTTAGCGTTTTTCTAAGGCGTAATTTTCGATAATCTCTCGAACTTCTTCATGCTATAATTAAGACAAGTATTTAAATAGAGAATTTATATATAATGAATCATTGCAAATGGTTTATGATTGGAACAGTAACCCCATGTAACAAATCATGCAGAAAGGAGTTCTGTGGGTATCATATGCAAAGCGTTCGCAACGGGAGTTATGGGCCTTTACCCTGTTTACTATGTGGGGTAGGGATGACAGGAATATCACAATTGTGTCTCAGTTGTGGTGGTAAACGATACAGACAGTTGAAGCGTTATTTTGATAAACGAGTTAAAAACTCCTTCAATGACTCTGACCCTGACTGTGTCCTTGACTCTGTCAAGAACAAAATTATAAGAACACCCCAAGACTACATTGATAGATTTCCAAGTAATATCATACTTCAACCAAATAATGAATTAGACAAATAATAGTATAGTATATAAATGAACCAAGAATTCCGACCGCACCCTCTGATCGCAAATTATGAAGCATCCAGTGATGGTATTATTAGACACTGCAAGCTGAAGAAACCAGTCGGGTGGGATAGTGGTGGGGGTATTTGATGTTTGGTGCTGGATGGAAGAAATATTACTGCCATCGTTTCATATATGAAGTGTATAACGGATTGATCGAAGATGGTTTTGTTATCGATCACATTGATTCCAATCCTAAGAACAATTCTTTATCGAATTTACAATCTGTTACACAGAGTGAGACTTTGAAACGAGGAAAGACTGAAAAATACTCAATTAATGCGAGGTCTGTAAAATCATTTAATACTGCAACTAATGAACAAATAGTATTCCAATCTATGCACGAAGCCGAAAAATATTTTGATATTTGTAGACCCTCAATAAGAAAGGTAGCGGAGGCAATTTATCGATCTGCGATTTCCCGTAAAAACGGACAAAGGATTCTATTTTTATATGTCTAACTAGATTTCATTTTGTACTATTCTATATGGTATTAAGGAAAATAACTCGTCGTGGTATATCGGCTTAACAAAGAGTTACAGATCTCAATAGTTTTTTTTAAACACTGCGTCATCTGATTTCCGATTGGCTGTTATAATTGTCATGATTCTCAGCTGGGATAATCAATTATCTGTTTTTGTAAGAAAACGAATCAAATACGTAGTGTTTACAAGCAGTTGTATTCTTTTTTTTTAGTGTTTTTTCAAGAATTCGGTCTTGCTTAAATGCTGTTAATAATCATTATTAAACACATAAAATATATAGCGATCACACACCTTTGTGTTCGGCTTTCATGTATAACCAGCTTATATACCATATCATGTTATATTATTGGGCTTCAGCGTCAAAGATCATATGTGAAGTAATCATACAACCCACACACTAGCCGGTGTGTGGACACTTTTTTGTATCCATACAACCTGGATTTTATCTGGGTTGTATAATTGGTCGCGTATGAATGTAAACCCGCCCATCATCCATTCATCCATTCATTTCATCCATCAATCATTTCATCCCATCATTTATTTCATCCCATCATTCATCATTCATTGTAAATACCACACCATTGACCAATCTGATTAAAATCAGCTGTTACGTACTACGCCACTAACATCTGAACTAACTCGATACGGGGTCATGTCCAGGCGACCTTTGCATGATACATACTAATTAAAATTTCCACCATTCGGATTGGACATTTCATACATCAGTTCGATAGCGAAGCAAACTGGAGTTCTGAGCATCCTTTTTGTGATGGATTTTCGTTTCGGCGAAGGCAGATTTAAGAGTAAAGTTTTTGAAACAGTTTCTGCGGATTCTTTTAGCCTTTTCTTTACCTCTAAAACTTCCTTTTCTGACCTTAACACTTTTTCAACTGATCTGTAACATTTTTGGCACACTCCACTTTCGTCATCTGCAGCGATTCTTACTTCAGTAACTCGCGCGATGTTGATGTTTTCCACTCGTTCCGAATTTAACTTAAGTTTTCTGTCCAGAAATTTCATTTTAATCTCGCTGCCGTCTTAAAGCCTTTCTATCTGGATGAACGAAACCCCGCACAAAACACAAGTATTTCCAAGAAAATACGTTTTTATTGGTGTTATGATTTGCACCGAGGGGGTTTCCATTTTCTATTGCCCTTCGATAGCGCTCGGTTTCTTTCTGTCCGACAAAATGTCTGCGAAATACTGTTACTGGTTTGCCAGTCGCGTTTTGATTGGTCAATGCAAAGGTTGCCTTGACATGACCCCGTATCGAGTTAGTTCAGATGTTAGTGGCGTAGTACGTAACAGCTGATTTTAATCAGATTAACCATTGACATCATTCATTGTATGTGTCATTGTATTGTATTGTATACATGTAAGACGCCCATTCCCATAAGCATATCTTCCTTGGTTTCTAACAAGTTATTTGACGAGTTAGGTCCCTTATGCGGGGAATATGCTTTGTGGTATATGATTATGGGCGTCGAAATAAACAGTAACGTGGATTTAGCTTTCCATCACATTGGGTAACCCCATAGGGTAGAAACTGTCATAGGATCACATCTCAAAAAGAGAAAAAAAATACTCACTGTATATAACCATCTATCATTCATTGTATATACCATAAACAACAGAAAAAATACTCACTGTATATAACCATCTACATTCATCGTATATACCATAAACAACAGAAAAAATACTCACTGTATATAACCATCTATCATTGTATATACCATAAACTCACTGTATATAACCATCTATCATTCATTGTACATAAACATCTACCATTCACTGTATATATCATACTCTCAAAGAAAGAACCCTACGAAAGACACAAAGGCCTAATAGGAACCCAATGAATGAATAATCGCGATTACTGTTTATTTTTTTAAATATATCAATGTATTTTTGTATTAAAAATATATTATATCATATATGAATTCTGAAAATATTGATAAGATTATATCCGAGATTTCAAAATTGAAAAAACAAGAGATTAAATTATCTAACAATTTAAACCCTGACCAAATTATGTCTGATTATCAGAAGATAGAAAACGGTATTATTACTAATAAATATATGCTGCCAAAGAAATATGCGTTGATAAATAAATCCAGAATTCCATTCGGGACTCTCTTGCATTTTGTAGTGATGTGTGTTTGTCCCGCTATTTACTATCGTAGAAGGAATACGAAAAGAATTGGGTCGAGATTATAAATTGAAAAAGGAGGTTAATTCGAAGATTAGAAATATACGAGCAATAATTCAAGAAAATGAAAAAACCCTTTAGATACCTCTTGCTATAAGTTTGTAAACTGCAAGGTAAAATTTTTACTATAAATACTCCAAGGATTGTAATACAATGGAACAAATGTTGAAGTGGAAAAGGTATAACTGTAAAGATAATCAATACCGGCTTTGATGAATAAACACATTGCTGCGAGGAAGTAAATCACCTATAGTAAAACTGAAAAATATTTTAGTAAGTGGGTTGTTTTGTCATTTTTCATTGATGCTTGTCTATTTTTTGCCTATCTGAGTCGGGTTAAATGGTCAATTCTTTCTAAATGAATCAATTAGACTCTTTCCAAAATCACTGCATCGTACATGAAAATCCGAAGGATTTCAATTGGAAGATTGTTTACGATTTCAATAATGGTAAATGAAGCTTTAACAACTCGGCTAGCGAGAGAGAGACTGGCACCTATCAAAAAATATATACCCGTCCGCGATTCTGTCAAAAATAAATTACAAGCTAGACAGAGTCTTCAGATTGACTTTTCTGTGGGATCTGAACAGTTATTTCAACCAATTACCACGTCAGAAAAGGGTATAATATCAGCTACTGAGCGTGCTATATACGGAGATGTCCCCAAGGAGGGAGAACAACCAAGAAAGCAAAAGCCTCTTATTGGTGAACTTGAAAAAAAAGCAGCGGAAACTGAAAAAATAGCAAGGAGATGCAAACAGACAAAAAAACTTTAAGAACACTTCCTGGTGCTATAGCATCCGTGCAACGAAAACAACAAGAACAACTTCAAAGGGAAATAGAACGACTTGGCTATATTGATATTAGATCCCTACCACCTGAACTCCAAGCACCACTTGCAGAAGAAGAAGAAATTGAACTACCAGGTGATATTAATATTATCCCACCACCATATGAATTTCAACAAGAAGAACAAAAGGGTAAAAAAGAACGAAGAATCTTGACCCTTAAAAGATATTTAAAAGTGGCGTGAATAATGATATTAAAACATTTTAGAATGATAAAGAATTTGCTCAATTTATCATTGATTCATTTCCAACGGGTCAGCGAGAACAATATATGAATGAAGGATATGAAGATACTATAATTGATAGTAAGACTTGGGAAAAAAAACTGTATTTGGCAAAAATCGGTAAGTCCTCACTACCACACAATGAGAAGCTTGAAAGGTTGATATCTCAAATAGAAAATCCAACGATACCAGTTGCGCCTTTTGTATCGCAACCCGCCCAGCAAATATCAGAAGCTGATTCTGAAAAAGGTGCAACTGGTAAAGAAGGAAAGGGATATAAAACGGCCTTTTCAAGTAGTGGTTTAGTTAGTTTTCCTGGTAATGATGTTGGTGATATAGCACGATTAGAAGTTCTCAATGGAGGAAAACGAGCAGAAAATAACTCTCTAGAAATAATTAATGAAGCAGCTGATACCTGCATGCGGTTATTTCAAGGCGGCATCATGGATATCAAAACATATCGAGATTGCATTGATGAGTTAGTGGAAAATCCTACGGATTTTCACCATCATGGTTATCATAGTGACTAATCTAATGACGAAGTCATCGAATTAGATAAATACCATTTAAATAAGATGATCATACACTACAAGCATGATAAATCAACCAGCGTCTATGTAGTAAACTCGCGGTTTCCAGTTTATAGAGCGTACTATTGTGATGGTCTCAGTAATACCATTGCAGGGTTATTTGCAAGAATGGCTCCAAAAGTAGCGCCGCTAGCAAAACAATTATCAATGAAAGCCATTGATGTTATTCGTGATAAGGGTATTAGCGCTGTTGGAGATGCTGCCGGAAAGAAGCGTTTTCCGCCGCTCGGGATAAACTAACAGCGCTAGTTCGGCGGCGAAGGAAACCACCAACGTTTGGACCACTACCATCTACAACGGAGATGCCTGAGCGGGTTAGTAAAATAATAAATAACGCAGTAAATCATAAATTAGCGTTGCTGGTGACCAACGACCAAGCAACATCGCAAATATGATAGCGGGAAGTGGATTAAATAAACCACGGCGAGGTTGTCAACGATTACGACGATGATTTAGACCTTGATAAATCAAGGAGAAAATATGATAAAATGTTCAAACGGTCACCTGATCCAGCGTTTGTTATGGACGCCCCAGTGCGCAAGGATGATTCTGTACGTGATTATCAATTTTATGCCTATCACGCAATATAACCAAATAGTCGATCAAGAATTGAACTTCAAGTTCATGGTACCAGTAAATACTTTCTACCATGTGAAGCGTTTATCGAAGTAGAAGGAGAACTTGTACAAAGAGATGATACAGCATATCCACTTGGTACCCAAGTCGGTTTTGTCAATAATGGTATCATGGCGTTTTTCGATAGCGAAAAATATCTCATCGATGGAAAAAAGATCGAGTCGATAGACCATGATGTTGCTGTGGCCACAACAATAATAGGACTAGCAAGATATTCCGACGATTATACAAGATCGGCAGGTAATTCTATGATGTTTGCAAAGGATGGTAGGAATTCCACTGGAATAAATCAACTTATTATAAGACGATCAAGGAATAATGCTGGTAATGCTGATGTTGATGTCGTGGCTGTAATTATAGGCAATAATCCCGATTTCAACGTAGGAGCTGCAACACGTATGTCAATGTTGAGAGGGGGCGTAGATCATTCTCATGCGCAACTCCATTGCATCATATATTTGGATTCGGCAGAAATGTTCGAAAAATTATTTATGGAGCAAATCACGCAGTAGCACTTGTGCGAAAGGGTACTGACGATGACGCAATTTGGAGGATTGCAGCGGATCCATCACATCCAGGTGCTGATCCTGGTAAAGTCAATTTAAAAAAACTATCACTGTGGATGCCAGTGCTGACTCCATCAATCATCGCAGAAGAAAGATTACTATCATTTATGGACCAAAGAGGAAAATCGCTGATGAGTTGGCTAACAATGACTACAGATACTGTTCAATCAGCTATTAATAGGTTCTTTACATGGAACCTAGCATCGAAACAAGGCGTTTCAGACCCACGTCATATATTTATTGCGTTACAGAATAATGCACGAGTTGGCGATCTACAACTCAGTCATATGATATTTGATCAATTAAGTGTTACTGACGTCTCGATGAGAATAAACGGACAGCAGGAACCATCCGAGGATATACAACTTAATTACGATCAAAACCGTATTGCACGCGTGTATCATCGAATGTTGTCATATATGGCACGCGATCAAAATGTTGATACTGGTTTGCAAATATCGCAGTGGGATTTTTGGAACCTCTATCCGATCTATTACTTTTAATTGGAACATCTTGATTTAACAAGACAGTCCGTCGTTGATATACACTTTAGAGATACTGTAGCTCGTGGTGGTATTGCCAATTATAGAGTAATTACTGTCATTCTCAGCGACAAATCAATGGTACTCGAAGGTGTTGGTGGAAGAATGAGAGTGATAGATGCACCAGTAGAAAACATGTAACAATTAGATCAATCTGTTATTAATAAAATGGCATATGATGTTATTAGTGTTACGTAAACTCCTAATCAGATTAAGAAACTACAACCATCAGCAACTGAAAAATGTGGAACTACAATCACGTTGAAACCTATTCAGATGACCGGCGGGGCGAATAAATTATCGTTGAAACCTAATCAAACAAAACGTTTTAGTGACGCGCTCGAAAATAAAAAAGTAATTCGATTTAAACTTTCTGCGGCTGCAATTGCCAATATGAAAAAGACAGGCGGTATATTTCCATTGTTAGCTGCGTTACCAGCGTTGATTGCGGAAGCGGCCCTAGCGGTGGCTAAAGCGGCAGCGTTAGGAGCCGTTGGTACTGCAGCAGGAATGGCACTAAAGAAAGCAACTGGGAAGGGATATAAAAAATAGAAGGGAAAGGGTCTAAGACTACCAGGAACCACGTATTCATGGTACAGCGGAAAAGACCTGAGAATCCCAGGAACGGTTTATTAACACCAATGTCAAATTTTGATTTACTTGATGCTGTTAAAAAACTAGCAATTACAAACTTCATAGGCGTCTTTATGAAAGATCAGTTGCCGACACAACCAAACAACGCTGAAACAGGTATCATTAATCTCGATAACAGAACCGGACCTGGAACCCACTGGGTTGCTTACGCGATTAATCCACGTGTAACTCCTCGTTGGTATTATACGCTACCAACACAACAAATAAATCACCCACCAATATGTGGCAGCGAAGTATTAAATGTACTCGATGCTATTTCAACATCTGGAAAACCACCAAATGTTGTCGTTAATGAATACACTAGCAGTCGCTGGAAATCTAAGAGATTTGAAGAAAGATTATATAGAATAACATGATTGATATTTGGGGGAGACAATTACAGCGCTGAAGAAACCCGGACCTGATGGCGCTGCAACCGGTGATATAAAAAAAAATAATCGAAGATGAAATAGCCGAGACGTTGAACTTAGCAAGTGTTGATCCCAATGAAATAGTTGTATTCCAAGATCGCCAGGGTAAATTGAAATCTAGTAATGTTTCCCTGGATGATATTTTAGTTAAACAAAGCGGCTTAACCGAAGGCACTATCGCATTGTTTTCCGATCAGGGTAAACTCAAACCGGGTGTACTTATTTCAACTATCTTGGAACGAATTACCAATATTGATGAACCCATACTAGAATTTTTTGGATATCCTCCAGTGACCACACCGAAGCTCACAGATATAAAAAAATTCTATGTTGGAACTAGCAACACTTCAAGTCAAATATGCAGATCACGTTGAAAAGTTTACATCATTTCGTAAAAATCTCATCGAGAAATTTTTTACAACCACGCTGGATAAACTCAACATGAAACTACCTGATATTAAAAAATCCATCAAATGAGATAAAAAAAAACACCATCGAGGCAATCAAAGATGATACAACGAGAATGATAGAAATCGTTGAAAAAACAAAAATTCCTCATGCAAAAACCAACAACGTAGTATACACGATTCAACACGGATAATTTGCGTGGACACCTACAAACGACAAATTAGATATCACTTCAACCGTCCAAGGTATTTATCGGTTAACACTAGTGACACCGACTCAATTTAATATATCATCATCGAGTTCATCTGGGGTCAACAATACGATATCAACGATATTCGATAAGGATACAACCGAACAATTCACGATAGCATCCACTGATAATAATTTGGCTAGGGTTTCAGTATCATGGTATGTGGAATTCGTAGCAGATTTGAGTAAACAACTAAATTGAAATCGTAAACTGATTTGGAAATAAAATGTCGTCATCAAAGGTACCTTCGGTATCTCAATATCACTATGATCAAGTCAGAGAATTTCAAACTAAACTCAAAACGCTCACTGAGGAGTATGAAATAAAAATAAAAAAATACCGACGAAGAATCACCGCGGTTGATGTTACCGTGTACTCGGTAAGAGGTGTAATCGCCGGAGCTGGTATAATACTCTCCTCGGTGACAATGATTGCCCCGATAGCTGTTCCAATTTGCATACCCGCGGCTACAACAATCGTGGGAATAATTTCGATAATAACAAAATAATAACATCATGCAGTCAACGCAAACTGAAAGATTACATAATTAAATTTCATGTTGTGTCCACTGCGCATTTGCAATTGTCCTCGTTGATATCGTCATCACTCGATGATACATTTATATCAGATAGTGAGTTCTCAGCGATGGTAAGTATTTATGATTCCGCGATGTCCAAATTAGAGCAGGATAATGATAATAACAATGATAACATCGCAAGAACTACTTCAACAAATAGTAAAAAATACAGAACCGATTCAACAAATAACGGAAAATACCACACCAGTGAAGACCAGCATGATATCAATAACCTCAACGAATCCTGAATTCAGGGTCAATTTCCCGATTCTTATTCCCGTGAAGGAGATCGCGTTAGCAAAACTACGAGTGTATCACAGTTGGCCTAATATCAGATCGGTAGCATTTGGCGGTCAACAACCGAATAATTCCTTGGTATTTGCGAATAAGAATAAACCCGATGGAACTCCAGACTGGAACGTTGCTTTGATACCATCTGGGTCGTACCAAATCTACCAAATCAGTGCTGAATTTCAGCGTAGAATAAAATTCATTACTGGAGCAGAATCGAAAATCGCTATAACAGTTCATGAACCAACACTATCATCCGCGATTGAGATAAACTCGCCTAGTTATGTCGTATATATCTATCAGAGGTCAATCAGAACAATACTAGGATGGCCTGAAATCCCACCTAAAAAAGTTAACATACCACCTAAACCACGAAAATCTGATTATGTTACCGACATGATAAAACCCGATAATCCAGTAAAAAGCTATAGCGGTTACACCAGGTGGAATTTTCTCACTGGAATGATAGACGACCGCAACCGAAGATATTACGCAACTAAACGAGATAAAATCACTGAAAATTTCACAGAGTTCAATAACGATATTTCGATGTTGTTAATATCTCTTAAATCCTGTATTCTCACCCGAGATGAATTTATCAGCGTCGTAAAAACATGTAACAAAATCATCAATGACATGGAAACATTTCATTCACAAATTATTCAAGAGGTATTAGGTGACACTAATCCTAAAACGAAAACGGAGTTTGCGACAGTGTATAATATACTCGTAGAAGATATCCCCACGCTCAAACTACACGGATATAATATCTCAGAACTACAAAAATTTCTCAATGATGCCATCGATGAAGGTTTCCAAAAAATCCATGACGCATGGAAAAAACAGCAGCACCACCACAAACAACAATTCTCAAATATAATAATGACCCAAACGGTGGTGGTAGACATATCGCTCCTCAAAATATGAATATATCCTCGGTGATAGCATTAAATTTAGCATGTGATGTTATCGAAGGCAGCAATCAAATAAATCTCGAGCGATCAAATCAAGCTCATCAAGGATATATTTTATATTCATTTACGCCAACAGCTCCTCCAGGATTCCTAATTATTCAGGATCCAACTAATCCAGTCTATATGCGATGTCATAATAATTCGCTAACGAGAATTAATTTCAGACTCATTGACCAGTCTAATAATCTAATTGATCTACGAGGTGAGGTTTTACAAATTAGTCTGTTTGTAAAGTCCTAAGGACTTTCATTGTTAACCCATAGCAGCAGAGGGGGTGAATGACAACGACCATGGCATCTTCGAACAAGCGTTGGTTAGCCTCGTCGACGCTTTTTTTTACGCTTTTCGAGGAAGCCTCAGTTTGCCGAATCGACGCCTCTACAAAGTTGTAGGGTTCACCCCCTCTGCTGCTTCTTATTACAAAAGGCGTTTGTCGTCGCTAAGATACGACCTATAAATGATCATTGTATGTGTGATTTTGAACGCATTAAGTATCATAGGCAAAATTTAATTCCTTAATCAATTAATGTGGCCTAGTGGTTAAAGCGTCCGCCTCGGTTGCAGAATGTCGCGGGTTCAAACCCTGGCCGAGTTATACCAAAGACATAAATGTGTCAACAGCTACCTACCATGCGCTTAGCATTAAGAGGTTAGTGTTAGGACACGTCGGCCTGATGTCAGGATAACGATGCTACCTATATAAACTGCCACACTACAAACTTCGTAGCGATATGACAGAAATATGACTGGAAAAAAGATGTTAAAGGTATGTTGCAAATTAAAATCACACACACACACACTGAATTAGTTCTGGTATTACTGTGTAGCATACTTCAAATATTTACAGATGAAATTCTTCAAAAATACTGATAACTGATGTCTTACTTATCTTTCGCTGATAAGGACAGCTGTAAACGAGCATATAATTCAAAGCATGCCCAATTAAATCAATAGTGGTTTGTATGACCTGACACAATCCCTGTCTACTTTAACATCACGAACGACATAACGCATCATAATCCTTGAACAGTTTTTATACAACGTACATTCTTACCAGACATAAAGACAGACGAACCAAGACAGACAGACACAGATTGTACTTACCGATTTCAGCGTTATTCAGAAGCTCATCATCATACAAGTCATGTCTAAAATTGAAAATAAAAATATTCTGGGAATGATCATTGTCATGAAGTGTGAAACAATGTTCATGTTACAAACATAGAAGACAAAAAGCAGCAGAGGGGGCGAATCAGACGACATATTTTTAAGTAATCCCTCATAAATAACGGCTTAAACCAATGAAATCAGGCCAAATGTGTGTGTGAATCTGATATCGTTTCATGGATTAGGCCCCCCCAAAAAATCAGTGAAATCAATGAAAAATCAGTGAAATCAAAAACTTTTCAACTATTGGAAAAGAGATTACAACATCGATGTCACTCGCTCCCTCTGCTGCTGGATTCAACCGAATATTTGATCCAGTCCAATACGATATCGTGTTCGAGGGTCATGTAAATTTATTGTTATAAATCCGTGTGGGGTAGACTGAGCATGACTAAAGAAATTTCTAAATTGATTGAAATCCATATCGGAACACCATGTCTGCCAAATATTTCGTAGCGTATGTGTATCAACGCCGTTGAATACAGCAAGCATATTACAATTATCGCGAATCACTTTTGGTATTTGAGTGTATCGTTGAGTGACATAGATCACATCCGTGTTTTTGTGCCTGCCTCGGGAAAATATTGTAGCAGGATTTTTTTTGTTTATCTAAGATGACATCGTCGTATACAATTAAATTGTTGATACTTCCATCGAGGTCTTCTACTGATGGTGCTTCATCAATATCGGTTATAAATTCAATAACATCCTCACCAGCAATCTCTGAAGCGTTTTCATTAAAATCTTTTAGCACTTCATAGCATCGTTGGTCGTCTACGCTAGGGGCAATTAAATACAACTTATCCCACTTCATCCATCTCATTATTAAATTGAGCAACAATTGCGTCTTGCCGGATCCAGATGGCCCGATTATAATTGCGCGGATAGAGTTTGGTAGCGCTGCATGATGCTTAACTGGTTCTCTTGTTTTAGTCGCTGAAAAATCAATTATATTCATATCTCTATACATAAATTATGGATCTATATTGTGTGAAGTGTAAGGCGCGTACTGGCACAGATGACTTGACGACGATTACAACTAAAAATAACCGATCAGCGCTTTCTGGTAAATGCGTACAGTGTAGTACAAAGAAATTTAGATTTGTTTCTAAACCCAAGGAACCTTTAAAAAAAAACGAGAAGGTGATATCGCTGCCAAATTAGCAAAACTCCCTGGAACCCCATGGGCAAAATACCCCGGAGAAAAACACCTTCCAGGATATAGCTACTGTGGCCCCGGAACACGATTAGATATCAGACTCAATGATCAAAATCAGCCCCGACCCGGTGAAGAACCAATAAACGCCATTGATAAAGCCTGTCACCTTCATGATGTGGCTTATAAAAGCAGCAATCTGCAACACAGGCATCTAGCAGATGTGAAATTAATTCATGCGTTAAATGCTATTCCTGATAAATCCTTCAAAGAAAAATTGGCTTCCTTTTTGATAAAATCGGCTATGAAAAGTAAATTGATGTTAGGTGCTGGTAATTAATAACATCATGGAATCTATTTATTATTCCCCAAGAGGATACTGTAGGGGTAAATCAGCAATCCATAAACTCGCTAGCGCTGCAAAAGTGAAAAAAACCACTGCGGCTCATTGGTTATCCAAACAGGCACTATGGCAAATTTATCTACCACCGCCTAAACAAATTAATGTCTCGCATTTTGATGTGACCGGACCCAATGAAGTTCATCAGGCTGATCTATTATTTTTGCCACATGACCACGGTTACAAATACGCATTAACCGTAGTTGATATTGCAAGTCGATACAAGGAAGCAGAACCGTTAAAAACAAAATCGGCCACTGAAGTAGCTTCTGCATTTGAAAGGATTTATCGACGAGGTCCTCTGCACTGGCCAAATCTATTACAAATTGATCCCGGCAAAGAATTTCAGGGTGCAGTGTTATCTACAATGAAAGATCACAATGTCACTATCAGACGGGGGCATACTGCACTGCATCGTGATCAGGCAATTGTAGAACGGTTTAATAAAACCCTTGCTGAGCGGTTATTTGGATATCAATACGCAAAAGAATTCATCCAAGAAAAAAGATCCCGTGAATGGGTTAAAAGGTTACCAGCTGTGATTACTGCACTGAATAACGAGATTACTAGAACCATCAACATGAAACCTATCAATGCGATTAAAAAGAAGTCAATACCTGAAAAACCACAAAAAGATTTTAGCGTTTCCCAACCAATTCTTGGTAGTAATATCATTGTGAGGTACTTATATGAACCAGGAGAGCTTGAAGGGGGCAGAAAAAGAGCTACTGATCCTATTTGGAGTATTACTGCACATAAGATATCTAGTATAACACGATCTACGGGTAGACCTCCAATCTATAAACTGGATTCAACTGCCCCTCAACGGGGTTTTACTAGACAACAATTACAAATAATACCCGAGGACACTCAATTGCCACCGCATGGTCTTAACTAGCACCCTTGCGTCTATTGCACTCAAGACAAGTCAACATCACATTGTTTCTGACATGACCGAGACTATTATTTTTTCTGTCAACGGTTAATTGGCGAGGATCCTTATCCGAATACTGCCAACGCATTATACAATTGCAACTTGCGCAGTGATTATTCTGTTGTTTCTTCAAAGTGATTATTAATTCAGCATCAATATCAAATTCTCGTTGTTTTTTTTTGTCCTGTTGTTTGTAACCGGAGAGTTTTTTTATCAATAATATCATTATCGTCACCAATGATTTCATCATCGCCTGACTCTGTCAGGACAATTCTTCGAAGTTGATTTAATTTTCGTACTCTGGATACTGAAAGATAGACTAAATTCGACCATTCTATGCGATTATCTACCATCCAAACAATTGTATCCGATATAGTCAATCCCTGTGAAGAGTGTATTGTTGCTGCGTATCCTAGCGTCCATGGGGATTTATTAGCACGCAATGCATCTTCAACGACATTGATATCAACCAGCACAATATCATTTAATACGAGAATCTGCTTTTCACTCTGTCCTGGAATATCAACTTCAATGTTCTGTTTTCGTGTATCTGATGGCCTATAACAAAGAGGCACTGGAAGTGTTGCAAATTTTTGTTTATGCAATTCAAATAATTTCATCTGAAGTGTATCCCTAACTATTTTTCTACTTGCAATGATCAAATCATTTGGTCTCCACATTTCCCAGAAATCATTCATGGGAGTTTCCGAAATTATTTCACGGGCTATTTCACACTGGATTCTATCCGGTTGTAATCTAATTAATTTCTTAAACTCTTTTAATTTTTCATCAAGTGATCTATGATCAGTATCAATTTCTTCATAATAGTCTACAAAACCCTTTAGCCATTCATGTGGGGATGCACCGACAAATGGTGGTGGTTGGCCGTGATCACCGCACATGACGATTTTTGTATTCTTCAATAACAACCACTCAAGAAATATTTTTAAGACATCTTCGGACACTGTGTCTATTTCATCCCAAATCATGATTTCAGGAATAAATTTCTCTCCCATGCGCTCAGGAGTCCATTTATCCCCCTTCCATCGGAAAAAGCTGTGATAGGTACAGGCATTTACCCCTCTCTGTATCATTTCTCTTGCAAGTCTGTGTGTTGGTGTTAGTACAATCATGTTTGATTTCCCACGAAATAACTCAATTGCCCGGGTTGTTTTTCCTGACCCACCACAGCCGTTTAAATAAACTGTTTTATATCTACAGATTGGATCAGAAATCGGTGGCGCATTAGAAAAATCTGATTGAATCTCTTTGAGATTCCGATAATTATTTTCAATGGTAACATCTGCTGATGGAATATAATCATGAATCATTTCTTTCTTAATTCTCCATGATCCCCAATTCTCGTTGCCAGTAGCCTTAAAATCAGTCATTTTGCTATTTATGTAAAATGAATCAGTGGCAACTCTAACTGCGGTGGTAGGAAATTTATTAATCATTGAAAATAAATTAATAGAAGCATAACCGAGCATAGAAGCTCTCAAATGTGTGTACTGCGGATTGTATCCATCAGTGTAAGTAACAATTGTACCCAATTTGGTTCCATTGGACATAAATGCGTCCTTACGATTGACATATAGGCCCCTATTCGTTAAATCCGTGATTACAAAATCGTATTCAGCGTTGTCTATAATCAATCGTGAAGAATATCTCGCATTGTCGTATTTGCCACCCTGAGTGAATTTACCGATTATTCTTCTACTGAGATTTTTTGCTTCATTGTTTCTGATTTCAAATAACTGTTTGGACCAATCCATGATTTGTTGTTCATTAAAATCAGGAAACAGTTTTCGCTCTTCGCTAATTATTTTTTCTAGATCAGGTTGGGGTAACCACATTGATTTCTGTGCTCGATAGGATATAATTGCTTCACTGACAATTAATAATTTTAACATCTTACAATCAAGCATATACCGTAATAACAATATTGGCATCCAGTGTTTTTCAGACATGTGTTTACCAATCCAAAGATAACTACACGGATGAAGTCCTTCAGCCATTTCAAATGATACCACACAAGCGAATCCGGTTAAATCAAAATCAGGCAGTGGTCCATTAATAGCAACACGGGTCATTTCGTGTGTGGGGTGTCCAAATCGTTTGAAATATTTCTCGCATTCTCCATACCCAAGAAAACTTCCTGGATAACACGCAATCATATCAACTGAAATAACGGTATCAGCGGTGTAATTTGTATTCCATAATCCTCCATGGCCGTATTCAAGACAAGACAATTTGACATCTGATAAGAACTCACTTCGTGTTGGTTTCCACGCGTTTTTCTTTCTAGCAAAATGTGCTGCAATTGATGGTACTGTAAAACAGTTTGCTAATAATTGATCGTTGTCTTCTCCGTCTCCAGAAAACTCACTAGCTAGTTGTTTCATTTGATTATGCAGTTCTTCGGTACGGTATAATTCTCCGTTGGGTCTTACAAACTGATCAAATCTACATTCTTCGTCTGAAGTACTATGAAATAGCCACATTGACACAGGATCGTTTTTACTCAAATGGTAAATAGCATCAAATAATTTCTGCTCTGAAAAAAACTCTTCGGTTTGGGATAGATATTTTACGGTTCCATCCCGTGGGAATATTGTTACTGCAGATGACCACGCGTGTTCGTTATGATCAATAATTTCAATTGGGGCTCCCTGTGATTTATATTTCGATTCGTATAATACTTCTCCGGTGATTGTCCTTACCGATATTGGAAATCTCAATGATTTTTCTAATTTAGCTATATCCTGAATTGTTGCCCCATGCTGTTTCACTGTCAGTTCCCACTCGGTTATTTTTTTTCGTCTTAGATCAGTTAGTTTATTTCCCCGGGACGCATTTGTGAAGTGTTCTATTATTCGTTCTGCTACACAATTGAGCCCTGTCGAATATTTCATGGGTGCTAGTTTTGAAATATCAGGTTTTTCATTGAGCGGATAGATCCCGTAAAC
Source organism: Unio pictorum (assembly GCA_030141615.1). Lineage (NCBI taxonomy): Eukaryota > Metazoa > Mollusca > Bivalvia > Unionida > Unionidae > Unio > Unio pictorum. The sequence continues at coordinate 1,926,416 of JARLTB010000248.1, read as the reverse complement.
AACTGCTGTGACAGGATAAGATCTTTCGTAGTAGGGTTTATCAATTCCGGTCAAAATTCCCGGTTTTGAATCCTGATTCACGGTGACAGTTTTTTTGCTCCTGAGAATGGGTCCAAATTTATCCCTAATAATCCATTTTCCATCCTCACGGATAATGAATTTGATTCGGAAAAAATGACTTTTTTCCCCAATACGTGAAATGATCACTGCTGCTTTTTCATCATTCATGGTAGCGTCAACAACACCATCAATTCGAAATGTTGACCAGCAATAAGATGCTCCATCACGCTTGAATTCATTAAAACAGTCTCTGATGGCTTTATCAAGAATTTTATTCTTGGGTGTATTAGAAACTATATCAAGATTGAATTGAGCATCTTTCCAGGGTAATTTCTTGTTTCTGTCTACTACACGTTTTTTGGGTCTATCGCGATTAAATTTAGGGTTAATTTTCAATAATCTCTTAAACTCTTTCATGTTTCTGTCTACTACACGTTTTTTGGGTCTATCGATATTAAATTTAGGGTTAATTTTCAATAATCTCTTAAACTCTTTCATGTTTCCGTCTCTTGGACGTTTTGGACGTTTGTTTCTGTTTACTACACGTTTTTTGGGTCTATCGATATTAAATCTAGGATTGATTTTCAATAATCTCTTAAACTCTTTCATGTTTCCGTCTACTACACGTTTTTTGGGTCTATCGATATTAAATCCAGGATTGATTTTCAATAATCTCTTAAACTCTCTATCAGCATTGAATTTAGCATTTTTCGAAGTCAATCTCTTGAACTCCATCATGCTATACATAAAACAAGTATTTAAATGAAAGTTTTATATATAATGAACCAATGCAAATGGCTCATGATGGGAAATGTAACCCCGTGTAACAAATCATGCAGAAAAAATGAGTACTGTAGGTATCATATGCAAAGTTTTCGACATGGGAGCCTTGGTCCGTTACCCTGTATTCGATGTGGGGTTGGGGTTAAGGGAAGATCACAATTGTGTATTGATTGTGGTGGTAAGCGATACAGGGAATTGAAGCGTTATTATGATAAGAGAATAAAAAATGGACAATCCATCAGAAATTATGACCCTGAAAAAGTCCTTGACCCTGATAACGTCACTGACAAAATCATAAGAACTCCGCAAGACTACATCGAAAGATTCTCCAGTGATGTAATTATTAAACCAAACACTGAATTAGACAAACAATAGTGTAGTATATATGAACCAAGAATTCAGACCACACCCAGTGATTACAAATTATGAAGCATCCAGTGATGGTGTTGTAAGACACTGTAGACTGAAGAAACCGGTCGGTTTTGTGAGTAATGAAGGGTATTTGAGGTTTACTGTTGGAAAGAAAACTTATCTCAATCATCGTTTCGTGTATGAATGTCATTATGGATTGATCGAGAATGGTTTTGTTATTGATCACAAGGATTCTAATCCAAAGAATAATTCTGTATCAAATCTGCAGGCTATCACACTGAGTGAGAATTCCAAACGAGGAAGGGCTGGCACTTGCAAAACGGTTTGGAAGAGACCTGTGAAATCTTTGAATACAACAACTAACGAAGAGAAAATATTTTCATCTATGAATGAAGCCGGTAGGCACTTCGATATTTGTCCAACTTCTGTTCAAAAAGTTGCAGGGAGGATTTATCGATCGGCTATTTCAAAAAAGAGCGGGCAAAAAGTTCAATTTAGTTATCTCTAATGCTTCATATTTTTCAATTAGAGATATGTCATTGCTATAGAATAATGAATTCTGAAAACATGAATAGCATCATAGTTGAAATAGCAAAATTGAAAAATCAGGATATCAAACTATCAGATGGATTAAATCCTGATCAAATTATGTCTGATTTTCAGGATATAGAATACGGAGTCAGCACTAACAAATATATGCTACCAAAGAAATATGCACTCATCAAAAGAATTCAGAATTCTATTAGAGACTCTCTTTCATTTTCAAGTGACATCAGTGTGTTCGTCCCGTTGTATACTATCGTATACGAATAGAATTAGGTAACGAATACGAATTGAAAAAAGAAGTCAACTCTAAAATTAGAAACCTACGGGCGTTAATTCAAGAAAATGAACAATTTTGATTACCCGACCATTATCATTTTTTGATTGCCCGATCATTTTATCATCGACCCTCATTTTTTTTAGCATTATTTGATTGAAATCAGTGAAAAAATCGATGGACCGTTAATGGATGGTCAATGGAAAAGTGAGGAAAGTCACAGTATTATTAATTTTATATACAATTATGTGACTTTCCTCATCATTGATAGGATGAAATAACACTTCCATGACCGTATCAAAAATCATCTGACATGTCAAAAAAAGTGAGGAAAGTGTGATATTAATTATTTTATTAGAGAATTCCACACTTTCCTCATCAATGATAGAACTGTTAACACTTCCATGACTGTGTTAAAAATCATCTGACATGTCAAAATAGAAATGTGGAAAGTGTCAGTATTAATTATTTTATATACAATTTGGACACTTTCCACATCAATGATAGAAGGTGTTAACACTTCCATGATCGTGTTAAAAATCATCTGACATGTCAAGTGTTTTGCAATTGAAAAATGGTTTCTGATTTCAAATAATGGTCAATGAAGCATTAACAACCCGATTGGCTCGTGAACGATTAGATGCAATTAAGAGATTTGTACCAATTCGTGACTCTGTAAGAAATAAACTGCAACAACGACAGAGTTTACAAACGGATTTTGCTTTAGGGTCTGAAGAGTTGTTTAAACCAGTAACCACAGCAACGAAAGGGGTTGAGCGTGCTTTACTGGGAGATGTTCCCGAGACGGGAAAATCTGTTATTGGTGAACTTGAAAAAATAGCAGCGAAAACTGAACAAACAAAACAAATGGAATCAAAAAGAACAGTAGATGATTTACGCATGAGATTTAACGAAGAAGGGTTAGCAGAAATTGATGGGACTGATCCAACAGAAATTCCTACGCTTGTTGTTACGTCTTATGAAAACAGAAAAAAAATGTTGAAACCATAACATCATAAGTTTGTTAAGAATTTAACCCATTGGGCTGATATATTCTACAAAATCAAAACTGAAAAAAGTAAAAAAAAGACAGATAGTGCATCATACATTGAATATATCAATGCGGTGGATCACGTGTATAATCAATACGAAGAGTTTAAACAACAACAAAAACCGCCAAGATTGCAAAGAAAGCGACAGCAACCTGCAAAGAAAGTACTCTACTCTCCTAAAACACAACAAATACCACGTGATGATGATGATGATGATGATGATTATTTACAAACTACGGATTTAGAAAAACTAGATGAAGCAACTGGTTATAGCGGAAGTGGATTGCAAAATCCAAGGATTGGAAACTCAAAGAGTTTCTGTCCTGATAGTGTTATCAATGATATATCACGATTAGATGTTTTAATCGGAGGATTCCGAGCTGGAAATAACTCTCCAGAAATAATTAATGAAGCAGCTGATATCTGTAGACGGTTATTTGCCGGCGGTATCATGGATATCAAAACATATCGAGATTTCATTGACGAGTTAGCAAATGGGTATCACAGCGATTAAATAACAATTGAAAACACTATTGTTTCTATAATAATGATCATACATTACAATCATGATAAACCAACCCTCGTCTATGTAGTTAATTCACGGTTTCCAGTTTATAAAGCATACTATGGAGATGGTTTAGGCAATACCATTTTAGGATTCTTTTCAAGAATGGCCCCAAAAGTGATGCCGTTAGCTAAACAGTTATCAATGAAAGCCATTGATGTTATTCGTGATAAGGGTATTGGTGCTGTTGGAGATCTTGCCGGAAAGGCATTTTCTGCAGCAAAAAATAAAATAACATCATTAGTAAAATCACGAAAAAAGAAACCGTTACCGTCTACAGCAGAAATGCCTGCAAGTGTTAGTAAAATAATAAATAACGCAGTAGATGAAAAATTAGCATCGATGGCTTTAACCCCTGACGCAAATATGATAGCAGGAAGTGGCCTTAGAAAACGCTAGCGTTGAAAATCGTTTACGATTTTACGATTTAGACTCTGATAAATAGAATAAAATGTTCAAAAAGTCACCTGATCCAGCGTTTGATATAGACGCCCCAGTCCCCAAGAATGATTCTGTACGCGATTATCAATATTACGCCTATCATGCCATAGACTCAAATAGTCGAGCAAGAATTGATCTTCAAGTCCATGATACCAGTAAATACATTTTGCCCCGTGAAGCGTTTATCGAAATCGAAGGAGAAATTGTAACAGCTGCTGATACTCCTGCTGTACCAGCACCGTATCCAGTTGGTACTCAAGTCGGGTTTGTCAATAATGGTATCATGGCGTTATTTGAGAGTGCAAAATATCTCATTGATGGAAAAGAAATTGAGACGATAGATCGTGATGTTGATGTGGCTACAACAATCATAGGATTAGCGAGATATTCTGATGATTATACAAGATCAGCAGGACCTTCTATGATGTTTGCTAAGGATATTAAAAATACGGCTGGAGGAAATCAATTTATTATAAGACGACCAAAGAATAATGCTGGCACCGCTAATATTGATGCCGAGGATATGATTATAAACAGCGATCCTAATTTAAATCTAGGAGCTGCAACACGAAACGCAATGTTGGAAGGGCGGCGTAAATCATTTTCATGCGCGATTCCACTGCATCACATATTTGGATTCTGTAGAAACGTCAGAAAAGTTATTTATGGAGCTAAGCATACAGTATCGCTTGTACGAAAGAGTGATGATAATGACGCAATTTGGAGGATTCCAGCAGATGTTGCAAATCCAAATGCTGATGCCGGTAAAGTCAAATTAACAAAAATATCATTGTGGATGCCAGTGTTGACTCCAGCAATCACCGCAGAAGAACGATTACTATCATTTATGGACCAAGGAGGAAAGTCGTTGTTGAGTTGGTTATCAGTGAGTACAGATGTTAAACAATCAGATCTGAACGGGTTATTCACGTGGAACCTAGCATCAAAACAAGGTGTTGCTGCGCCACGTCATATATTTATTGCGTTACAGGATAACGCATGAGTTGGCAATCAACTCTTCAGCCATATGATATTTGATCAGTTAGGTGTGAAAGACGTCTCACTGAGAATAAACGGCCAACAGGAACCATCCGAGGATATACAACTTAATTACACAGAAAATCATATTGCACGAGTTTATCATAGATTGTTGTCATTTATGGCACGTGATCAAAATGTCGATACCGTTCTACAAATATCACAGTATGATTTTAAAAATCTGTATCCGATCTATTACTTCTCACTGGAACATCTTGATTTGATGAGACAATCTGTTGTTGATATACATTTTAGAGCTAATGTGACTCGTGGTGCTATTGCTAATTATAGAGCAGTTGCTGTCATTCTCAGTGATAAATCAATGCTACTTGAAGGTGTTGGTGGAAGAATGAGAGTGGTAGATGCACCAGTGGAAAATCTTTGATTGAAAATCCGAAGGATTTTTCCATTAGAATCAATCTATTATGTATAATGTCATATAGTGTTATTAGTGTTGCGTTAACTCCTGGTCAAATCAAAAAATTGCAATCAGAATCGGCTAAAAAATGTGGAGCCACAATCACGTTGAAACCTAATCAAATGACTGTTGGTGCAAATAAATTATCGCTGACAACTCGTCAAATAAAACTTTTCAATGATGCACTTGTAGCCAAAAAAGGTGTTCAGATTACTCTTTCTGCGGCTGCTATCAAAAATATGATGAAAATAGGCGGTATATTTCCATTGTTAGCTGCAATACCAGCATTGATTGCAGCAGCAGCCCCAGCAGTGGCGAAAGCAGCAGCGTTAGGAGCCGTTGGTACTGCAGCAGGAATGGCGTTGAAAAAAGCAACTGGACAGGGTTATAAAAAAAGGGGAAAGGGTCTAAGACTACCAGGAACCCCGTATTCATGGTACAGCGGAAAAGGTCTGAGACTACCAGGAACCCCGTATTCATGGTACAGCGGAAGGGGTCTAAGACTACCAGGAACCCCGTATTCATGGTACAGCGGAAGGGGTCTAAGACTACCAGGAACGGTTTATTAATTCAGAAATCTTCGATGGTTCCCAAATCTTTGATGGTTCCCATGTCCAATTTTGATTTAATGGATGCTGCTAAAAAACTAGCCATAAAAAATTTCAGAGGTGTTTTTATGAAAGATCAATTACCACATCAACCAAACAAAACTGAAACAGGTATTATTAATCTCGATAACAGCACCGGACCTGGAACTCACTGGGTTGCATACGCTATTGATCCACGTGGGATTGTCTATTTTGATTCATATGGATTAGCCCCGCAAAAAGAGTTTATGCGTTATATAAAAACTTTTCCAATGAAGACTTGGTATTCTACGCTACCAACACAACAAATCAATGACCCACCAATATGCGGCAGCGAAGTATTAAATGTCCTTAACGCTATTTCAGCATCTAGAAAACCACCACACATTGTCGTAAATGACTACACTAGTAATCGCTTTTTAGAGAGTGGTGTATAAAATATCATGATTGATATTTGGAGAAGACCTCTGAAACCCAAACCCGATAACACTGCAACCCCTGATTCTATCAAGGATATAACAAAAAAAATTAAAGATGAAATCGCTGAGACGTTGAAGTTAGTAAATGTTGATCCTAATGAGATAGTTGTATTTCAAGACAAACAGGGTAAATTGAAATCTAGTAATATTTCTCTGGATGATATTTTAGTTAAACAACAAAACGCAATCGAGGATACTATCGCGTTATTTTCCGATCAGGGTAAATTGAAATCTAGTAATATTTCTCTGGATGATATTTTAGTTAAACAACAAAACGCAATCGAGGATACTATCGCGTTATTTTCCGATCAGGGTAAATTGAAAACCAGTGATGTGTCGTTGGATGATATTTTAGTTAAACAACGAAACGCAATCGAGAACACCGTTGCGTTATTTTCCGATCAGGGTAAATTGAAAACCAGTGATGTGTCGTTGGATGATATTTTAGTTAAACAACGAAACGCAATCGAGAATACTATCGCGCTATTTTCCGATCAGGGTAAACTCAAACCAGGTGTACTTTTTTCGACGATTACAGATCGATTAAAAATTCTCAACGATGAGTTAAACAATTCTGTGTTTGTACTAACAACACTTGAATCTAAAATTGAAGAAAACGGAAAACAGTTTACATCATTTCGTAGAAATATCATTGATAAATTTATTGGAACCCCGTTAGATAAAATTGAAATAAAACTCCCTGATATTAAAAAATCCATCGATGAGACGAAAACCTTCATCGAAGCCATCAAAGGTGATTTTTCGAGGATGATAACAGTCATTGAAAAAACAAAAATTCCTCATGAGAAAACCAACAACGTAGAATACACAATCCAACACGGATCATTTGCGTGGACACCTACAAACAACAAATTAGATATCACTGCAACCGTTAAAGGTATTTATCGATTAACACTAGTAACACCATTGACTCAATTTAATATTTCATCGTCCAGTTCATCCGGGGTCAATAATACGATTTCAACGATCATTGACAAGAATACAACTGAAAAGTTCACGATAACAGCTACTGATAAAAATTTGGTTAGGGTCTCAACAACGTGGTATGTGGAATTCGTAGCGGATTTAAGTAAATAACTAAACTGAAAGGATTTCACAATTGAAAACGCTAGCGTTTTTAAAATAAAAATGATTTCATCATCGCAATATCGCTATGATCAGGTCAGAGAGTATCAAACTAGACTCAAAACCCTGTCTGAGGAGTATGCAATGAAAATTAAAAAATATCGCAGGAGAATTACCGCAATTGATGTTACCGTGTATTCCGTGAGTGGTGTAATCACCGGAGCTGGTATTATACTGTCTTCAGTAACAATGATGACCCCGATAGCTGTTCCAATTTGCATTTCTGCGGCAACAACAATCGCGGGAATAATTTCAATAATCACAAAAAAAATATCATCATGCAGCCAACGAAAACTACAAGACTACATAATTCAATTTCATGTTGTGTCCACTGCATGCTCGCAATTATCCTCATTGATATCGTCATCTCTCGATGATACAATTATATCAGAGAGTGAGTTTTCAGCGATGGTAGATATATATGATTCTGCGATGTCAAAATTAGAAATACAAAAACATGAGTATAATAACAATGACAACACCGATGGAATCAGAAAACACAAACCCGAAAAACAGAATGATCTCAATAACCTCAACGATATCAGATAGTGAATTCTCAGTGATGGTACGTGTCTATGATTCCGCAATATCAAAATTAGAAATACATCATGAGTATAGCAACGATGACAACACCGATGGAATTACTTCAACAAATAGTGGAGAACACGAACCCAGTACAAGCCAGCATGATCTCAATAACCTCAACGAATCCAGAATTCAGTGTGAATTTCCCCTCTCCGGTCCCAGTGAAGGAGATAGCGCTAGCAAAATTACGAGTATACCATAGTTGGCCAAATATCAGATCAAAATCATTTGGTGGTCAACAACCCAATAATTCTTTAGTGTTTGCAAATAAGAATAAACCCGACGGGACTCCAGACTGGAATGTCGTTTCGATACCAACAGGGTCATACCAAATCGAACAAATCAATAATGAATTCGCGCGTAGAATAAAATCGATTACTGGAGTAGAGTCAAAAATAGCTATAACAGTTCATGAACCAACACTATCATCCGCAATTGAGATAAGCACAGAAGGATACGTCGTAGATATCTATCAAAGTTCTATTAGAACCGTACTAGGATGGCCTGAATTACCACCCGGGGGGAAAACCGTTGATTTAAAAGAACCAAAAAAAACTGATTATGTCACAGACAGGATAAAATCTGATAATCCAATAAGGAGTTATAGAGATTATGACAAATTGAATTTTTTTCTTGAAACGATAGATACCCTCACTAATAAAAAATACTACGCACTTCTACAGAGTAAAACCACTGAAAATTTCAGAGCGTTCAATAACGATATTTCGTTGTTGTTAATATCCCTTAAATCCGGTACTCTCACCCGAGACGAATTTATCAGCGTTGTAGAAACATGTAACAAAATCATCAATGATATGGAAACATTTCATTCACAAATTATTCAGGGTATATTAGATGACAATAAACCCCAATCGAGAACAACATTTGCAACGAAGTATAATATACGCGTAGAAGATATTCCAACAGTCAAACTACTAGGATATAATATCTTAGAACTACAAAAATCTCTCAATGATGCCATCGATGTTGGTTTTAAAATAATTCATGATACGTGGAAAAAAACAACATCACCGGAAATAAAAACCCTCAAACATAATAATGACCCAGATGGTGGCGGCAGGCATATTGCTCCGTTCAATGTGAATATTTCATCGGTGATAGCGATCAATTTAGTATGTGATGTTATTGAGGGAAGTTATCAAATAAATTTAGAACGATCAAATCAAGCTCAGCAGGGGTAGATTTTGTATTCATTTGCACCAACAGCCCCTCCGGGATTTTTAATAATTGAGTCCCCGGTGAATCCAGTCTATATGCGATGTCATAATAATTCATTAACCAGAATTAATTTCAAACTCACTGACCAGTCTAATAATCTGATTGATTTACAAGAGGAGGTTTTACAAATAAGTCTGTTTGTAAAGTCCTGAAGGGGGACACGATATCGTATTGGACTGGATCAAATATTCGGTTGAATCCAGCAGCAGAGGGGGCGAGTGACATCGATGTTGTAATCTCTTTTCCAATAGTTGAAAAGTTTTTGATTTCACTGATTTTTCATTGATTTCACTGATTTTTTTTTTGGGCCTAATCCATGAAACGATATCAGATTCACACACACATTTGGCCTGATTTCATTGGTTTAAGCCGTTATTTATGAGGGATTACTTAAAAATATGTCGTCTGATTCGCCCCCTCTGCTGCTCAAAAATATATTTTAAATAGGGTCAGTAGATTATACTTGTCTTTATTCTAATATATGTGACATGTTCTGCCACATGTGTGAGCCAAGTGGAATAAGCCATCTGTAATAACTTTAAATCGATATTCATGTCCTTTACAATTTAAATATGTGTGTGTGTGTGTGTGTGTGTGTGTGCTTGATATGTGTTATTTGCATATATAGATATATGCGAAATGAAATGGTATGTAGCATCTGGTCAACATTTTTGACAAGATTTAATTTTGGAGACATTCGAAAATAATTTCATTTTTCCTACATTCGGTAAATTAGTATGTGTGTTTGAGTGTGTATGTTTGGTTTTAAATAACAGTCTCTGTGCGTCTGAAACAAAAAAACTTTCGAAATCCATGAAAAACATCTTTCAGCTGAGGTAAGAACCTAAGGGGCAGTTTTGACCGCTTGAACATAATTGACTATTTTACACCAGAGAAAGAGACCCCGAATGACCGAGTGGTCAAAGAGGTTATTATTCACGGATCAATGATTTCTCATATGTATCTGCGTTAGTTCGAGTTTCAGGCTTGGCCAACTCCGGTATGTTAGAATGCAATCTAGTAGATTGTTTAGTGTCAGTTCTTATTGGCATATATACTGGCCGCCCTGTCTAACCTCTCAAGTGTTGTAAATGACATTTAATCCACAATACCACATCCAAAACTCCAATTAAGAAATTAAATGTTGCAATGATTGACAATTAGCATCAGCCTCGTATACAAAACGAACCATGACCACGAAGAAAGGATTTTACAAGTAAAACTAGAAAAGATCTTGTTGCAAAGCATTTAAATACAAAAAGCGACCACAAGTTATGTGATTGCTTACTGATGGACATTGCGAAAGTTGATGATGAAATGTCGAATACTTTGACCTGAAAAGGGTCATCCAATCACGCGTTTGTTGCGTTTATTCTAGCATAACTGCGTAGTATTCAGAGTAATTTTATATCCAGTTTAAGTATACGTACCCCGTAAAGAGCATTGCGTGATCGTATTTTGCATAGAAAGCGTATTCCATGTCCCACTGACGCAGATCATCGAGATAGTTGTCGGCCTCAATAAATGATACTCCTGCATCTGTCACCACCGAAGACAGGATGTGTTCAAAGTCTTCTTCCTTCTGCAAGCAAGATATGAAACAAATAAAATAGAAACAATTAACTAGGGGAAATCAGTGTCCCTCTATGAGCGAAATGAAAACATTTGTAAACCGATGCAGTAATTATTTCAATGCATTTCCTGATGTAGAATTGAAGTAAACAAGTGAGTAGCGACACATGAGACATAATACCCCACATATATGCAATGCGTTTTCTATGAAACGGGGGAGCTAAAGAACAGTACGCAGACCACCAGCATCGTTGTTAAAGGGTGGACCCACACACACAAATACAATAAGAATGGCCAGAGGTAGAAATGGAAAAAAACAAGGAGAAAGAAACTGGCTATTGATCGAATAAATCGCATTTATGTTTTAAAAAATCTTTTCATTGATATTAAAAGTATCTATCAAACATACACACACACACACACACACACACACATATATATATATATATATATATATATATATATATATATATATATATATATATATATATATATATATATATATATATATATATATATAATTTATGAATAAATAGAGATAAACAGTTTCATTTTTACTTTTAATATGTATGATGCAAATTAAAGTAAATAAGTATATATTTAATATATATATATATTTATATATATATATATATATATATATATATATATATATATATATATATATATATATATATATATATATATATATATATTACATTAATGAAGGTCGTAAAGTGCTTTGGAATTTAGACCTTTTGGATATACTGTATTAAGACGGTGAATCCAGTATGTTTCTTTTAGCGAACGTTCCATTTTAGATTCAGCTATAACAATAGGTTGAAAGGAAACATCTTGCAAAGTATGTGAACTATTGTTAAAGTGTACGGCAACATGAGATGAAACAGATTTATCGATATAATTTTTTTTGTCTGATCTATGTTGGTTCATACGTTTAGATATCTGTTGATATATATATATATATATATATATATATATATATATATATATATATATATATATATATATATGTATATATATATATATATATATATATATATATATATATACTGTATATATATATATATATATATATATATATATATATATATATATATATATATATATATATATATATATATATATGTGTGTGTGTGTGTGTGTATGTGTGATAGATGCTTTTTAATATCAATGAAAAGATTTTTAAAAAATAAATGCGATATATGCGATCAATAGCCAGTTTCTTTCTCCTTGTTTTTTCCCATTTCTACCTGTGTGTACGTGTGTGTGTGTGTGTGTGTTAAAACCGACGATCGTTTTGCTTTACAAGAAAAACAAATTCGAAGTTGTACACTTTGTTTATATCTCCCTTTGTATTTATATATAATAAATGTAGAGCATGGAATGTGTCAGTTAAACAAGGACAATGTTATACATTGCTGTGCAGTGCATGAAAGCAATGCCGTGTCCTATTCTAAATGGTAGGTGCGCACAACCCGCGGCCTGAGGACAGAAATATGTATCGTAAATAGTAGTTACTATAAATATATTAGTATTTGCGACCCTCGTGTGGCGTTAGTAAGTGCAATATGGTCCTTGGCCGTAAGGTATTGTGCTGCCTTGCTATACGGTAAAATATTGCCGAGTTGTGCTGAAAGACAATGCCTTCTCCTATCCCAGAAGGTCATCTTCATCATGAACTATTGAGCTAGAGTTTGGTCGTCGATGCACGGTGCTGCTGAACATCTCAACAGTTCCCTCCAATTGTCTCGAGTATGTGCCAATGACTGTGTCTCCGCAAAACTTTTCTTGGTCCATTGCTTGATGGTGTCAGTCCACTTTTGGCTCTGTCTACCTCTTATTCTGCCACCCTCGACGCTGCCCTGCCGTACTATTGTGGATAGATTGTTGGCATGGCCATACCATCTCCGCTTTCACATTTTGACGGTGGTGAGGTGGTTTTCATATTGGCCCACTTTGCGCCTGATCGTGTTACGCACTTCTTCATTTCTAATGTGGTCCATGTAAGAGACGCCTATGATGATTTTGTAGCATCCCATTTTAAGTGCCTGGCTTCTTCGATCTAATTCTGCTGTATGAGTCCAGGCATCAAATGAATGCAAAAAAATTGAGATGACTAGTGCTCGTAATGGTCTGATTTTAGTTTTCAAACTTATTCTTGTCTATCCAGATGGGACTTAGCTTTGACGTAGCTGCCGTAGATTGTGGTGCTCGTGACACAATTGCTGTTCTTGATCCCTCTTTGATGATTATGGGACAAGATATTTGAACTTGTTCACTGATTCCAGCTTCTGTCTTCTGACTTTATTATTGGCTGAGATTTGTTTGCCGCTATTTGTTATCAGCTTTGTCTTCTCAGCGCTTATCTCCATGTTTCATCCAGGTTTTCACTAAGACGGCAAGCTCGCCTTCACTGCCTGCCAGCCCATCAATATCTTCAAAGCAGAACCCTGAGATTGAATATTTGTTATGTGTTGTTTCTTCAACTCAGGAACCCTGCCTGTTCTTCAGTAAAGAAAACTGCACAAATACAATTACAAGTATATTGTATTTGACCAAGTATCAGATCAAAATCATTTGATGGATCATCATCAAATAATTTACTGCCATATGTAAATAAAATAACCCAGACGTTATGCCCGACTGATAAGTTGTCCGCGTACCAACGATCAATTCTGTAATCGAACTTGTCAATGATGAATTCCAGCACAGAATCATTAGATACGATATATATATATATATATATATATATATATATATATATATATATATATATATATATATATATATATATATATATATGCTGCCTGAGGCAGCACATGTTTATCAAACATAACCAGAACCAAAGTTAGATGAATTTATCATGAATAATTAAAAATGTATAACCACTTCAGAATATCTAGAAAAGTATCCGTGAAAAGGAGACTTTCTTCATCAAAAGAAATATTAGATAGTAAAAGGTTATTGGCATACGGATATACCAATTGTATTATGATAAGCTAAATTCAATCATTGATGAAAACATTATCGAATCACTTTCAGATCATATAAATTACGAATTTCAAGAATCGATCAGCAAACTACAACATTGTCACAGAATTAGGCGAAAATTTGAACTGATTTTTGTTGTTCTTGATTTGCAAACGAAACTCACCATTTTCTTGATTTCGTCGTACACGCATTACCTGGGGTGATTAAGTGGCGTGTAACGATTTGCATGTGCCAATTTGTAATTTACATGAAATCCGAAATACTCGTTGTACGTGGTGCACGTTAAGCTCGATGTGATTTATGTTCACCTATAGAGAGTATATAAGGCTAAGGAATTCTCATTATTATTTACGGGAACCCAAATATCTAATCGAAGGATAGATAACCTCGTCTTGCAAATCTCCAGCCAAAGGGGTGAGTGTTAAATTTACATTTCGTTTTATTGTGAATTTTATTCAGATTATCATTTCGTATAATGATGCCTTTATTGCAATAAACGTGGAATATTTGGAATTATTAGTCACTTTTAGACTTTAAATGAAATATCGTAATCTACAGCTTAGATTATTTTTGAGACAACTATTATTAGTCTGGTTTTGTTTATTATAGCTGATTCAGTCTGATTCCGTCTGATTCCGTCGTTGATACCGTAGAAGTACATCACTGATAGCGCATCTAATAACATCGTTGATACCGTCTCTGATACCGTAGCTGCTAACATAGTTGTTACATTGTTTCTGGTACCGTAGCTGCTAATAACATCGTTGATACCGTAGCTGCTAATAACATCGTTGATACCGTAGCTGCTAATAACATCGTTGATACCGTAGCTGTTAACACATCTGATACCATCTTTTGATAAACGTCTTTGATATCGTTTGATTTGTTGTGGGACATCTATTGTTTGTTCTGGAACATCTCTGTATAAATATCTGAATGTGCTTGTGCCGTTAATTTGTGCAAACGGAATTGAAGTATCTGTCTGTGTGTCGAACTGTCTGTTCGTCAATATCTGTGTAACGTGTAAATATCCGGAAAGCTAGAAGTCCGAGTGTCGGAGCTGTCTTAGAGTTGTAAAACGTCCGGGTAGACATCTAGGGGAGTGAGGAACCGTTGGTTCGGGTAGATGTTGTATGCTGTCTGAACGTATAACTGTGGTGGATCCGTGTAGGGAAACGTCCGATAATAGTATTGGTCAACCCTCGGTTCTCGGGGAAACTGGGAGACGATTCAACTGTTGCTGAATCGTGCGGTTATACAGGGGAGACACATAGGTGTATTGAAATTATAATATAATTTAATACATTGTTGTATTTGCATGCTTATGTCAGATCGCAATAATATTTCAAGTGATCACATAGATATCAATAAAAACTAGCAACTTGATTGAATACAAGTATATGATCGTGCTAGTTATCGCAATCCATCGTGCGATAGATAGTTTGTCGTGTGTGTTTATTTTTTTTTCGTAAATCATACTTGCATTTATTTAACTTTCGTAAAGGATTCTTGGATCTGTGTATAATCCAAGAGATCCCTTTACATCTGAGATTCCTTTTGTATTGTTATTTAATTTGTTCATGTATTGTGAATGGTTGTGAGTGTAATTGTGGGTTGAGTGCATGAATTATTGTGTTGTTACATCTGTATTTTTTTCATTTATAATTTATTACATAAATTTATATTTTCTTTCACAAATTGTGTTTGTATTGTTCATTTAATCCACCCTCCTCTCGGTAACAATTCTGTTACAATGGTGTCAGAAGTGGGATCGTTGGATTAAGTGAACTGTCAATCATTTTTGTGAATGTATACATTTAATGTTTATATTCGAGCGTGACCTTCTGTTAAGATAATACTCTAGTTGGAGTTTATTTTTGTTAAGTTTACCTAGGTCCGTGTGTCCAGTATAAACGTGTTTAAAGTATTGGTTTGGTTATATATCTATATTCATATTACAATTGTCATGTCATCCCTTAAGGACTTGGTTGCCTTAGGCAAAGAATTTGGGTATGAAGGTGAAAGTTTAAGGAAATTTATTCAAGAAGAACAAGCCCGGGAAAGGGAAGAAAGGGCAAGGGCAAGGGAATTAGAAAGGGAATCTGATGATAGGAAATGGGCCTTTGAGAGGGAAAAGATAGAATTTGAGAAGGAAAAGATAGGATTAGAGAAGGAAAAGATAGAATTAGAGAAGCAGGCCGAAAAGGATAGGATAGGATGGGAAATGGAAGCGGAGCAAAAGCGAATAGAGTTAGATGAAAAAGCAAAGCAACGGGATCATGAGCGTAAGGTAGAATTAGCGACATCTGGAAGAGAACACGATTCTGCCACTAACAAATTAAGGGGCCCCAAATTACCTCCCTTTGACGATGAAAAAGATAACATAGATAGTTATCTTCATCGGTTTGAGCGGTATGCCGAAAACCAGAAGTGGAGTCAAAATGACTGGGCGCTGCATCTGAGTGCTTTATTAAAAGGTAAAGCACTGGATGTATACTCGCGACTTCCTAGGGACGATGTGTTTAAGTACGACGTCCTAAAGGAAGCACTTCACAAAAGGTACGAGCTTACTGAACAGGGTTTTCGTAAAAAGTTCAGGTATAGCAAGCCCGATAAGGGAGAAACCTTTGGTCAGTTCACCGTCAGAATTGCGAACTATTTTGAGCGGTGGATTGAATGCGGCAAAGCGGTGAAGACGTTTGAAGGGTTGACTGATTTCTTGCTCAGAGATCAATTATTTAATACAGTTGGGCGAGAATTAGATCAATTTCTGAAGGAGAAAGTCTTCACTAACGTAAAAGATATGGCTAAGCAAGCCGATTTATTTGCCGAAGCTCATGGGGGAACCCAGAACGTGGTTTTGAAAGACTTTAAGTCTGGAAACCAGTCTGTAAGACCTATGCCTAGGGAGCCTGTAAAATCAGCTGAGGTAAAAAGGTCAGTTGGGAATCCAGTTTTTCAGCGTGTGCGGTGTTTCTTGTGTAATGCATTGGGTCATGTTCAAAAAGACTGTCCTAAAAGAAAGGCACTTATACATAAGGTAGCAGTGGCTATACAAAGTAAAGGTATAACTGATAACATCGTACAGGTAGAACCTTGTATTCATTCGCTTGGCACGTGTTTATTTCCTGAAGCGCGTGTACCAACCGCGAGAGGGTTTGTCAACGGTCGAGAAGTCGTGGTATTGCGTGACACTGGTTGTACGGGCGTAGTGATCAAACGTAGTCTCGTGCAGGATAACCAAATGCTCGGGGGGGGAATCCCCATGTATGTTACTTGATCAGACGATGGGTCGCATTCCCGTAGCAAGGATCACAGTAAAAACACCTTTCTTAACGGGAACTGTTGATGCCCTTTGTATGGACAATCCTATTTACGATCTGACGATCGGTAATGTTGAAGGTTCCCGTCTTCCAACCATGGCCGATTTTAAAATACCTTTGGCCCAGGCAGTCGAAACGCGAGCGCAAACACGGCGAGAGAAAACCGCGTTTCATAAATTAATAGTCCCTGAATCGATCTCAGGAATTTCCCGTGATGATTTCAAACAAGAGCAAGATCGTGATGAATCCATCAGAACAATTGTTGAGAAAATCACGTCCGGCGCGATTAAACATTGCAAGCGTGGGGGTAGCTCTAGATTCGTACGCAAGAACGGATTAATTCATAGGGAGTTTAGCGCTCGGGAGGGTAAGAAGTATTGGCAAGTGGTCGTACCCCAGAGATATAGATCTCAAGTACTTAGGGTGGCGCATGAGTCAAGCATGGCAGGACACCTAGGTAAGGCTAAGACCACTAGCAGGGTAGTCGCTGAATTCTACTGGCCAGGTGTTAATGGCGATGTCACACGGTTCTGTAGGTCGTGCGACGTATGTCAGAAAACCGTCTGTAAGGGAAGGGTCACAAGGGTGCCCTTGGGACAGATGCCATTAATAGATACACCGTTTAAAAGAGTGGCAGTAGATATTGTAGGACCAATACACCCAGTTACCGAAAGAAAGAATCGGTACATACTTACTCTGGTTGACTACGCAACCAGATACCCTGAAGCCGTAGCGTTACCAACTATTGAAACGGAAAGGGTAGCTGAAGCATTAGTTGATATCTTCAGTAGGGTAGGGGTGCCAGAGGAAATCCTCACTGATTGTGGTGCCCAATTCACCTCTGACCTCATGGGTGAAATAAGTAGGCTGTTATCCATCAAACAGCTAAACACTACCCCATACCATCCGATGTGCAATGGACTGGTAGAGAAGTTTAATGGTACCCTGAAAAGCATGCTGCGAAAGATGTGCGCGGAACGTCCGCAAGACTGGGACCGTTATTTAAACGCTGTTCTGTTCGCGTACCGTGAAGTACCGCAGGAAAGTTTAGGGTTCTCACCCTTTGAACTGTTGTATGGTAGAACGGTTCGAGGCCCGATGCGGATACTACGCGAACTATGGACTGGTGATGTCGCGAACGAGGAAATAAAAACGACTTACCAGTACGTGTTAGATCTAAGAAATAAACTTGAGAGTACATGCCAGATGGCACGTGACGAATTGATTAAATCGGGGCGCAGATATGCCAAGTATTACAACCGCAGAGCGCGTAATAGGAAATTTCTTGTGGGAGATCAGGTGCTATTGCTTCTTCCAACGAGTTCGAATAAGTTATTAGTCCAGTGGAAAGGTCCATATGAAGTTAAAGAAGTAAAAGGTGACATGGACTATAAAATTGACATGGACGGTAATGTAAAAACATTCCATGCGAACATGCTCAAGCTGTATATCAAGAGACAGAGCGACAATGTCAATAAAGGGAGTTGAAAATGTAGGTGCAGACTACTTGAGTAGGGCATGATGGGAAATTTGTATGAATTTGCCCAGTAATAAAATCCAGTTTGTAGTATAACCAGTGTAAATGTTATAAGATATCATCAGTAGTTATTTTTCTTCTATTCTGTGTTAGTTTTAAAAATGTGTACATTTTTATTCTTAGGGGGGAGGTATTGTCACAGAATTAGGCGAAAATTTGAACTGATTTTTGTTGTTCTTGATTTGCAAACGAAACTCACCATTTTCTTGATTTCGTCGTACACGCATTACCTGGGGTGATTAAGTGGCGTGTAACGATTTGCATGTGCCAATTTGTAATTTACATGAAATCCGAAATACTCGTTGTACGTGGTGCACGTTAAGCTCGATGTGATTTATGTTCACCTATAGAGAGTATATAAGGCTAAGGAATTCTCATTATTATTTACGGGAACCCAAATATCTAATCGAAGGATAGATAACCTCGTCTTGCAAATCTCCAGCCAAAGGGGTGAGTGTTAAATTTACATTTCGTTTTATTGTGAATTTTATTCAGATTATCATTTCGTATAATGATGCCTTTATTGCAATAAACGTGGAATATTTGGAATTATTAGTCACTTTTAGACTTTAAATGAAATATCGTAATCTACAGCTTAGATTATTTTTGAGACAACTATTATTAGTCTGGTTTTGTTTATTATAGCTGATTCAGTCTGATTCCGTCTGATTCCGTCGTTGATACCGTAGAAGTACATCACTGATAGCGCATCTAATAACATCGTTGATACCGTCTCTGATACCGTAGCTGCTAACATAGTTGTTACATTGTTTCTGGTACCGTAGCTGCTAATAACATCGTTGATACCGTAGCTGCTAATAACATCGTTGATACCGTAGCTGCTAATAACATCGTTGATACCGTAGCTGTTAACACATCTGATACCATCTTTTGATAAACGTCTTTGATATCGTTTGATTTGTTGTGGGACATCTATTGTTTGTTCTGGAACATCTCTGTATAAATATCTGAATGTGCTTGTAACGTTAATTTGTGCAAACGGAATTGAAGTATCTGTCTGTGTGTCGAACTGTCTGTTCGTCAATATCTGTGTAACGTGTAAATATCCGGAAAGCTAGAAGTCCGAGTGTCGGAGCTGTCTTAGAGTTGTAAAACGTCCGGGTAGACATCTAGGGGAGTGAGGAACCGTTGGTTCGGGTAGATGTTGTATGCTGTCTGAACGTATAACTGTGGTGGATCCGTGTAGGGAAACGTCCGATAATAGTATTGGTCAACCCTCGGTTCTCGGGGAAACTGGGAGACGATTCAACTGTTGCTGAATCGTGCGGTTATACAGGGGAGACACATATGTGTATTGAAATTGTAATATAATTTAATACATTGTTGTATTTGCATGCTTATGTCAGATCGCAATAATATTTCAAGTGATCACATAGATATCAATAAAAACTAGCAACTTGATTGAATACAAGTATATGATCGTGCTAGTTATCGCAATCCATCGTGCGATAGATAGTTTGTCGTGTGTGTTTATTTTTTTTTCGTAAATCATACTTGCATTTATTTAACTTTCGTAAAGGATTCTTGGATCTGTGTATAATCCAAGAGATCCCTTTACATCTGAGATTCCTTTTGTATTGTTATTTAATTTGTTCATGTATTGTGAATGGTTGTGAGTGTAATTGTGGGTTGAGTGCATGAATTATTGTGTTGTTACATCTGTATTTTTTTCATTTATAATTTATTACATAAATTTATATTTTCTTTCACAAATTGTGTTTGTATTGTTCATTTAATCCACCCTCCTCTCGGTAACAATTCTGTTACAAACATGTATTTTTCAATATCATACAATACCACAGCGACGATTCAAAACCAGGGTACAACAGACCTTGCGTTTATTAAGGAAACTGTTATTCAGAATATAAATTACTACAGTAATGTGGTCTTTGATCATTATACAATGACCCTTAACATTTTATTTCTCAATCATTATAAATTAACCGAAGCGAAATTACCAACATTTATAATTCCTGGATTTGCCACAGATGAACTAAACAAATTGCTCAGCAATATTATCTAAGCAAACCTTCCTTCAATATTCGAGTCGTGGAGACAAATAACACCAGCAACGGTTTTTTTCTAATATAGAATCGATCCCAATGCTGAAGGTCGTCATATTTCACCGGAAATTGTAAATATAACATCAGCTTTTGCAATCAGTCTTTTATGTTATGTAATTGATGGCAGCTGGTAAGCGAATCTTGAAGACTCCAGGCACGTTTAGGACGGATTCATTTCATATACTTTTCCTCCGCAAGTAGGTTCTGGATATTTGTACCAGACCCCATTAATTCAGTTTATCTACGATGTCATAATCCGATATTATCACGGATACTATTAAAATGTGTTGACCAGAACGGATACTTATTTGATATGCGTTAGGATTTTTCTTAATATAAATCTCTACTAAAGTCTTAACGATTGTTATCGAGTCTAAGCGATTTACCAATAATCAAACGAATATTATATAATGTAGTACGTGATAGTTTTTATGCATAACAGAAGTGCTTGAAAATCACGTCAGCACAATATTTACAATATTCCCAGACCAATTTAGTTTTGACATAAGTATTCTTAAATTCGGCAAAGAAGTGTTTTAGCTACGCCGGAATAGTTCAATTAACTACAATGAGAATATATTTGCATGATTACGTATGACAGAAATCAAATTCTAAATTGTGCACATTCCTGCGTTGAATTTGATCGGTTTAAACATATTATCTAGTTCTGAAAAAATATTATAATCTGAACAGTTGTTTTCATATTAAAGGGTATATTACTCATAATTTTGTCAAATTATCAAACAATTTCATAATTTTATTGGGTAAATGTGTCTAAAAATAATATAAATCCTTCTGAAGAACATCATTATAAAGATAATACTAGTCGTACTATTATTATCAGAATAAAACTACCTTAGATGGAACGAATCGTACTTTTGGTCACACGCGTGAAAATATGATGCTGATCTGTCTCAAATGTAATAGACATACGGGTGCCGACTCTCGTTAAGGGAGCGCAGTGGTAATTGTGTGTCTTCCGGAATTACTTGTAATTGTTCACGTACAAATCCACGTTGAGGAGTAGTTGCATCCAATCTATTTATATTGCAGGACTACCCATAAATATTACCATGATGGATATTGTATGTGTAGTTACATTCCAAATAGGATCAATTGCTCTTTTTTTATCGCCTACAAGTTCAATGGGTTCATATAAATATCTGACAGTTGTATTACCTCGTATTTGCTATTTTGAAAAGTCATGTCGTTGTGTTGGTATATGTTTTTTGTGATTGCATTGGTAAGTTTCATATCAATAGCGTGAGTAATTTAATTATTCAATGCATCTATTAGACTTGGTAGTCTTGCAACCCATTCACGAGATCTCACATGGTTTTGAACTTTGTATTATACCGATAACAAAAATAACCGTTCAGCATGTGATCGATTAAATCGCTCAACAATTGCCTGAACGCGATCAATTCGCGATATGTCTACGTCTAATTTTGACAATATGTATTTCTTCATCAATGACGATCCTGCTCAAAGAATTTCACTTCCAGGATCAAAATGTAGTAATTGTACTATCGAACACTATATATATATATATATATATATATATATATATATATATATATATATATATAGAGAGAGAGAGAGAGAGAGAGAGAGAGATATTATTTATTATACTTGTATAATAAGAATGTTATTGATTTATCAGCGATCCAAAAGCAGAAAGCATGTGGACATTATCATGCGATACCAAATTACACTATATCTATTAGTATAGGTCCATCTGGGTATGGTACATCACAAGTGCTGCTTAATCTGATAATGAGATTGATCAAGCTGTATTTGTTTGCACCATTTGTAGATGTGCAACCATGCTACGAAGTACTCAGCGACTTGAATGATAACGCAGAATTGTTGGACGAGGAAAAGATCGACGAAGTTAATTTTATAAAAGACATTGATGAAGCTCCATATGTAGACAGTCTTGATAGATCGATTTACAGTTTAGTTATATACAATGACGTGCTGCCTGACCACCATTTAAATGTAGCTAAAATGTTTTCTACAGGAGATATAAATCCAAAGACGTAATTTATGATAATCAGTGATACACAGAAAGACATAAAGTGATCAGAGATAACTGTAATATTTTAGTTGTGTTTAGTAGTGTCGATACGCATACTTTCAGAAATATTTATCATACTTGCTGTAGTGGGGGCATGAATATAGTTAAATTTAATACCTTCTTTACACATGTGCAATCTACCACACATGGATTTATAACGATAATTGTGCATGATCCTTGATCACGAAATCGCGTTGGTCTTCATATAGTATTTGGTTGAGAAAGCTGGTATGATATTGTGATGACCTAATTCACAGCAATAGTGTTAACGACAAAAAGTCCGATGGCAGATGGATAAAACAAATCTAACACAATTAGAGAAATCTCGGTCAAGGATGGCGTTTGTTTTTTCATTTACGTAGGAAGCCTTTTATTTCTAAAATTAACCTCTAAGAAGAGTTGTAAGATCCCCCCGCTGCTAAACAATATTGCTGTATATTAATACTATGCAAATGTATTGTTCAAAAGTACTGAATTAAAGCAATCACAGTTGATAACCTTTTGATATGTATGCTACAGACTTCGGGCTGGATTATCTAAAGAAGTGTTTGTATATAAAAAAAAAAATTATAGACCCTTTTGCTAGTTTAAGACGCCATAATTAGCCTAACAATCCACTCGAACTTGCAATTAAAATAGATTGTTACAGAAATCCAGAAATTGTTCGTTTTCACACTCTACCACAATCACCCAAACGCAAACAGAACCCCCCGTTTCTCAAGTACCAACTTTCATGTAGAAATAACGAATGAATACACATAAGTACTTACCTTGTAGAAGAAAAATTCAAGAAGGGTGACAGTGATGGACATCTTTTTACTTTGAATACCTTTGTAGAGGAGGTCCACCTGTGAGAAAATTCAGATAGATTCACATATACTGATTATAATGCATGCTTTTTATATTTATATGCGTTATCTTACAATCAGAAAGAATAATAAAGCAAACTTATTTATTAACCTTTCCAAACAAAGGGTGTATTAAATATAAAAACGCTGCTACACTGGACACAGTTATTATCATTACTCTTGTATATTAAACTACTCACACTTTTATAACTACCAATTGGGGATATATATTTCGGTCTGACAGAGTTACCTATTTACAGAGGAGAGATATATATTTGCAGACAATACCGGGTTACTGAAGAAACATTCTTACAGATAAGTCTGACTTACGGAAGGGTGTATTTACAAAAGATACCGGGATGCATAAGAGTCTGGATTACGGAGAGGCGTGTTTACAAAATATACCGGGTTACATAAGAGTCTGGATTATGGAGGGATGTGTTTACAAAATATACCGGGTTTATATAAGAGTCTGGATTACGGAGGGGCGTGTTTGCTAAAGATACCGGATTACATAATAGTCTGGATTACGGAGGGGACTGTTTACAAAAGATACCGGGTTAGATAAGAGACAGTTGATAGAAGAGCCTTGAACAGATTTAGGGAGTATAATTATGGGAAGCTCTCTTTCAAATTGCATCAAGAAAGTTCTAGAAACGGTTATTCTTGAAAAATTAAATATGGGAGATGCATCCATGTAATTTGGTCATACTCCTTAATTACTCTAAAAGAAGCGTATTGTAGGTCCTACTGGATTTTGTATACACCCAGTAATAATCCTCATATTTGATTTTATAAAGGAAGTATAAAAATTAAGAAATTTGAATGTGCTCTATAGCTAAGTATTTATTGCCTCCAGAATTTTTACTTTTGTTATACATTTTCCGATATTTTGGTTCACTAGAACATCTTATTCATCTTCAGTGATTTGTACCTGCGACGTATCAGCAAACGTAAGCTTTCTTTTTCCATATAATTTAATCAGGTAAGATGCGTCCAAGTAACTCAATAATAATCCATAATGTGGTCATGAAAGAGAGCTTCGTTGTCACTTCTGTATTATGCCTCTTTATATTAATAAATCATATGTTTGATTAACACTTGCCTAATGCCTCTATATATTAATACATGTGTTTGATTCACAATTGCCGAATGCAACTTGAAGGAAATTAAATGAATATTATAAGTGTTCAGCAGTTAATCATAAAATACTTACACCATTAATAATGTTTGAAAAATATTCTCTTATATTTCTTTTCACTTGAACCTCTTTTTTAATTTTATCCGACATTTCTACTAGCGAATAATGCCTGCAAGTAGATATGAAATATATATATATATATATATATATATATATATATATATATATATATATATCTGTATGTGAATGACTTGTATGTTTCTGTATATTACTAAACGATGCTTACAATGTCCATATCATTTTCAGAACGGATTTTCTTGTATACATTAGATGGACTTTGCCTGAGTTTTCGTTTAGAATGTAATAATAGTTGCTTCGTGATTTAAATTAGCTCAAATATATCATTTTAATTATCCCTTTAGAGTTTTAATTAAGTATATCTTCTGATTGCATTGCCAATTAGCAATCAAATACATTGTGGTTTCCAAATCTGCAATGAGCCATATTTACACTCGAAACATGTTAGTGGCTGCATATATGTAGATTCAAACTGAGGCTCTCATTAATAACTAAAATTCATATTAGCGCCAGCAGCTTTATAAATGTGTTTACGTCACTTGTTAAGAAATGTTGGACGGAATATGCTTTCTTTCAGAAACTGTTATCTTTGATTCTCAAAACCAGTGTGAAAATCTGATAACGTACCAGACGTCACTCAGCTTGATGTTATATTTCAGCGTATAATGATACAGCCATTTATACTTTCTTTACTCAGCAGCTTTAGCAGTATTCTCTCTCTCTCTCTCTCTCTCTCTCTCTCTCTCTCTCTCTCTCTCTCTCTCTCTCTCTATATATATATATATATATATATATATATATATATATATATATATATATATCGACCATCCATGTTTGAAATACTCTTCTGGTTTGTCAGTTTGCTTAGTCTGTAGGTAGTATAGTGGTACGATTGAATTGGAAAAAACATTACAGACCACTTTTGGGCACATTTAGCGAGAAGGTTTAAAAAATCACTATGTGCACGTTTAGCGAAAACGGGGATTGAAAATGGGACTATTTAATCTGTATATGAATTGCATTGTAATTGAAAATTACATCGCGGTATGCTTGGATGTTTTTTTGTGAGAACGTTTTTGACAGAATGGTTTTTTTATCTTATGTGTCCAGTTCGTTCTTGTGATATTTTACAATAGACGTTTTTCTATATAAGTAATTATTTATGTTTATATATTTTCTGTACGTTTCATGATGTGTTGTATTTGCTATGCATTCTTTATTTAAACCATCTTTAATAGTTGAATCATAAATATTGCCCGCATTTACTTAGTCAATATGAATGGAAAATGAAACTTCAATAAAGTAAATATACAAGTGATCTATTTGCAAAATACAAGCGTGTTAAGTAAATCTGTATCAAGTATATTATTGCTTTAGTAAACGTTTGTACAATTCATTTAGTTAATGTAATTCCTAAAACGGAAAAAGCGTTTTTTGACTTGATGAACAAACATGTATTTCGCTATCTTAAATGATTCGTTGAAAAATACTACGTTGTTCGGTACTGCGTTTATAACGTGTAGTATATTTTATGTAATCAATAGAACACGGAAAACATTTCATTGTTAAAAGTTAATATCAGTCCTGTAAGAGAATCGTTATTTGTATATTTAAATTGTCAACCTTGGCATTGTAGTACTAGAAATCTTTATTTTAAAGAAAATACTATCTGCTGGTTTATTCTTAAATTATCAAAAAGCTACCATTGTGTAATATGTTAGGAATTTACCGTTAAACGAGCAAGGATGCTTTTGTATTTAACATTTCGGATTTACCCTGAACTCATCCAGAGGCTTTCTGATTTTAAAACAGTGATTCAGTTGAGATTTTTGCACATAATCACTTTGGACGGTTCGTAGGGAGTACTTTCGAAGCGTTGTAAGCTCATTACCTTGAAACTAAAAACCATGTTTAGGAGTTTTAACAATTCATCCAGTAATGTAACATATTGTTTACATTATTTTAATGAACTAAAGTTATATCTTAAACTATCAGTACATGTTGGATTTCGTCTTTCTTGTGAAGTAACGTAAGCCCTAAGGACGTAATAAGATTTCCAAAACCCCATTTATATTTAACTATTGACAGACACAGGAGCTTTAGAGCCTACGATGGTTAAGTATTTTGCCTTTCTCTGAAAAGACGTCTTCTAGTGAAATTAGTTGAATCCATGCAGTTGAGTGCATATTTGTTAATGTTCCTCACCACTGTCTTAAGTTTAGATCAGACTAATTTTCGGGATCAGCAAATATAAGAGATGTGACTTCTCTTTCTGTTACGAAATGCCCGATATGGCATAGAGGATACACCAAACTCCTCTAATCTATATTTTAAGCTTATCAGTCCTGTTAATTTTGTTATATAATTTGTTTGTCGTTATTCTGTATTTAATGAATTATTATTTTTAAACTCGTTGTTATGACACTGTTACGCAATACCCGATATGGCGTAGAGGGTATACCATACTCCTCTAAGTGAGTTGTCCTATACAGCGAGTCGCACGTGCCGCGCGTATAATGAAGGTTTCACGCGAATTACTTTTTACAAGTACGGCAGACTACTATATAGGTACAGTGCGGGGTCTTTTTAAGACACAGTGGACATTAGAGAAGACCTCTAAACGTTACATTTGTCGGATATTAGAGCCAAAAAGTTGGGTGAGTTAAATACATTCTTTTTGGTTTAATGTTTCAGTTGAATGTTCAGTTTCGGAATAGCACGTTCGTTTTTATGTATTGCGTAAATTCATTTTATTATTTGGAAAACTGTCCATTTTTTATATTCAGCTCGCCGGTCGTGTGAATAGATGAGTATTCCAGACCAATGTTAACCGGTGGAATGGAGACGGACAATGAACTACTGTCGCGCCGGAGGGGAGTGAAATGTTAACACTCGTAGTTTAGTGTTATATTGACTACTTTATGTAAAACACGAATAGCGTGTTTAGTCAATTGGATAGTATTGTTTGGTTTTTATTGATTATATTTTGTGTGTGTGACACGAATAGTATGATTATAGTCAATTAAACCTTATGATTTGATTTACTGACTATGTTGTGTGGGGTACGAATATCGTATCAATAGTCAATATCATGCTATGTTTTGGATATTGGTAGTGTATGACTATAGATATATAATACAGTAGTGTATGACTATAGATATATAATACAGTAGTGTATGACTATAGATATATAGTACAGTAGTGTATGACTACAGATATATATAGTACAGTAGTGTATGACTACCGTCATATAGTAGGGTAGTAGATTCATTTGTGTGTATTGTGTGCTCATTATATATATATATATATATATATATATATATATATATACCTATCATGTTGATTTTTCTTTAAATATAAGTTCTTTTTAAACAAACTTTGTTATTTCTTTAAAACCCTACCTAATCTCAAAGGGTCGGCTCGACAACGTTACACTTTCTACTCAGAGAATTAATTTGTTAATTATATTGCTGCATATGAAAATAGTAACACGGGATGGTTGAAGGTCATTGAGAAACCCTGTACTAAAACCGTAAAACATTTATAGTGTCATAACAGGAATTTAACATGGTCGACTTCATGGTACTGGACACTTAGGTAAATGAGATGTGTTTGGCAAGTGGCTGCCTTCTATCGAGCTGGAACCAAGTAACAGTCTTGATTTGACCTAAATATGCACTACCAACGTTCTCTCGAAGCAAATGGTTGATGTGCACGCAACGCTCGCTGCATTGTGCAAGCATTACGGAGACAAGCACACTTTAATGTTGGATTGACAATTCAGCTGCTCGGGAACGTTGCGCACTACTCTAGCTAAGTATCAAAACTTAAATATTAACTGTACAAAGGGTCGACATGCAAAGCAAACACTAATGCAACACAAAGACAAACAATAATGCAACACAAAGACAACACATATCCAGCAGTTCTTTTCAGGGCATACCATCTCTAAAAGATTGCCACAATCAAGTCAAACTTGAATTCCCTTTTTTCCCCCAAAATGCTTGAAAGGAGTACCTGCGTGAATACATGCATGTGTGTAGGTTCTAATTATAACAATCAAAGCCAAAAGGCACTGAACGCTTTGTTGTTTCTTTTAAAACACTCAATGAAATTTTACACCACATCAGCGAATGTTCCATTATTCATAATTGTCAATTTGGATCTGATCACTGGCACACGATTTTGGTCAGGTATCATGACTTTTGTCTGTTTTAGACAAAAAAAAGTATTTTGAAGACAAATATATAAATTACCGACATAACAAATATATTCACTTTTATAAATTTGTATGACGTCCATGAATTCAATGGCCAGAATGGTCATCTTGTTCTGACACTTACATCTGTGAATTATACTCTTAGAAAAGCTTTGTGAAACTTGTCGAAAAGCCTTGGTTCCTATGTATTTACAAAACTGAATAACTAGGGCACTATAAAGTCGTGTAATGTTTAGTCTAAAGAAATATTGCAATCAAGATTAAACGATTGCAACCATTTCACGAAGAGGTGTTGGCTCAAATCCATGCTAGCTCTTTCGAAGAAGACACTTGTGACTCTGAAACATTTCCTTCTGTGTCTGCTCCCAGACCAATAGATGTTTCCAACATCAAAGGTCAGGCATGAAAGGAGAGCCAGACAGACAGACGTACAAACAAATACACAGAAAGAGAGAATCTGTAAGGCAGAGATATGTAGTCATAAAGTGGACGGATATATATTGATATCAGCCAATTATTCCGTACATTCTTGCTTGATTGATAAGGTTAAACCAATATCCCGTTCCAAAGCTTCAAGATCTTATTTTAAGAAGAAACACAGCTGAACTTATGTGAAGTAAACTTTGAACCAGGGGCGAAAATTAATTAAAATAGATAGATATATCAATAGACAGACATAATACATACAGATAGACAGACAGACAGATACTCACAAGTCCCATACCGCCGAATGTACCAGTATGCCCATTTCAACATAGTAGTTCCTTTTTAGAATGCGTAAGCAGCAGAAAGGGTGAATCCTACAACCTTTTTTTTTTACTTTTTTGATTATACCCTAGACCCTTCTCGCGAACCAGAAAAAAAAATGACAGTGATTGTATTCGCGTTTTCGTTGATGAATCATAAATGTCGCAACGTCGTTGTCACTCACCCTCTCTGCTGCTATGGGTTACGGTGATTTTAACCGAATATTTGATCTAGTCCTATACGATATCGTGTCCTCGGGTCTGCTAAATTTATTGTCACAAATCCGTGTGGTTTTGACTGAGCGTGACTAAAGAAATTTCTAAACTGATTATGATTCATATCACCGCTGCACCAAGTCTGATGAATATTTCGTAGCGTATG
Source organism: Unio pictorum (assembly GCA_030141615.1). Taxonomy (NCBI): domain Eukaryota; kingdom Metazoa; phylum Mollusca; class Bivalvia; order Unionida; family Unionidae; genus Unio; species Unio pictorum. Next base: position 1,895,830 of record JARLTB010000248.1, on the reverse strand, counting down.
AGTATCAACGCCGTTAAATACACACAACACATTGCAATTATCTCTGATCACTTTTGGTATTTGTGTGTACCGTTGAGTGACATATATCACGTCAGTGTTTTTATGCCTGCCTCGGGAAAATATTCTAGCAGGATTTTTTTGATTATCTAACATGATATCATCGTATACCACTAAATTGTTAATACTTCCATCGATGTCTTCCACGGAAGGGGCTTCCTCTATATCAGTAATAAATTCAATAATATCATCATCGATTTGAAATTCTTTTGCTTTCTCGTTAAAATCCTTTAGCACTTCATAGCATCGCTGATCGTCTACACTCGGGGCTATTAAATACAATTTGTTCCATTTCATCCATCTCGTTATCAAATTAAGTAGCAGTTGTGTCTTTCCGCTTCCAGATGGTCCGATTATAATCATTCTAATTGAATTCGGCAACATTTCATGATGTTTAATAGGTTCCCGTCGTCGGGTAGCTGAATAATCAATTATATTCATGCCGTTATATATAAATTATGGATCTATATTGTGTGAAGTGTAAAAAACGTACTGGCACAGATGACTTGACGACGATTACAACTAAAAATAACCGATCAGCGCTTTCTGGTAAATGCGTACAATGTAGTACAAAGAAATTTAGATTTGTTTCTAAACCCAAGGAACCCAAGGAACCTTTAAAAAAAAACGAGGAGGTGATATCGCAGCCAAGCTAACTAAACTCCCTGGAACCCCATGGGCAAAATACCCTGGAGAAAAGCACCTTCCAGGATATAGTTATTGTGGACCGGGAACAAGACTTGATATCAGACTCAATGATCAAAATCAGCCCCGACCCGGTGAAGAACCAATAAATGCCATTGATAAGGCCTGTCACCTTCATGATGTTGCTTATAAAAGCAGCAATCTGCAGCACAGGCATCTCGCGGATGTGAAATTAATTCATGCGTTAAATGCTATTCCTGATAAATCTTTCAAAGAAAAATTGGCTTCCTTTTTGATAAAATCGGCTATGAAAAGTAAATTGATGTTAGGTGCTGGTAATTAATAACAACATGGAATCTATTTATTATTCTCCAAAAGGATACTGGAGAGGCAAGGCAGCAATCCATAAACTCGCTAGCGCTGCAAAAGTGAAAAAAACCACTGCGGCTCATTGGTTATCTAAACAGGCACTATGGCAAATTTATCTACCACCGCCTAAACAAATTCAATTCTCGCATTTTGATGTGACCTTTCCTAATGAAGTTCATCAGGCTGATATATTATTTCTGCCACATGACCACGGTTACAAGTACGCATTAACCGTAGTTGATATTGCAAGTCGATACAAGGAAGCAGAACCGTTAAAAACAAAATCAGCCACTTCAGTGGCTTCTGCATTTGAAAGGATTTATCGACGAGGTCATCTGCACTGGCCAAATCTATTACAAATTGATCCTGGCAAGGAATTTCAGGGTGCAGTGTTATCAATAATGAAAAATCATAATGTCACTATCAGACGAGGACATACTGCGCTACATCGTGATCAGGCAATTGTAGAACGGTTTAATAAAACCCTTGCTGAGCGGTTATTTGGATATCAATACGCAAAAGAATTCATCCAAGAAAAAAGATCCCGTGAATGGGTTAAAAGGTTACCAGCTGTGATTACTGCACTGAATAATGAGATTACTAGAACAATTAATTTGAAACCTATCAATGCGATTAAAAAGAAGTCAATACCTGAAATGGAAATTCAAAAAGATTTTTCTAGAAACGCTAGCGTTTCCCAACCAATTCTTGGAAGTAATGTCATTGTGAGATATTTATATGAACCAGGAGAGCTTGAGGGTGGCAGAAAAAGAGCTACTGATCCTATTTGGAGTATTACTGAACATAAGATATCTAGTATAACACGATCTACGGGTAGACTTCCAATCTATAAACTGGATTCAACTGCCCCTCAACGAGGATTTACTAGACAGCAATTACAAGTGATACCTGAGGATACTCAATTACCACCGCATGGGCTTAACTAGCACCCTTGCGTCTATTGCACTCAAGACAAGTCAACATCACATTGTTTCTGACATGACCGAGACTATTATTTTTTCTGTCAACGGTAAATTGGCGAGGATCCTTATCCGAATACTGCCAACGCATTATACAATTGCAACTTGCGCAGTGATTATTCTGTTGTTGTTTCAAAGTGATTATTAATTCAGCATCAATGTCAAATTCTCGTTGTTTTTTTTTTGTCCTGTTGTTTGTAACCGGAGAGTTTTTTATCAATAATATCATCTATTCTGGTGTCATTATCATCACCAATGATTTCATCATCCAGGACAATTCTTCGAAGTTGATTTATTTTTCGTACTCTAGACACTGCAAGATAGACATAGTCAATCCTTGCGAAGAATGTATTGTTGCTGCGTATCCTAGCGTCCATGGGGATTTATTAGCACGCAATGCATCTTCAACGACATTGATATCAACCAGCACAATATCATTTAATACGAGAATCTGCTTTTCACTTCCTGACTCTGTCAGGCCTGGAATATCAACTTCAATGTTCTGTTTTCGTGTATCTAATGGCCTATAACAGAGGGGCACTGGAAGTGTTGCGAATTTTTGTTTATGCAATTCAAATAATTTCATCTGAAGTGTGTCTCTGACTATTTTTCTACTTGCAATGATCAAATCATTTGGTTTCCATGCTTCCCAGAAATCATTCATTGGAGTTTCCGAAATTATTTCACGGGCTATTTCACATTGGATTCTATCCGGTTGTAATCTAATTAATTTCTTAAATTCTTTTAATTCATTATCAAGTGATCTATGATCGGTATCAATTTCTTCATAATAGTCTACAAAACCCTTTAGCCATTCATGTGGGGAAGCACCGACAAATGGTGGTGGTTGGCCGTGATCACCGCACATGACGATTTTTGTATTTTTCAATAACAACCACTCAAGAAATATTTTTAATACATCTAATGGCACTGTGTCTATTTCATCCCAAATGATAATTTCAGGAATAAATTTCTCTCCCATGCGCTCAGGAGTCCATTTATCTCCCTTCCATCGGAAAAAACTATGATAGGTACAGGCATTAACTCCTCTCTGTATCATCTCTCTTGCAAGTCTGTGTGTGGGTGTTAGCACAATCATGTTTGGATTTTTCCCACGAAATAACTCAATTGCCCGGGTTGTTTTTCCTGACCCACCACAGCCGTTTAAATAAACTGTTTTATATCTACAGATTGGATCAGAACACGGTGGTGCATTAGAAAATTCTGAACACTGATTGCTTTCTAAATAATTATTTTCAATGGTAACATCTGCTGATGGAATATAATCATGAAGCATTTCTTTCTTAATTCTCCATGACCCCCAATTCTCGTTGCCAGTAGCCTTAAAATCAGTCATTTTGCTATTTATATAAAATGAATCAGTGGCGACTCTAACTGCGGTGGTAGGAAATCTATTGATCATTGAAAATAAATTAATAGAAGCATAACCAAGCATAGAAGCTCTCAAATGTGTGTACTGCGGATTGTATCCATCAGTGTAAGTAACAATTGTACCCAATTTGGTTCCATCGGACATAAATGCGTCCTTACGATTGACATATAGACCTTTATTCGTTAAATCCGTGATTACAAAATCGTATTCAGCATTGTCTATAATCAATCGTGAAGAATATCTCGTATTATCATCTTTGCCACCCTGAGTGAATTTACCGATTATTCTTCGTCCAAGATCTTTTGCTTCATTGTTTCTGATTTCAAATAACTGTTTGGACCAATCCATGATTTGTTGTTCACTGAAATTTGGAAACAGTTTTCGCTCTTCGCTAATTATTTTTTCTAGATCAGGTTGTGGTAACCAGACTGATTTCTGTGCTCGATAGGATATAATTGCTTCACTGACAATTAATGATTTTAACATCTTACAATCAAGCATATACCGTAATAACACTATTGGCATCCAGTGTTTTTCAGACATGTGTTTACCAATCCAAATATAACTACACGGATGAAGTCCTTCAGCCATTTCAAATGATACCACACAAGCGAATCCGGTTAAATCGAAATGTGGCAGTGGTCCATTAATAGCAACACGGGTCATTTCGTGTGTGGGGTGTCCAAATCGTTTGAAATATTTCTCGCATTCTCCATACCCAAGAAAACTTCCTGGATAACATGCAATCATATCAACTGAAATAACGGTATCAGCGGTGTATTTTGTATTCCATAATCCTCCATGGCTGTATTCAAGACAGGACAATTTGACATCTGATAAGAACTCACTTCGTGTTGGTTTCCACGCGTTTTTCTTTCTAGCAAAATGTGCTGCAATGGATGGTACTGTAAAACAGTTTGCTAATAATTGATCTTCGATTTCCTCTCCAGAAAACTCACTAGCTAGTTGTTTCATTTGATTATGCAGTTCTTCGGTACGATATAATTCTCCGTTGGGCCTTACAAACTGATCAAATCTACATTCTTCGTCTGAAGCACTATGAAATAGCCACATTGACACAGGATCGTTTTTACTCAAATGGTAAATAGCATCAAATAATTTCTGCTCGGTAAAACATTCTTCAGGTCCCAACCCTGTTTGGAAAATATATTTTACGGTTCTATCCCGTGGGAATATTGTTACTGCAGATGACCACGCGTGTTCATTATGATCAATAATTTCAATTGGGGCTCCATTTTTATTATATTTCGATTCGTATAATACTTCACCGGTGATTGTCCTTACCGTTATTGGAAATCTCAATGATGTTTCTAATTTAGCTATATCCTGAATTGTTGCCCCATGCTGTTTCACTGTCAGTTCCCATTCGGTTATTTTTTTTCGTCTTAGATCAGTTAGTTTATTTCCCCGGGACGCATTTGTGAAGTGTTCCATTATTCTTGTTGCTACACAATTGAGCCTTGACGAAGAATATTTCATGGGTGCTAGTTTTGCAATATCAGGTTTGTCATTGAGCGGATATATCCCGTAAACAACTGCTGTGACAGGATAAGATCTTTCGTAGTAGGGTTTGTCAATTCCAGTCAAAATTCCTGGTTTTGAATCCTGAGTCACAGTGACAGTTTTTTTGTCCTTAAGAATAGGCTCGTATTTGTCCCTAATGATCCATTTTCCATCATCACGGATAAGGAATTTTATTCGAAAAAAAATTTCTTTCTTCCCCAAGATTTGAGATTATCACTGCTGCTTTTTCATCATTCATGGTAGCGTCAACAACACCATCAATTCGAAATGTTGACCAACAATGAGCTGCCCCATCACGCTTGAATTCATTAAAACAGTCTCTGATTTTACTAATCAAGGTTCTATCAAGAATTTTATTCTTTGGTGTATCAGAAACTCTATCAAGATTGAATTGAACACTTTTCCAAGGCGCAATTTTCGATAATCTCTCAAACTCCTCCATACTATAATTAAAACAAGCATTTAAATGAAAGAATTAAGTATAATGAATCATTGCAAATGGCTTATGATTGGATCAGTGACACCGTGTAACAAATCATGCAGAAATGAATTCTGTGGGTATCATATGCAAAGCTTTCGTCGTGGAAGCCTTGGTCCGTTACCTTGTATTCGATGTGGAGTTGGGGTCAGGGGAAAATCGCAATTATGTCTTAGGTGTGGCGGCAAACGATACAGGGAACTAAAACGCTATTATGATAAAAGAATAAAAAATACTGTCATTGACCCCAACGATGACAAAATTATAAAGACTCCTCAAGATTATATACAGAGACTTATAATTAAACCAAATAATGAATTAGAAAAATAGTGTTATTATACAAATGAACCAAGAATTCAGACCTCAATATTTGTAGAGCCTCGGTACAAAGGTTGCAACAGGACAAAAAATTCGATTTTCGTATGTCTATAACACTAAGGGAGACAACTCTTAAATATAACCAATGGATATAACCAAGGGAGTTATCTCCCTTAGATTGTGATTTAGCGGCTGGGTATTGTTTTATAAGAAAAGAAATATTTTCTTTTTTTTTTAGTGTTTAAGTCAAATAATCTGTCTCATTTAAATACCGTGAAACACCATTAATAAGTAATTTAAGAAAATAAAATAACACCCTGTGGATTGCTGTATTAAGTTACCTTATATACTTTCTCCCTTAGATTGTGTTAACTTGTTTTATGGGTTATTGCGATTCAGCGGCTGGGCATTGTTTTGTAAGAAAAGAAATGTTTTCAAACAATTATATTCTTTTTTCTAGTGTTTAATGCAATTATTCAGTCTCATTTAAATACCGTGAAACACCATTAATAAGTAATTCAAGAAAATAAAATAGCACACCTTGCGGATTGCTGTATTAAGTCGCTATATATACTATATGAATATTTACAACATATATATGTTAAAAAACGTTATTCTTTATGGACGTGAACAGTGGTCTAAAGGTATCGTGTTTGGCTTGTAAACCCAGACAATTATTATTCACATGTTCGCGCCCCATAGCAGACACATTGTCTGATGGTGAAACGGTGGATGTTTGTTTTTTTTATTTAATTGAGGGGAGGGAGGGCAACCCTTCTGTGTGCACATTCACATAACATGCAAATCCATGCTATCAAATTTACGGTAGCGTGGGTTGTCGGTTTTTGACAACTTACGCTACCATGAATTTGATTTCAAATTCATGGGTTGCATGTTGAATGTTCACACATACAATGCCCTAAAATAAATAACATCCATGGATGTAATTAGCTCTTGATTTCAAATTCATGGGTTGCATGTTGAATGTGCACACATACAATGCCCTAAAATAAATAACATCCATGGATGTAATTAGCTCTCCATCACATTTGGGTAGCCCCGTATGGTGTTCAAAATGAATTACCGGCCAAAAAAGGTTCGTGGATGCACATTGGGTATAAACCCAGAATGAATTATCGGCTAAAAGAAACGGTCATAGGGTCAGAAAGAGCAAAAACAAAAAAAAAACATTCTGATATTAAAACAGAAACAGAAAAATGCTCTCTAGGAACACTATGAAAGACACAAAGGCCTAATAAGGGACCCAATCAATGCAAATAGAACCACAACGGCCTATATCAAGGGGGTCAAATGACTGATAACCGCTCATCATGGTTGTTATTTATTTTTGTCTGCATTTATATTTATATATACAGAATTAATTTTAAAAAAGATATTTATATATACAGACTGAATTTTTAAAAAAGATATTTATATATACAGACTGAATTTTTAAAAAAGATATTTATATATACAGACTGAATTTTTAAAAAAGATATTTATATATACAGACAGAATTTTTAAAAAAGATATATATATATACAGACTGAATTTTAAAAAAGATATTTATATATACAGACAGAATTTTTAAAAAAGATATTTATATATACAGACTGAATTTTAAAAAAGATATTTATATATACAGACTGAATTTTAAAAAAGATATTTATATATACAGAATTATTTTTAAAAAAGATATTTATATATACAGACAGAATTTTTAAAAAAGATATTTATATATACAGACTGAATTTTAAAAAAGATATTTATATATACAGACTGAATTTTGAAAATATTAACGGCTCTTTTATTTTTGAAAAATGAATTAGAAATATGTATTATCATATATGAATTCTGAAAATATGAATAGCATAATAGTTGAAATTGCGAAAATGAAAAATCAGAATATTAAATTGTCAGATGGGTTAAATCCTGATCAAATCAAGTCGGATTTTCAGGATATAGAATACGGAGTTAGCACTAACAAGTATATGTTACCAAAGAAATATGCACTCATCAAAAAAATTCAAAATTCTATTCGAGACTCTCTTGCATTTTCCAGTGAAGTAGATGTGTTTGTTCCGTTATATACTATCGTGGAAGGAATACGAAAAGAATTGGGTAACGAATATGAATTGAAAAAGGAAGTTAATTCTAAAATTAGAAACTTACGAGCGTTAATTCAAGAAAATGAACTATTTTGATTGACCGGCCCTCAATATATTTTGTCAGACAGTAAAATCTCCTTGAGATTTTCATTTTTTTTGTCATTTTTTGATTGAATCAGTGAAAATATTTCACACTGCGAAAATAAAATAGAATCCTAACAGCTTTTCTCTATGGAAAATCCAATGCAAAATCGACTACTTGACCCTACGAGGTTTTTTACCAAAAATCGATGAAAAATCACTGAAAACAGGCAAAAATTGATGAAAAATGGCTAAAAATCATCAAAAATGAGTTTTAACAGCTTTTCCTTATGGAAAATCCCATGTAAAATCGACTACTTGACTGTAAAAATCTCAAAGAGATTACCACCAAAATTGCACAAAATGGCACCAAAACTGTCAAAAACAGTCAAAATCACTGAATATATTTCTCACAGCAATAAAAAATAAAAATATTTCATAGCAATAAAAAATAAAAATATTTCACAGCAATAAAAAATAAAAATATTTCATAGCAATAAAAAATTGGACCGTTAGGATGGAATCATCGATGGGAAAAATTGTTTTGCAATTGAAAAATGGTTTCTGATTTCAAATAATGGTCAATGAAGCATTAACGACCCGATTGGATAGTGAAAGATTAGATGCAATTAAGAGATTTGTACCAATTCGTGACTCTGTACGGAATAAACTACAACAACGACAGAGTTTACAAACGGATTTTGCTTTAGGGTCTGAAGAATTGTTTAAACCAGTAACCACAGCAACGAAAGGGGTTGAGCGTGCTTTACTGGGAGATGATCTTGACGGTAAGAGAAAATCTGTTATTGGTGAACTTGAAAAAATAGCAGCGAAAACTGAACAAACAAAACAAATGGAATCAAAAAGAACAGTAGAGGACTTACGCGTGAGATTTAACGAAGAAGGGTTAGCAGCAATTGATGAGACTGATCCAGCAGAAATTCCTGCGCTTGTTGTTAAGACTTATGAAAACAGAAAAAAAATGTTGAAACCAGAACATCACAAGTTTGTTAAGAATTTAACCCATTGGGCTGATATATTCTACAAAATCAAAACCGGAAAAAGTCAAAAAAAAGACAGATAGTGCATCATACATTGAATATATCAAGATGGTGAATCACGTGTATAATCAATATGAAGAACTAAAACAACAACAAAAACCGCCAAGATTGCAAAGAAAGCGACAGCAACCTGCAAAGAAAGTACTCTACTCTCCTAAAAAACAACAAATACCACGTGATGATGATGATGATGATGATGATTATTTACAAACTACGGATTTAGAAAAAATAGATGAAGCAGCTGGTTATAGCGGAAGTGGGCTGCAAAATCCAAGGATTGGAAACACTTGTCCTGATAGTGTTATCAATGATATATCACGATTAGATGTTCTTGTAGGAGGATTCCGAGCTGGAAATAATTCACCGGAAATAATTAATGAAGCAGCTGATATCTGTAGACGGTTATTTGCCGGCGGTATCATGGATATCAAAACATATCGAGATTTCATTGACGAGTTAGCAAATGGGTATCATAGTGATTAAATAACAATTGAAAACACTATTGTTTTTATAATAATGATCATCCATTACAATCATGATAAACCAACCCCAGTCTATGTGGTAAACTCACGGTTTCCAGTTTATAAAGCATACTATGGAGATGGCCTCGGCAATACCATTTTAGGATTCTTTTCAAGAATGGCCCCAAAAGTGATGCCGTTAGCTAAACAATTATCAATGAAAGCCATTGATGTTATTCGTGATAAGGGTATTGGTGCTGTTGGAGATCTTGCCGGGAAAGCATTTTCAACTGCAAAGAATAAAATAACATCATTAGTGAGGCGAAAAAAGAAACCGTTACCGTCCACAGAAGAAATGCCTGCAAGTGTTAGTAAAATAATAAATAACGCAGTAGATGAAAAATTAGCATCGATGGCTTTAACTCCCGACCTAAATATGATAGCGGGAAGTGGCTTTAAAAAACCACGTAGAAAACGATGATGAAAATTGCTAGCAATTTTCCAATTTAGACTCTGATAAATAGAATAAAATGTTCAAAAAGTCACGTGATCCAGCATTTGATATAGACGCCCCAGTTGGCAAGGATGATTCTGTACGCGATTATCAATATTACGCCTATCATCCCATAGACTCAAATAGTCGATCAAGAATTGATCTTCAAGTCCATGATACCAGTAAATACTTTCTACCCTGTGAAGCGTTTATTGAAATCGAAGGAGAAATTGTAACAGCTGCTGATACTGCTGCTGTACCAGCACCGTATCCAGATGGTACTCAAGTCGGGTTTGTCAATAATGGTATCATGGCGTTATTTGAGAGTGCAAAATATCTCATTGATGGAAAAGAAATTGAGACGATAGATCGTGATGTTGATGTGGCTACAACAATCATATGGTTAGCGAGATATTCTGATGATTATACAAGATCAGCAGGACCTTCTATGATGTTTGCAAAAGATGTTACAAATACCGCTGGTGGAAATCCATTTGTTGTAAGACGACCAAAAAAACGTGATAATAGTGATGCTGATGTCGAGAATATGATTATAAACAAAGATGATAATTTCAATCTAGGAGCTGCAACACGAAACGCAATGTTGGGAGTAGGGCGTAAATCATTTTCATGCGCAATTCCACTGCATCACATATTTGGATTCTGTAGAAACGTCAGAAAAGTTATTTATGGAGCTAAGCATACAGTATCACTTGTACGAAAGGGTGATGATAATGACGCAATCTGGAGGATTCCAGCAGATGCTGCAAATCCCAATGCTGATGCCGGTAAAGTCAAATTAACAAAAATATCATTGTGGATGCCAGTGTTGACTCCAGCAATCACCGCAGAAGAACGATTACTATCATTTATGGACCAAGGGGGAAAGTCGTTGTTGAGTTGGTTATCAGTGAGTACAGATGTGAAGCAATCAAATATCAACGGGTTATTCACGTGGAATCTAGCATCAAAACAAGGTGTTGCTGCGCCACGTCATATATTTATTGCGTTACAGGATAACACACGAGTTGGTAATCAACAACGAAGTCATATGATATTTGATCAGTTAGGTGTGAAAGACGTCTCACTGAGAATAAACGGCCAGCAGGAACCATCCGAGGATATACAACTTAATTACACAGAAAATCATATTGCACGAGTTTATCATCGTCTGTTGTCATTTATGGCACGTGATCAAAATGTGGATACCGGTCTACAAATATCACAATTGGATTTCAAAAGCCTCTATCCGATTTATTACTTTTCTCTGGAACATCTCGATTTGATGAGACAATCTGTTGTTGATATACATTTTAGAGCTAATGTGACTCGTGGTGGTATTGCTGATTATAGAGCGGTTGCTGTCATTCTCAGTGATAAATCAATGCTACTTGAAGGTGTTGGTGGAAGAATGAGAGTGGTAGATGCCCCAGTAGAAAATCTTTAAACGATTTTTCCATTGAATCGTTTACGATTTAGAATCAATCTATTATGTATAATGTCATATAGTGTTATTAGTGTTGCGTTAACTCCTGGTCAAATCAAAAAATTGCAATCAGAATCGGCTAAAAAATGTGGAACCACAATCACTTTGAAACCGAATCAAATGACTGGTGGTGCAAATAAATTATCACTGACAACTCGTCAAATAAAACATTTCAATGATGCACTTGCAGCCAAAAAAGGTGTTCAGATTACTCTTTCTGCGGCTGCTATCAAAAATATGATGAAAACGGGTGGTATATTTCCATTGTTAGCGGCAATACCAGCATTGATTGCAGCAGCAGCCCCAGCGGTGGCTAAAGCAGCGGCGTTAGGAGCCGTTGGTACTGCAGCAGGAATGGCGTTGAAAAAAGCAACTGGACAGGGTTATAAAAAAAGGGGAAAGGGTCTGAGACTACCAGGAACCCCGTATTCATGGTACAGCGGAAAGGGTCTGAGACTACCAGGAACCCCGTATTCATGGTACAGCGGGAGATCCGTTCACGGATCAGGCCTGAGACTACCAGGAACGGTTTAATAATTGCTCCCATGTCCAATTTTGATTTAATGGATGCTGCTAAAAACCTAGCGATTAAAAATTTCAGAGGTGTTTTTATGAAAGATCAATTACCACATCAACCAAACAAAACTGAAACAGGTATTATTAATCTCGATAACAGCACCGGACCTGGAACTCACTGGGTTGCATACGCTATTGATCCACGTGGGATTGTCTATTTTGATTCATATGGATTAGCCCCGCCAAAGGAGTTTTTGCGTTATATAAAAACCCTTCCAATGAAGACTTGGTATTCTACGCTACCAACACAACAAATCAATGACCCACCAATATGCGGCAGTGAAGTATTAAATGTCCTTAACGCTATTTCTAACTCCTTGGGTAACCCAAGGGGAAAACCACCACACATTGTCGTAAATGACTACACCAGCAATCGCTTTTTAGAGAGAGAAAGAGTTTTACAATAACATGATTGATATTTGGGGGAGATCTTTGAAACCCAAACCCGATGACACTGCAACGGGTGATATTAAAAAAAAAATCAAAGATGAAATAGCTGAGACGTTAAATTTAACAAGTGTTGACCCGAATGAAATAGTTGTATTTCAGGACAAACAGGGTAAATTGAAAACCAGTGATGTGTCGTTGGATGATATTTTAACACGACAACGAAACGCAATCGAGAACACCGTTGCGTTATTTTCCGATCAGGGTAAATTGAAAACCAGTAATATTTCTCTGGATGATATTTTAGTTAAACAACAAAACGCAATCGAGGATACTATCGCGTTTTTTTTCGATCAGGGTAAACTCAAACCGGGTGTACTCTTCTCGACGATTACAGATAGATTCACTGAATACAATAAAGAATTTGACGATCATTTGAAAAACTACAATGGTTTCCGTAGAAATGTCGTTCAAAAGTTCTTTGGATCCCCAATTGTAGTTACACCATCTATTGCTGAAATTAAAACGTTTGTTGATGATCAAAAGGTTATCAACGAAGCAACAAAAACAACAACCGACGCCATAGATAAATTTATTGGAACCCCGTTAGATAAAATTGAAATAAAACTCCCTGATATTAAAAAATCCATCGATGAGACGAAAACTTCCATCGAAGCCATCAAAGGTGATCTTTCGAGGATGATAACAGTCATTGAAAAAACAAAAATCCCTCATGCGAAAACCAACAACTTAGTATACACGATCCAACACGGATCATTTGAGTGGACACCTACAAACATCAAATTAGATATCACTGCAACCGTTAAGGGTATTTATCGATTAACACTAGTAACACCATTGTCTCAATTTAATATTTCATCGTCCAGTTCATCCGGGGTCAATAATACGATTTCAACGATCATCGACAGGAATACAACTGAAAAGTTCACAATCACATCTACTGATAAAAATTTGGTTAGGGTCTCAACAACGTGGTATGTGGAATTCGTAGCGGATTTAAGTAAATCGTAATTGAAAACGCTAGCGTTGTTAAAATAAAAATGATTTCATCATCGCAATATCGTTATGATCAGGTCAGAGAATTTCAAACTAGACTCAAAACCCTGTCTGAGGAGTATGCAATGAAAATTAAAAATATCGCAGGAGAATTACCGCAATTGATGTTACCGTGTATTCAGTGAGTGGTGTAATCACCGGAGCTGGTATTATACTGTCTTCAGTAACAATGATGGCTCCGATAGCTGTGCCAATTTGCATTTCTGCGGCAACAACAATCGCTGGAATAATTTCAATAATCACAAAAAAAATATCATCATGCAGCCAACGGAAACTACAAGACTACATAATTCAATTTCATGTTGTGTCCACTGCATGCTCGCAATTATCCTCATTGATATCGTCATCTCTCGATGATACAATTATATCAGAGAGTGAGTTTTCAGCGATGGTAGATATATATGATTCTGCGATGTCAAAATTAGAAATACAAAAACATGAGTATAGCAACGATGACAACACCGATGGAATCAGAAAAAACCAAAATGATCTCAATAACCTCAACGATATCAGATAGTGAGTTCTCAGTGATGATACGTGTCTATGATTCCGCAGTATCAAAATTAGAAATACATCATGAGTATAGCAACGATGACGACACCGCAGGAATTACTTCAACAAATAGTGGAGAACACGAACCCAGTACAAACCAGCATGATCTCAATAACCTCAACGAATCCAGAATTCAGTGTGAATTTCCCCTCTCCGGTCCCAGTGAAGGAGATAGCGCTAGCAAAATTACGAGTGTATCACAGCTGGCCAAATATTAGGTCAAAATCATTTGGTGGTCAACAACCCAATAATTCTTTAGTGTTTGCAAATAAGAATAAACCCGACGGGACTCCAGACTGGAATGTCGTTTCCATACCCACATGGTCATACCAAATCGAACAAATCAATAATGAATTCGCGCGTAGAATAAAATCGATTACTGGAGCAGAATCAAAAATAGCTATAACAGTTCATGAGCCAACACTGTCATCTGCCATTGAAATAAACTCAGAAGAATACGTCGTAGATATCTATCAAAGCTCAATAAGAACAGTGTTAGGTTGGCCTGAATTACCACCCGGGGGAAAAACCGTTGATTTACCAGAACCACAAAAAACTGATTATATCACCGACAGGACAAAATCTGATAATCCAATAAAAAGTTATAGATATTATGATAAGTCGTATTATTTCACTGAATTAGATGAGGGAGGGGAGAAATACTACATAACTCGACAGGATAAAATCACTGAAAATTTCACAGCGTTCAATAACGATATTTCGTTGTTGTTTATATCCCTTAGATCCGGCACTCTCACCCGAGATGAATTTATCAGCGTCATAGAAACATGTAACAGAATCCTCAGTGACATGAATATATTTCATTTACTAATCATACGAGAGGTATCCATTGCCAGACACCCTAACACGAAAATAAAATTTGCGACAAAATATCATATAAGCGTAGAAAATATATCCGAATTCAATCTACCAGGATATAATCTCTTAGAATTACAAAAATCTCTCGATGATGCCATCGATGAAGGTTTCAAAAAAATCCATGACAAATGGAAAAAAACACCATCACAGGAAATAAAAATCCTCAAACATAATAATGACCCAGATGGCGGTGGCAGGCATATTGCTCCGTTCAATGTGAATATTTCATCGGTGATAGCGCTCAATTTAGTATGTGATGTTATCGAAGGAAGCTATCAAATTAACCTCGAACGATCAAATCAAGCCCAGCAGGGGTATATTTTGTATTCATTTGCACCAATAGCTCCTCCAGGATTTTTAATAATCGAGTCTCCGGTGAATCCAGTCTATACGTGATGTCATAATAATTCATTAACCAGAATTAATTTCAAACTCACAGATCAGTCTAATAATCTGATTGATTTACAAGAGGAGGTTTTACAAATAAGTCTGTTTGTGAAATCCTAAGGATTTTCATCCTGAAGGGGGGACACGATATCGTATAGGACTGGATCAAATATTCGGTTAAAATCACCGTAACCCATAGCAGCAGAGAGGGTGAGTGACAACGACGTTGCGACATTTATGATTCATCAACGAAAACGCGAATACAATCACTGTCATTTTTTTTCTGGTTCGCGAGAAGGGTCTAGGGTATAATCAAAAAAGTAAAAAAAAAGGTTGTAGGATTCACCCTCTCTGCTGCTGCGTACCTCATCTGTGGATAGGAATGGAATGAGAAAGCATATTTTGTACGCTGGTATAGCCATTAAAAACAATAAACAATATAAATATAAATTGTTTGCATATTTAGTATAGGAAACCTTGAGGTAAATCTTTTCTATAGTTTTCGATAATAAAGATTTTTGTTAGTAGTAATGTAATAAATTCTCCACGTATAAACAGATATAATAAAATAGAACTGAAATTAGTAGTGATAGATTTACCAATATTATTTGGGGCTGTCTATGCATCCTTTGATAATGTTACCAGCCCTACATGCAGTTGCTGCTGTTGTTGTTTTTGAAGTATAAATTATCTCACCTTCTGTCCCTCTTTCTTGGAAATCTGCTATATTACGAGATGACATGGTAGCATCTTGGCGAAGAAAATAATTTTGTTTGTTTTGTCCACGTCTTGACATTTGGACTTGTTCAATATATTCTTTTCCTACGTTTCTTCTATTATTGTTGGCTTCGCCTGCAAGAGGAGACAATCTTTATCAGATAAAAAATTGTCATGTTACATGAGTTACGTCTTCTTGTATTTCGTAAATGTGTTATATCCTTAAATAAAACAAAATTCAAATATTGATACCAATGCGGTTTGAGATGAATGATTATTTCTTAAGTCTGCTCTCTTTTACGTGTAGATATCTTAACTCAGGGGAGGATAATGCTATTAAACTTGAGCTCAAACAACGAATACAATAATCTTCATCTAATTATAAATTTATCACGTAATCTTTATCGTACAATCGTTATCCAATCGTTATCCATGTGTCGACTGTATGCCTCTTTCTTAATCCTCTTTATTGCTGTAATTGTGTTCAGCAAGGCATTCTACCAGAATGATTTTTTAATACAAATACACAAGATTGTAGTGTTAGGACTGGTTGGCCTGGTGTCAGGATAATGTGACTGGGTGTGACATCATGCTACATGTCTGCGGCATGATGCCTCAGTGCTAGACATCACTATAAACTGCCTCACAGCAGACATAATAACGATATGACTGAAAAATTGTTAAAGCTACGTTAAAAATCCTAATCAAGCAAACAAACAAACAAACAAGATTGTTGTTGCAAATTTTATATTTAAGATATAATGGGCTTATTTCAAACCTCCTTTTTCAACTGGAAGTTTTCTTAGTAACTTACCTTGCTCTTTCAGAACATATTTTATGCCAAGAAAATTAGGATTTTCAAGGACGTTTCTCAAGGCAACAACAGTCTCTGCTGGTCTTACATCGTAATTCCTTCCTTCTATTCGCACGTTTCCGTTCTGAGTTAAATTGCATAGATTGATAGAGTTTGAGATATACAGAAAATAGATACATAGAGATAGACTGGAAGAATTAGAGATATAGAGACAAATACATATATATATATATATATATATATATATATATATATATATATATATATATATACATTGATTGATTGAATTAGAGATATACAGAAAAATATATAGATAGATTGATTGATACAGTTTGAAATGGATAAAAAAATATATAGATAGATAAATAGAGTTAGAGATAGATATAAAAATATACAGATAGGTAGATGAATGGAGTTCAGGATATATATATATATATATATATATATATATATATATATATATATATATATATATATATATATGGATGGATGGATGGGCGGTCGGACAGACGGACAGACAGACAGAAAGAGAGACAGACAGACAGACAGGTAGGTAGGTAGGTAAATAGACAGACAGACAGACAGATAGAAAGACAGACATATAGACAGATAGACAGATAGATAGATAGATAGATAGACAGATAGATAGACAGACAGGGATAGTTAGGATGGATGGATTTGAGGTCAGATAGATAGATAGATAGATAGATAGATAGATAGATAGATAGATAGATAGATAGATAGATAGATAGATAGATAGATCGATCCGATCCGATCCGATCCGATCCGATCCGATCCGATCCGATCCGATCCGATCCGATTAGAAAGATAGATAAGATAGATAAGATAGATAAGATAGATAAGATAGATAAGATAGATAAGATCAGATAGATAAGATAAGATAGATAAGATAAGATAAGATAAGATAAGATAAGATAAGATAAGATAAGATAAGATAAGATAAGATAAGATAAGATAGATAGATAAGATAAGATAGATAAGATAGATAGATAAGATAGATAAGATAGAGTTAAAGATATATATCAATACAGATAGATAGATAAATAGATTGATATGCAGATAGATTTAAAGATATATATATATATATATATATATATATATATATATATATATATATATATATATATTTCCCTTTTGTTCTTTATCTGTTTTTGAAAGTCATTGTTAGTGTTATGCATGGAATAAGAATATGTTTGTTTCGGAAATAATCGGCATACTACTAACAACCTGAAGGGAATATATATATATATATATATATATATATATATATATATATATATATATATATATATATATATATATATATATATATATATATATACATACATTTTCTTTTAAATAATTCTCTAAATTTGCTTAATAACCTCTAACTACTAATATGAAATATCCGGGATATAATTTGCGCGTACATAAATTTACATTCAAAAACATGAGTCGCTTTGGCTCATCGATTTCTAAGTCAACACAGACATTTTACAGCATTCGCAACAAGTTCACAGAAACTAGTTGTAGCATAATAAATTTCAAGGTTTAATTCCTGTAGAAACAGGCATGTAAAGTTTTTTAAAGACGATTTCTGTATTTGTCTTGTTTGTCTTATCTATGTTCTGTATTTGCCTTTGATAAAGACTCAGTAAGAGTCGAAAGCGCTTAGGCTAGAGCGATTCTAGTTTTGCACTGTTGCGTGTCAGTTTTTTGCATGTATCTTAATGAATCCCTGACACACGTGATCCCTTGCTGGATCCAGTGCATTTGAAAGGACTGTTATATACCATATGATTTATATTCTTTATATATATATATATGCAAATTCCAATCTCATCGCGACGACGACCATTCGACATGTATCGAATTCAATCTTTCCCGGTTCCAATTAACGCTTCATCTACACATGTTACGCAATTACTTGATTTACCAGACATAATGCTTGTATCTGATGACCGCCAATTTTACACAACACTCGCGTTATCGACCCTAAATGAAGGCACTGGTAAGGACATTTTACATTGTAATAGCCGCCCTACACTCAAACCATTGTCTCAACCCGAGTGTATCAATAGTCTATTCCAAGATGATAAGAATAATATCCATCAGACTTGTTACTTTCGTTTCATGACAAACCGAGTCGTACCACATATTCTAGACATTTCCTCAAATCAAATATTAGTTTACCTTATGGACGAAATAATACTTGAATGTCAAAATCAACGTCGCATTGTTAAAGGTTGTCGTTTGTGTATCATGAATATTCCTTGTCACTGCGCAGTTGTTACTACATCTATGACATATGACGGACATATCACTACTTGTTCTGACAATTCGACTGAAGTTACCCAACTTCACCCAATTAATTTAACACTTTTACAACAATTTTTCAACTCCACTCATTTAGCAGCCATTCTAGGTAATACATCCTTTGACAATCCTTTGACTATCTCGGTACCCGAATTTAAACTATATGAACATCAAATGTCGCAATTCCTTGCTGCAGATAAGGAGATTGATTTAAGTCTTAAGAAAGTAGCGGCACGTGCTAAAAGCGATCAAAGAATCTTCTCTTCCTTAGCAGAAACAATGTTGAGTGGTGAAATTTCAGTTGCTGATGATTCCTGGTTTGATTCCAAATCTATTATGACTATAATTAGTTTATCTGTATCTATTTTGAATACATTGGCAATTGTTTGGCTCATATGGCGATTCAGAACATTGTCAACGGCACTCTTACTTGTACATGCGACAAAAGCAGAATCCACCGTCCATTTCCAGTATACCATAGCACCGACAACCATTGTTTCTGATTGGTTTACCACTGTTTCCGATGCACTCGCATGGGATCATTTGATCTTTTCAGTTTCAATTATGACATTTGTAATTGCTCTCGTCCAAGTCTATAAATGGGTTACTCAGTTCAATGCACGAACTAAACTTCGTCTTGAAATTACCACAGGAGTTCAATGCGTACTTGTTGACCTACTTAAGCTTGGTATGTGTCCTTCATATTGGAAAATTACTGGACCATTGATGATTGAAAATCTTCATATCACAGGTTATCTACGACCTCGATTACATGTCACATGGACAGGTTTTAAGCTTACCAAACTAAACACTAACTTCGAACTAACCATACTAACCTCTTTCAGTATTGACCTTGTCTCTGCATTCAAACTGCGTTCAATTTTTAACAAGCCTTTCTGTGCACACGTTATTTGGACTCACCATGATATTGTGTTTCCACTACGTCCTGACGGAAGTATTTCAGAATGTTCTCCTCGAACACACCCTCCCGTGTCACCCTACGCGATTTTACCGTAAATACACATATATGAGCACATGACCTAGCATTCTTAGGTCAAGACAATTATAAGGAAAAGGAAAACCACATAATAATAATAATAATAATAATAGAACAATAAATTCGTCGTCTTCTCATTCTTACAAAATGGGTTAAACTCATATATATACGCAGATAGAATAACAACCCGTATAATCGTTCATTTAACATACACGTATTAACGCTGCTTCTATAACTATTTTATGACAAGACAAAAAAAATTACCTGAAACATACAAATTATATATTTATTCTTTTTGTCTTTTCAAATTCAGCACCATACCTTCGGATACAACGACGCCGGATATAGATATATATCAGAAATCCAAAAACAAAACCTACCTTGGACTAAAATAATTAAATACCTTTTACTAAATAAATAAATCAAGTTAATCAAATTTAAAAAAACAAAAACAAAAAAAAAAAAAAACAACTCAATCCACATATCAACCATGGCAGACTCTATTACATTTATTTTTGGTGAAAAGAAAACCATTATCTTAAGAAACCCTGAACTTCAAAAAGTAGTTGAAGCCTCGCCAATATTACAGGATCTCCCCATGTGGTCCAGAACTTCGTTTGCCATGTACAAATTCGACATTTCGGTCGCTCGACATTTATTTCTGTCAATAACCAGGGGCACAGTATTATATAACAACCCAAACTCATTATTTCAAGCGGTTAGCATTGCAGCATACCTAGCAATACCTGAAGAAACGCTAGCTCGTTTACTATCCGGTATTGTGCCCTCTTCTGATATGATTCCACGTTATTTAGGTTTTATTCATCAACTTTTAATCGGAGGCTACCTTGGATTAGCTGAATTGTATATTCGTAATGCAAAGTTACCCCTTTCTTTGCTACAAAACTCACGAATTAGTTATCATAAATTCAAAAAGCAATGTCGAGACGCACATAACCTTGAAGAGTATTTAGCCAAATGTGTACGACCAAGATGTGTGTGTGAACGGTGCACTCAGCACCGTGAAGACATCAATCAACAGAACCAAACCAGGTACATACCACGACTTGTCTGCCCCGGAAGGATACGTTTCTTCCCCCAACAAACTGCCCTACCCAAATATTTAGCACTTAAACGTGCAAAAGTTAATGAAGAAAATAGAGCAGCACCACACCAATAAAGATTAAAATAAAAAAACAACTTTATATATCAAAATGGATAACAACATATATCTAAGGACCTCTGTGACGATAATTGTCTGGAGCCCCCCTTCCTCGTCATGATGATAATCGTCTGATGAGCCTATTTAGAGGTACGTTTGTAGTTTTGTAGAATTGTGTGTTTAATAACTATATCTATATATATATATATATATATATATATATATATATATATATATATATATATATATATATATATATATATATATAAAATGTCGTACTGTGTTGTTTCTTAATATCTTATCAAGGTTTTCAACGCTGTGAAGGTTTCTTCCCATTGTGTTTTTGGGAATTTTATCACGTTTTTGCATTATACTGTACCTGACACAGGATGCATATAAAAGACCACGCATTTAAGGGTCAGGTTAACGTACCCTTGGAAATAGATGTTTATTCTCTCATCAAGTAAAAGTCAGTTTTTCCTGGTCCAAACCAGCTTAATTTGACGTCATCTGACATAAGGTACAACTCAGATTTGTAGTTCGTTTGGCATTAGTTACGTCCGAACATGATAATCCCTAAATATTCTAAATCAGCAACATGTTTAATATATTAAGCCAGCAGCAATGTCCGTCAAACCTTAGATACTGTCCAACATTAGACATGAACCATTCTGTATTTACGTCAGTACGGAAGTTTGTTCTGTGTTTTACCGATAAGACTTTAGGGGCTGACTGACTTTTGTAAGATTTTTGTCAATGCCTGGTTTTACGGAATATATGTTTCACTGATAAGACTTAGAAGCTGACTGACTTTTGCTTTATAACCTATTTCTACACAATAATGTACATTCGTATAATAATGATTTAAGTTGCCAACGTTTTGCTATAAATGAATAAAACATTGCTTTAATAATACAATTTAAAGAAAATATCAATCTTATTAATTTTACTAAAAATACAATCCTAACAATACTGTAATGACAGTAAATTTCTGTTGCTGTTTGAGAACGTAAGGGCAAGGCTTCACACCAATGTGACAAACTATCTGTCACCAATAAGATGTATTGATAACCTTCCTTACTTTTTGGCATGCACAAAATGTCCATGTGCCACCTAGAGAATACGTCTTCTGGGGGCAATGGGTGCAATGGAGCTTTTCGTGCATTTGTGTCCCGTTTAATGAGCTGACATTTAGAGCATGATGTAATGTAGTCATACACATGTTGATACATTTTAGGCCAATAATATTTCTGTTTGATAGCCTGATATGTTCTTTGAACACCAAAATGACAACCTCCTGCTTTTGAATCGTGATAAGATAGAAGAACATCGAGTCTCAAATTTGTGGGTAAAGCAACGTGTTTTATGAGTTGATCTGAGGAAGTTTTATGTTTCGTACGAGGTTGGAAAAAATGATGTAAGACACCATTGATTAGTTCGTATTGGCATTAGTTACGTCCGAACATGATAATCCCTAAATATTCTAAATCAGCAACATGTTTAATATATTAAGCCAGCAGCAATGTCCGTCAAACCTTAGATACTGTCCAACATTGGACATGAACCATTCTGTATTTACGTCAGTACGGAAGTTTGTTCTGTGTTTTACCGATAAGACTTTAGGGGCTGACTGACTTTTGTAAGATTTTTGCCAATGCCTCGTTTTACGGAATATATGTTTCACTGATAAGACTTAGAAGCTGACTGACTTTTGCTTTATAACCTATTTCTACACAATAATTTACATTCGTATAATAATGATTTAAGTTGCCAACGTTTTGCTATAAATGAATAAAACATTGCTTTAATAATACAATTTAAAGAAAATATCAATCTTATTAATTTTACTAAAAATACAATCCTAACATATTTTATCAAGACGCGCACGAACATCACTATAAAAGTAACTACAATGTACTCAAATGACCATTTATTTTGTACAAAATATATATGCAAGTTTATTTAGATGTATTTTGCCGTCCAATATCACGTTTAAAAAAACAACATGCTTTGTATTTGATATTTGAGATGGCAAATCCAACTCTGATGTTCCAAATGAAATGATGACCTTCACGAGTTCGTGTGTTTGAGTTAAAGATCTGCTGACCATCATGGTGGATATAAAATAACAAGTTTAAGTCCGAGGGTATTAAATAGAAACTCGATCAGTTTTGAAAAATGGAAGTTAATTCTTAGCATTTTACCAGTCTGTTATTGTATATATATTTATGGACTATGCTTCTAGCAGTGTTTCATCAGCTACCAAATGGCTCCACAACATTTACGGATTGATGCTGTTGCTGTGTTTTTCTTGAACACTATGGTGCACTTTATGGTGATTTTACATTTGTTCTCTTTGTTGTATTACTGTAATGAATCCGCAAACATTAAATTACGCTTCTTAGACCAAATCATTAGTTTTAAGTTCAGAATGGTTTTACAGACAAGCGATATAATGTGTTTATTCTCTTATTAACGACCCAAGGACTATATGCATGAATGTGCATCATTTCAGCCAATAACTTAGATCATAGAGCAAATGTTAACATACAAATAATAGGGCTTGAATATAGGAAACAGGTTTTATGTCGCATTTCTGATGCTTTGGATTACAAATTGAAATTCCAGCAATAACAGAGGTATACCACTGATAGCTTAACACAAATGTGAGTGTGCGTGTGTGTCTCTGTATGTGTGTGTGTGCAGTATGTGTCCAATCCGTGTTCATATATTTTCTGCTACATGATGTGATGAAACTATATAGATATTTTATGGTTTCAGTATATTACACGTTAAATTGGGTAATTTAATAATATACTTACGATGACTCTGTTACATTTTCCATTTGCTCTTAAACATCTGACGGTCATGAACGCTCCATTTTCCACATCTTGGTAGTAAGCCAGATCCTTTTCAAATTAATATGTGTATTCTTTAGATGAAGGTAGTTTCTCTCTCTCTCTCTCTCTCTCTCTCTCTCTCTCTCTCTCTCTCTCTCTCTCTCTCTCTCTCTCTCTCTCCACACACACTCACACACAAACATATATACATCTTGACTTAAATTTCGTTACCTATCAAGATTGAAATAAAAATGGAATGTAAAATTCACGATAAGAACTAAATAATGATCACGAATGAGCCAGCACATCCGCGTAAGGTAAAACTTGAAAGAATATTCGGAAAACGTTTGTAATAATTTTAAATTACACTGACGATAAAAACCAATATAATTCTCCAGCTGCGACAGCTCTCCATAGAATATCGCAAAAAACTATATCACAAAGCATGAATGAAATAAACGAAAATAAAAGTAACACAATCTGTTGTATGATGGGTAGTGGTTTAGTTCTTTATGTATTCGATCCAGTGGGCAAGCATTAAAATGTTCTAACTGTTGGAAAGGTCCACCACAGGAATATCGAAATACCGTTGACAAATACTTCGGAAAGGTACATCAATACATCATCGATATCTGTAGGAATAAACACTCAACACAAGTATAGCTATCTAGAAATAACAAATGTTAGGTTGTATATAACCCAGTATCTGAAACGCCTAATAATGAGGTTTTCATCTGATATAAAATGTGCGTATTTATTTCGCTAACTAAATTAGAGCTTGTAAAACAAAAAAAGAAAAGATAAAGTAAATCAAGTATATTTACCGTGTAGTAGTACATACTGCTCTTACCGATACAGGATACTTGTAAATAGGTTCATTAATATCTTAATAGGTTCACAGTCAAAACCGTTCATTGGATAAGTTAAGCTATTCATTGTTTGTATTTACTCAATTCAAAGCTGAATAACTATTATTGAATGAAGCTGATAACATACGATATTCATTCTGATGATTCTTTATATAAATTATGGGAACAGGGAAAACATAATTAAGAGAATAAACTATGAAATATTATTCCTCTATCTTATTGCTTGATTTACAAGATTATCGAACATTATTGATGTTTGTAATTTGCACACAATCAACAATGTGTATTGCAAAAGTATACAAATCATCATTCGACTTGGATTTAGCCAGCATGACGTCGTTGTAGATAATGGACTGACTGATATGTGTTACTCAATAAATCGATTGCATTGTAGATAATGGACTGACTGATATGTGTTACTCTATAAATCGATTGTATTGTAGATAATGGACTGACTGATATGTGTTACTCAATAAATCGATTGCATTGTAGATAATGAATTGACTGATATGTGTTACTCAATAAATTGATTGCATTGTAGATAATGGACTGACTGATATGTGTTACTCTATAAATCGATTGCATTGTAGATAATGGACTGACTATGTGTTACTCAATAAATCGATTGCATTGTAGATAATGGACTGACTGATATGTGTTACTCAATAAATTGATTGCATTGTAGATAATGGACTGACTGATATGTGTTACTCAATAAATCGATTGCATTGTAGATAATGGACTGACTGATATGTGTTACTCAATAAATTGATTGCATTGTAGATAATGGACTGACTGATATGTGTTACTCAATAAATCGATTGCATTGTAGATAATGGACTGACTGATATATGTTACCCAATAAATCGATTGCATTGTAGATAATGGACTGACTGATATGTGTTACTCAATAAATCGATTGCATTGTAGATAATGGACTGACTTGGGTAATTGTGGGGTTACGGCTGTCCTGTCCGTTGTAGATAGTGATGGCGATGGACTATTCATTAGAGCCTTAAAATATGTCATAGTGGATAGAGCTGCTTATTCCACAGCTTTTCGATGAAAGGGTTGCAGTCAATTCAAGAGTTGACCGTACTTTTGCGATATTTCGGTTTCGGACAAATCGTTGCGATGCATCAAGGATTGCACTTCGTGTTGGAATTGAGTAATCTTTGTCAAATGAGGATTAGGTGGTAAATGTGGGGTTCGTTTTTCTTGCCAACGATGGTATTCCATCCATCGTTTGTAAGGGACCAAAGTCAGTTTTCGTCCTTCCATTAGCTTGCAAAGGTTATTTCTAATATTGTTGTGCTCCATAGGTCCCTTTTATCTCCTGGAAGGATCATAAATATTTCTACCCATTACTTGGGGCATCCTTTGTGACACCCATTGTATCAAACCTGGAATTAATCCTGTCAACAAAGGAGCAAGAATGGGTAAAAGTCCTACCCGTTGCACCAACATCTTTTTTTTTATGGACGGGTATTTTCTTTTGGACCATTTCACGAAGAACTTGTCGATGTTTGGCTAAGCATTTTTTCTGGTGTGGACACAAAGGTATCTATCGTGCCTTTCAAGACGTTTAAAAAAACATTTGCACACGGTATCGATGACATCTTTGGAGGCCGTTTTAATGATTAGTTTTCGCATGGTCAAAGTGACTTTGGACAGGACGGACAACATGTCTCCATGTTTGGCTAAACGAGGAGGTAGCCCCTTCCATTTCTTTCCTTTGTGGGGTGAATATAAGTGTTTTCTGCAACATGACATCTTTGCTTGTTCGTTCTAGAAATACACTGACGTCAAAGAGTTGTTACACACCCTCTTTTATATTTTTGTCTAGCGCTTCATCTAAAAACTAACGACGTGTTTCTCTAAATCATGAAAAGAATCGCTAAAGACACCAGTTCGGTTCTAAACTGATTTGGATAGTTGGTTCGCACCTTCTCTTTTTCTTTGGATGACTGTGTCTTTTTAAGGGATAACGTCGATGTTTAGCTAAGCGTTTTGTAGGATGACGAGATTGTCTTTATCCTTGTTCTTTTTGGACAGCTGAACGGCGATGGTTGTGGTGTGCACGTTTCTGAGGAGACATCATTGGGTGTTCAGAAGTGGCACAGAAAATACTGATTCACGTCGTTGTCCTCAAGTCATTTTTATACAGGGATGCGACGTTACTGATTATCTTTCCGTCGTATTAACTTCTTGACAGGTAACACAAGTCGTGAAAGGGTTCGTAACGGACTAAGTAGGCACAGTTCTTGTTTGGACTTTGACTTAGGGGGCAGGTACTTTATTAGCAGCTGCCGCTAATGAGGAAGAGGGTGTCACCGGTGTATGAGACGTTTTGGGAGACGCAGATTTCCAATGTTTCATCAAATTAGGAAGAACAGGTGCCAAATTTGATTTGGCTGACATCACCAGCAACGTAGAAGTGGAAGAACATGAGGCTACTGGAAACTCGATCACTGGCTCTGCAGGTCGTGGTTTACGAATGTAAGGTTACGTCCTGGCCTAAGTGCCCCTTTTACGGATGACAGCTCTTTCCTGTGGACTTTTCTTGTTCTGTGTTTTGGTCTTGACACCATTGTTCTATTTCTTGGGGGTTCGTTTGGCTTTTTTCTTGGGGTGATCTTTGGGAGCATTGGGATCCCATTTTAAAAGGAAACGAATTCTGACATCTCCTAGAGAACAGCTACCTCCAGGTTTCAAAATGATTTGGTTTTTGCTCTGAGTGTCGATGCGAGTATCAGCCAGTTGCATCAAGACTACTTTGTTTCTGTCATAAAAGCGTTTGGTTTGATGTGGAATGTGAATGATGCCTTGCAGTAATTGAAGTGTTGTCACTGTAAACCATCGGAAAACTTCTTTGCGACTAGCTTTTAAGACGTGAACACGTATTTGTGTATTTTGTTCGCGACTGATATCGTAAAAGGCACGAATCAATTTGATGGGAAGATGAGACTCAAGGGACGTCATGTTAACGATGTATGAGACAAGGTCAAAGTGAACGAGGTTTTCATAGATGTTTTAGTTGTCGTTCTTGTTATGTAGACGACGAGGACGTGTACACGACAGGTCCTCCGTCTTGACACCAGTCGTGAAACAAATCGGTACGAAATCACAAATAATCGGGAGTGATGGGTTTTAAGTCAACGAGTAAATAGGCGTGTGGGATTACAGTGGCATCATCGTCCGCATGAGTCAGCCAAGGTGTTCCTAACTGTTTGGCTAATACTTGCACTTGCGATTTATCTCTAGGGCTTTTAAACGAGACAACGTAATGAACATTGAGACTAATGATACTATGGGCTTTAGTTTGTTGAAGCAAATTTTGTGTAATGTAAATGACACTGACATTACTTTACGCGAGAACTACAGATTAATTTCTTCTTCGCCTTCTCCTAACGTGTCGTTAAAAATTATCAAATCAGTTTGACTAGGGTCAGACACGATCTCATCGTCTTCGCTAGGAATGCATTTCACAAACACAATGGAATCATCTTGACTTTCTTGCAAGAGGTTGTACGCCAATTGCCACTCTTTGTAACACCACACGATGCGTTGAGGTGAACGATCGATCAAATGATGTTTATGTTCGATCAAACATTTGACAAATTCGGTTTGGCCTTAACCGCTCAGTCCAGCAATTCACACGTTAAAAGGATGACGAATATACAAGGCTGCCCAACTAGGAAGATATAAGTGTTCGTCAATGAGTTTGAATGTCGAGGAGGAAGGAGTAGAAACAGCAGAGGTAGCCATAGTAGTATAGGGTGTGACACTCTTAACAAAAAAATAGTCAAGACAAGAGGGTTTTATTCTTTTATCAGGACACGTTTTTTTCAATTCATGTTTAAACTGGAACGACACGAAAGACAACAATACATAAAAGCCAAATGGATAAGTGCAGGAATAAAAAACATATGGCAACGAATCTATTTTTCCTGTTGAGGTTGAGACGTATCCAGATAAAAGCGTAAGGCTTTTAACAGAATGAGTCTGTCGGGGACATTTAAAGGAGTCCCCATACTGTCTTTGTAGGTATTGTTCGTAAAGTGTCAACAAGGAATCTATAGGTAAACGAAGTTCTAGAAAGCAATTCACTAAAACACACTCTACACGTCGACACCATTTTATGGGACACAGTTCGCGTAATAAGTGTTCGTAATCCTCTACCGTTTGAATATTTTCATTGATATCCTTACACGGAATCTGTTTTATCACAAGTGAAAAAGGTTGTGGCATGGTAGTTCTATTTTATATTTCATTATGTCGAAGACAATAAGTGTATATATTGCACAGAATTATTTAAAATCTTCTCCAAAAGCGAAAGTGATCAACATGGAGTGTAATTTCGGACCACTGCCATTCAGGGTGACGGTCATGAATGATCATAAAATATTCAGATGTACAGGGTCTAAATTGGAATCTTTGGAAGGTACACTTGATCTAGAGAAATCTGACACTTTGGTTGACCTTTGTCACTTCCCTCATGTGAATTTCACGACACAAAAGTTGTTGAGTCACCAGTTGAGATTTTTCTTTGCAAGTCCCTGCCAAACAGCCTTGAAGATCTTCGCTTGCAATTCTTCTAGTAATCCTTGAATATTATTTTTTAGAGGAGGTTTCTATACTGGTCTAGGTTTGACTCCAAGCCAAACTGGATTCTTAAACAACATGGTACAGTGTTGTCACTTTCAATTACTAAAGCCCACTAAAGGTAGGTATTGCCAATTCGGGGAACATCAAGCTTGCCTCAGGTATCCGGAATCTTTCTGTTCCCACTCGTTAATCGACACACCACAACTGAAGCAGTTGAATTTATCCCATTCGCCCAAGTACAAAAATCAGGCCCTGACTAATTCTTCAGGAGTTGGTACAGGTAAATAGTTTGGTAATTTATCTTTGAAGGTTTAGAATCGACATTTATAGTGACGGTATTCAGGAAAGCTCGTAGGTAACGAATATTGGACTCTCGTCACTTCAGTTCGATGCAGGTACGGTGTAATTCCTAGGAGTCCACGATAACGTGTGGCACATTTTCGCATCCCTCAGGTTTGACACGCACATCATCACTTTCCATGGTAGAGATAGAGATAGTAGTCATTGCAAAGTTTCCACGATATCCTGTTGAATAGCTGAGGTCACAGCGTATATCATCACTGCAATCGCAATGTAAAGCATCGCTCTTTGCTACACAAATTACAATGGTAACCGCAAGGACATTTACAGTTTTCTTCAGAATAACTTCCGATGCAATGAATGGGTCTGATCCATCCAGTATTTTTTACACTAGGGAAAGGTACATTTGTTTTACAATCCCCGAACTTGAATGATGTCTGTTTAAACGGATTCATCTTCTGTTGCTTGGCTGTTGTAGTTACTAATGAACTATTGGTCTCCCGTTTTATATGCTGCCCAATATCGACTTGACCGTACGGTAAAGTGAAGTAATTGGGAAGTCATACTCTTTTCTTGTACACGATTTGATAGACTTTTTCCAAAGGTCGGCTGTTGATTTGGTGTGTGGGTAAACGGACACTCTTGTGCGGTTCGTGGGTGGTCACTTTAAAGGTTTCATCCTGTCCAGACTGTAAGGCTTCTTGTAGCACGTTAAGTTCACCACTCGAATGGTGCGATAATTGAGAGTCAATCCTTTCAATTTACATTCGGTGTGCCTTTTTCCCGTGGGATTCTCAGTCTCTTCTGGTCTCAGTATTCGTAGCCGTAATTTTTAGGACCGCTACTTGCAAGACATAGAATCCTGTCGTCGGGATGTTCATCAGTCCAGGCTTCTTAACGGTCTACTTCGATGGCAGGGTTACACTGGTTCGGTCGATGAATGTAGATGCAAGAGTTTGTGTCAAAATACAACACACGATCTCTTAATAGTTCCAACACTTCGTTCACTTTTAAGCGAGCGTGGGCTGTTACGTAAGCCGCAATGATGACATTTCGAAATTTTTCGGCGTCTACAAAGTCTAGTTCTTCTTCGTAATTTACTAAGATCAAGTCCTCACGAATGACGTCCACGTGTTTCATGTATCTGGTTTTGTCGTGAATCATCTGTAAGGTTCGGACAAATACTCCGTCTTGGTTAAAGACGTTGTGCAGTTTTACCCCACAAGCAATTTAACATCATTTTGGCAAACGATCGCCTTCCTTGGTTTTTCTCGATGTGGTTTAAAGTGATGCCTTACTGCACTCTATATTTTTCTTTGAATTTCATTTGGTCTTCGGGAGTGTGGCACCAGGAAGGATAGCAACTAGCTTCTTGTTTAAGTTTCAAAAAGTCATCTACGTAGTCTGCACAAATACCTTTCTCTGTCTCGTCGCTCTTGTGGTATTGTTGTGTCTTGGAAAAGTGTTAAATTTCGTACACTTCTAACAGTTGGTATCCCAGGTTCAGAGCTTTAAACAATTCCACGCTAACCCACGTCCCTGTCAAAGCGCGTTCTTCCTGGATGTGCTGACAAGGTTGTTCTTGGTTGCACGTTTCAGCACAAGTTTGACACAAAGCAAACATCAGTTTCCCTTGGCAATGGTGAGGTAAATCGGGATGGTACTAGTCCGTAGGAGGCAAGACTTTGCACTTGATCAATCCTTCGTATTGGCGTATGTTGTCCAGATCAATGTGTTTTGTCATCAATTCTGGGTGCCCTACAGGAAAGTGATAATATTTGCAGACGTAAGGATAGAGGGAACACACATCCAAGTATTTGGTTTCTTCTCACTTCTGCTTGTCCACCTGGTACAGCAAACAGGTGTCATTCATTCGTCCTTCGTACGAACTATCCCAAGGGTTCATGGGATCCTCTAACTCGTAACTTTCTACGATTCGTTTCAACGCGGCATCAGTTTTCAAACGCTGATCGTACTAGTGTTCCCACATTTCCACCACCTGGTATCCTTGCTTTTTTAACTTCAAACGTCGCTGACAAGTTGTCTGGTACAAGTCTTCCAATGTCCGTTATAAAAACTGATTTTTGGTGTCACGTTGAGGGTAACACATGGGACGTCCGTGAATTAAGCATCCATTAAACTCGTACACGATCTGAGGGTTTTCTAAGTCCCAGCCATCCACCGAATACGTTCCGATGGTCTTTTCGCATCCTCCTTGGATCCATTTGTCCTTTCTTATCGCACAAGTAATGTAGCCAGCGTAGGGCTTTGACCTAGTATTGACGTTTGACAAGGTTCGTCGTTTGATGACTGGTGACAGCTAGAGTATTTTCCAGCATGAATCGTTTTCGGTACACTTAGAAACCCTTTTTGGCGCTGGTAAAAGCTTCTTTGAAGGGATCGATCCCTCCGTGCTCCATAACAATTCTCGAAATTTTCCACAGCAACGTCGTAAAATGTCCACGTCAGATCAACAATACCTTAACATTTCTTCCTGAAAGTCATAGGGATCTGAGGCGTGAGTCTAGTGCCAAGCGTGGAAAGCTTCTCGTTGTTCTTGTTGCTCATGTTATTGTGGTCGTAGTTATCAGCCTCAGGCAAATGGGGTAGAACGACATGTTGATTGGCTTCGGTATTGAAAAAGTGTGGAAATAACCTTCGGTGATTTCTGTCATTCCAAACGTTTAAGACATGCGACTCAAAGGCATGGCCAAGTAACTCATTGAATCTTTAAACTGTACTAGTCCTACATGCATATAAATAATTTTGGCTCTGTTTAAAGTCACTTATGGACGTTCGGTACTTTGTTCCGTGTAGTATCTGAGCAGAAATTGCCCATCGTATCCGAAGAAATTGTGAGCCATTACCGTGGCATGGCGTTGACAATATCCGTAAAGTTTGATGTCTTCTGGACTCCACGTTTCGTCGATGGGGTTTAAGATCGATTAGGCAAAATTGGCTAACATGTTCGACCCTCGAAAGATTTTTTTTTCACGTCCTGCAGTGAGGGCAATGACTAAAGATAGGTTCTTGGATGCACTGCTCGCACGCTCGATGAGCCACGCAGAAGTTAGGAATGTGAATGATGGTGTCTTGCATGCATTCGAAAGAAAAACGATTAAATTCCCTTTCTTCTGGTCATCTTTTGGTTGAGGTTGGTATGCTTGAATGAAGCATTCGTGCTCCAAGTCCACGATTTGGTGACAAATGTGACATCGTTTCTTCCCTCGACAAACGTGAAACTTGGCACAATTGGTACGCATGCCTTGTCCACTAGTAGGGCAAAATCTCAGAAGCTGACAAGTACTTTTATGTTGTGTACCTTGTATCTTCAAATGTTATTGGTAACAGGTTGGACTGATAAAAGTGCGCTGACAAACAGGGCAATGCACTCGTACATGTCCTTTGTCCAGACAGGGTTGAGAAGCCTAACAACCCTCTCATTTTGATCCACATTTTGTTCTCGATTGTTATAACCATAGTGACATTTTTCACAGTAGTAACTGTATCAAAGAAATCCAGTGATGCTGATAATGGTATCAAAATGCTCATCGTGATGATAGACGTGAATGTATTTTCCGTCATTGAAATCGTGGTCTCGAAACAAAAGAGGACCACGCACTTCTTGATGGTGTACTTACAAGGTGTAACGTGGTGCCAAGACCTTTTGCAATTGTTGCATTTCTGGAATGCTGCAAGTGGTGTCTTTAGATCTTTTCGCTTGCTGTAATAATAATAATACTAATGAGGACTTTGTAAAGCGCCTAATTTTAAAATCTCTAAGCGCTTTACACCATCAATAATGATATGAATACACTACAGAACAACAAATGACAAAAACAATGAAATTGGAAAACATAAAAACATGCTGAAAATATATAAGATACAAATGATGATTAGGTCGCTAAGTTTGTCCCTGAAGTCGAAATAGGTGAGTCTTGAGAACACTCTTAAAAGGGACGCCTGTATCTATGTGTCTAATTTCAATGGGCAATTCGTTCCACGTTGCCGGGTTCTGGTATGCAAACGAATGTTGTCCATATAACTTTGTTTTCACCTTGGGAACAATGAGTATACGATTATCAGAAGAAGAGCGTAAGGATCTAGCTGATGTATACACATGGGTGAGGCTGGATAGGTATGTTGGACTGGAGTCTCTCATTGAAATATAGCACAGAGAACAAAGTTTGTGTTTGATTCTGTATCGAATTGATAGCCAGTGTGGGGTATAGAGCAGTGGTGAGGTGTGCTCTGCAATGTGGGGTATAGAGCAGTGGTGAGGTGTGCAGCTGTGTTTTGAACTTTTTGAAGTTTTTGGCGTAAATATTGTGACGAACCAGACATAATTGAGTTAGAATAGTCCAGTCTTGAAAGTACTAATGAACACACAAGTGTTTTAGTGGCATCAACAGAAAGATATTTACGAATGGAACTGATGCGTCTCAATTCAAGATATGCCGCCTTGCAGATGTTCATGACATGTTGGTGCAATGTGAGAGTACTGTCTAGAGTAACACCTAGATTCCGTACTGACTGTCAGAATTTAATGTTGGCGTTGCTGATATTTATTATCTGAGGTAAATGATGTGGATGAGAAACTCTTTGTGTTGTGATCGGAATAGCCTCAGTTTTATCATCATTCATCTGCAGCTTGTTAC
Source organism: Unio pictorum (assembly GCA_030141615.1). Lineage (NCBI taxonomy): Eukaryota > Metazoa > Mollusca > Bivalvia > Unionida > Unionidae > Unio > Unio pictorum. The sequence goes on along the minus strand of JARLTB010000248.1, from coordinate 1,861,216 downwards.
ATGTCATCCATGATTTCACATCCAAAATGCACTTCTCTACTCCATGGATGGTAGCATCAACTTCAGTTGGGTGGCTAGACTTATATATTTGGGTGTCATCAGCATACAGTTGGTGCGACACTAACTATGACACTTGAGAGCGGCTGAGTATACAGAATGAAGAGAAGAGGTCCAAGAACAGATCTCTGTGGAACATCATAACATACGTCAATTGGGCTGGAGTGTATTCCATTTGCAGATATAATTTGTGTCCTGTTGACTAAATAGGATTTGAACCACTGTAAGACTATATTCTGAATGCCAAATACATGCTGGAGACCGTGAAGTAATATATCATGGTCTATTGTGTCAAATGCTGCCGATAAATCCAGGAGAGTGAGGACTGTAATCTTTCCACTATCCAAAGTAGAGAGAATGTCACTAAATACTTTCAGAAGAATAGTTTCCGTACTTTGGCAAGGGCGATATGCAGACTGTACATTGCTAAAAAGACTGTTTGAATTCAAATGAGATATGCGTTGAGTTAGAACAACCTTTTCTAATATTTTTGATATGAAAGGGAGATTAGAAACTGTGCGGTAGTTCTTCAAATCGTTATAATTGTCACAGAATTAGGCGAAAATTGAATTTATTTCTTCTTGAATTACAAACAAATTTCACCATTTTTTGGTTTCTTCGTACATGCGTTACCTCGGGTGAATAAGTTGTTTTTTCCAAGGTAAATGACGTGTAACGATTTGCATGTGCTTGACTTCGTATCACTTGAAGTCAGGGACATTAGAATCACAGGGTGCACGGTAATTTTGCCGTGAATTCTGCTCACCTATTTGATGATATATAAGGCAGAATATTTCTGATAATATTACGGGTCCTAAAGTATCTTATCACAGGAAAGATAGCTCGTCATTCTTTCTCCAGCCAAAGGGGTGAGTGTTAAATTTATATTTCGTTTTATTGTGAATTTTATTCAGTTTATCATTTCATGTAATGATTCCTTTATTACAATGCAGATTTAAACGTAGAATATTTATAATTACTAGTCACTATTAGACTTTAAATGCAACAGCGTAATCTAAGTTGTAGATTGTTTTAGAAAAAAAACTATTATTAGTTTGGTCTCTTTATTGTAGCTGATATTGTAGCGGAGCATCTCTGATATTGTAGCGGAGCATCTCTGATATTGTAGCTAAACGTCTCTTAATTGTAGATGAACGTCTCTGAATGTCTCTGAATTGTAGCTGAATGTGATTGATTGTGCCGTGATTGTGCTGTTTAATTGTGCGATCGAATTGAGGTATCTGACTGTCTGTCCGTCGGATTGTCTGTCCGTCTACATCTGTCGTGATGTGCACATATCCGGAAATCTAGAAGTCTGAGTGTCGGAGCTGTTTAGAGGTGTAAACATCCGGGGTGGCATCTAGGTATTTGGGAACGTTGGTTCTAGTAGATGCTGTATGCTGTCTGTACATATAACTGTGGTGGATCTGTGAAAGGGCAAGTGACCGATAAAAGTATTGAGTCAACCCTAGGTATTCGGAGAAGCTGGGCGGCGATTCAATAGTTGGTGAATCGTACGGTTATACAGGGTCGATGCACATGTGTGTGTTGCAATTGTAGTACAATTGAATACATTGTTATATTTACATAGTTACTTCAAATCACAGTAGTATTTCAGGGATAACATGAATCTCAATAAAAGTTAGCAGCTTGATTAAATACATGTATATGTTCGTGCTAGTTGTCGCAATCCATACGTGCGATAGTATAGTTTGATGTTTGTATTTGTTATCGCAATTTATACTTGCGTTAATATAACTTTTGTAAAGGTTCCTTGGATCTGTGTATAGTCCAAGAGATTCCTTTGTATCTGTGCTTTATTTTGTATTAATATTTAATTTATTCATGTATTATGAATGGTTGTCAGTGTAATCGTGGGTTGAACGCATGAGTTATTGTGTTGATACATTATTATTTTTTATTAATAATTTATTTCATAAATTTATACTATCTTTTACATATTGCGTTTGTGTTCTTCATTTAATCCACCATCCACTCGGTAACAATTATGTTACAATGATCCAGTGTTGGTTTCTTCAGCAGTGGCTTTACAATGGCAGTATTGAAAAATGATGGGAATTCCCCTGATGAGAGAGAGATATTAATAACATCGGTTAGTGAAGGCAATATTGGTTCTAAGCACTCAAGCAGCAGTGATGTCGGAATTGGATCAAGTTCACAAAACTTTGGTACACTTTTCATCACGATTGTCCGTACTAAATCTATAGAAACAGGTTCAAATGCTCCTAATGGTTGTCGCTGAAATTCTGCATCATACCTGTACGGTGACGAATCAGTTGAAATTGTGCTGTCAAGCGAATCTCTAATGGTTTGAACTTTGTCATTGAGGAAATGTGCAAATTGGTATGGTAGCTCTAGTGGAGAGAAGGTCGTTGGAAGTGGTATACATTTGTTCCTTGACATTAGTTTGTTAGTTATCTCGAAGTGCTCTTTGCAGCTGGAACTCTACGTGATCTTAGAGCTGTAGTGGGATGATTTGGCTAAATGGACTATGTTTGTGAGTCTGGTGGAAAGCCAAAGCCTCTCTGTTTTTCGGCGATGTCTGTTAGCAGTGCGAAGCTGGTCCCTAACACTGCTATACCAAGGAGAACACGTTATTATTGATACTCTGCATTTGGTGGCTGGGGCATGTTTTTCAATCAATGAACGTAGGCAGTTATCAAGTTGTTCCGCTGTTGGATGTAAGAAAGTTGTTAGGTTTTCTTGAATGTGATGCATAAATTTGGTTCTATTTATCATACGGAGGTTTCTCTTAGTAGCAAATAGAGGTGGAGGGTTAGGGACTGATACGTCGAGATGGCATACAATGCAGAGGTGATCCGATGTAAGTTCGTGGGATACAAGAGCTGATTGCAGAATATTATCATCAGGTCTATAAAGAAACCAGTCTAAAATGTGACCAAGGTTATGGGTAGGATGGTTAACTAACTGTTTAAGATTGAAAATATGAATGGAATTTAGGAATTTTGACGTGTTTGTTTACCAGGACAGTCATAGTGAAAGTTGAAATCTCCAAGAATAATTAGGTTGCCACCTATCGAATTTCCATACTCTAGAAGATTTGGAAACTGCTCCAAAAAGAGAGATTCAGTTATCTTGTTTTTTCTACTAGGAAGAAGACCGTAGAGACAGAAGAAATGGACTGACCTTTGTTCCAGTATGAGCGTTGCTTGGACTAGTTCAAACGATGTGTGGCAGAAGTTGAAAGTTGTGTTGTACTTAAGGTATTTGATCAAGGAATTCTTTGTAGTTACATCAATTCCACCTCCGCGAGAGTTGCGGGGGAACGACGTGATGGAGTAATCGCTGGGTGTTAAATCCACACACTTACTTTCATAACCTACCGAAATTAACCAAGTTTCTGTCAGGAAGAATAATGCAATACATAGTGGTATCCCTGGGACAGTTGACGATTTAAGAGGAATTTGAACCAGGTTATTGAAATTAACGGCACAATTTTTAAGTTGTATATCCGTTACGAGCGAAGGCGAGATAACTGGAATCCTGGAGTTCTGCTTCATTTTTTATTTGGTTCAGTCCGATCGTTGAATACTTTTCCAGGCTCTTTCCCATTCTACCGTGTCGCTCTTGCTGCCATACGTTTGTCCCACGACGATGGCAAGGACTAAACACATCTGGTCTTGAGAATTGTTAATTAGGACGAGGCTTTGCTTAATGTTGCGATAGTTGTCGACCAATAATTTTTTTTTTTTTGCGTTTTCTGATCCCTTGAGGAGGAGACACGGTGGTCATGAATGTGGGCTTTTACATCGGTGATGTGAAAATTGTCGTTGGATTGTAGCACATGTTGAATCTTGTTGATGACTTTGGAAGGTGTCAATTGTGATGGGCTGCTAAGCTCGATCCAAAAGGATGACTTTAAATTATCGTGATGAATAGAAAATCTCAAGCGATCGCTTTCTTTGGCTTGACATTGCTGTCTCAGTGTACTTTACACAGAATCCCACACCTCGGTAATGAACCCTTCTGAATTCTCCAAAGGTACAATGGACTTAAAATCTTTAAACTTTACTGCTTACGTGTAAGCCGTTGTTCTAAATTTTCGAAAGGAACGCTTTTCCATCTCTCGAATGTGATAGCACTTTTCAGGGTTTACTAAGGGTTGTGGACTTTGCTTGGACGTCGCTTGTCTGGGTCTGGATTCAGGCTCACTCATGGCATCTTCAAAATCACCGGCATGAATTTGAGCCAAGACTTCAGCTACTATGCTAGGCGATACATCACGTTTCTGTCTCTTACTTTCTTCTCCTTTCTCGACAACATGATGCGGTCTTTTCATCTTGTCTGCATCAAGTCAAATGACTACATTTTAAAGACCATGACTTCTATATATTCATGTTTGATTAGTGCATATATATAAAGGGTCAGTGTCTAACCTTTCAGTATTCATTTCACTCTCACATTGACCAGAACGATGGAAGAACCAACCCAAGTTGAACTTCTGATCAGAGATTTGCATGGTGTCATACGAAATTTTTCTTTAGACAATCGAACGGACTACTCTCTCTCTCTCTCCTTTCGAGATAAAATACTTGCTATTTGTGTAAGAAGAAGGGACAATGGGCTACAGAATGTCCAGATCGTGAAAAAACAGAAAAGGTACCAAAAGAGACAAAACTCAAGAAACCTGTTATCATTGTAAAGAGAAAAGACATTGGTCTCCAAACTGCCCTAGGAAACAATAGGAGCAGGAGGAGGAGGGTGAGAGGAATTCTGAACAAGTGCAGGAGGAAGAGGTACCCTCCCCAAATGAAGAAGCTCGACACGTTCACAAAGACTAGAAAAAAAACGAAATAAAAGTGAGGAGGAAGAAGAAAACGACAATAAATAAATTGAAAAGAAAACAGAAAGAGTTAACAAAATAATCCTATGAACGTTTTAAACTGGTATTGTGTTATTTTATGTTGTAAAATTGAATTGTAACATTTGTACCTGAATACACCATATCGAAAAAAGGTAAGTGTCTCTTGGTTTTGAATTTATAGAATAAGAACCCCACACACACACACAAACACACACACACTCATTCACTCACACGTACTGCATAGGTTTAAAAGAAAAAGGACTTTTGAGTTTTCATTGAATTAAGCAATTGAAATAGTATTTTTTTTCGAAAGATTAGTGTGGCCCTGAAAATGACCGTTGGGTATTTGTTTGTTTTAAACAACAAAAACTTACAAACGGGACGAAATCATCTTTAGCTGTCTTAAGCCTTTGCCACTGCCAAGGCCTACTTCGGGACTGGTGGTTCCTCTCAATGATTTGGTAAAAATCACTAAAGGTGGTATGGCAGAAGTAGTCACAGTTAGATTGGGTTATTTAGCTCGAGAAGGTCATTTTCTCTTCGGTCGTAATAAAGAAGTCTGATACATTCTTTTCAGACTGCTTAACTCTGCTAATATATCTAAAAGTACCGTGACCGTTTGATTTTCACTATTCTCTTTCTGTCCTTAGTCTGCTTTATTCTCTGCTAATGATGCTGTTTCTTTCTGGCATTTCCTTCCTGCTTCTTCTTCTTTCCGCTATTGAAGGAGAAATGCTTGTTCTTCTTCTTTTTGTTGTTGTAAAAATCGCTCCAATTCTTCTTTCTGTCTCTGCTTAAAATCATCGACGTGTAAAAAAAGAAGGAGAAGGCGACGAAGGTTCCGGAATAAATTCTTGTGAAGTTAAACAATCCACAATATCCCAGTTAAAATCAACTTCTTCTGGGTGTAGATTTGTCATGACTTTGGTAGTCACTGCCGTACCATTACATTCTATCTCCACTACTGGTTCACCCTAATTTATCTTGTTCCTAGTTTCTAACATGATTAACAACTCTGTCGCAATGATTGATTCCGCACGGACGCTAGTACCTCTATATAGGGAAGGTGACGTCACAGACTACTCTCTTCCGATTGGACGACTGTGACAGACATTTGTAACGCGTGTTTGGATTGGTGAATAAACTCAATCCATTTCGATCCGCTCTTCCCCTATATGGCACTCGCTTCACCTGTTCTCATCACATGATGTGGGCCAACGTAGAATCTTTTACCCTAGTTTCACCCATGCTATTTCGTACTGACTTACCCACGTATGTCAGATCATCATCGACTATCACTCATATGACTGATACAGCCTTTGGAAAAGAAAAATATATGTGGAGAGGCAAAGGTGTTTAAAAAGAGTTTCTGCTCTATGGACTTGAAGTGAGGAGAAGCTTAAGTAAGAGAAGAAGATCTGAGAGATGTCCTCTGTGTTAACAATATAATGTTAACATTACACTTAACGGCCCTTTTCAGGGCCACTCATATACCTCGAAAAGATATTTACTTTATTTGCCTCCATTTCCCATGTCGCTAGACAGGCCTAAATAAAACTAATATTCCACATGTTAAATTTCACTTGTCGCTAGATAGGCCCACCATGTTAAATTTCCCTTGTCGCTAGATAGTCCCAAATAGTTCGCATGTTCAAATTTCCCTTGTCGCTATAAAGGCCCACCTGGTGGCCTTATACATACCCACCTGGTTCTCTCTCTATCGCCGCAGGCTCTTTTTATATGAAATTACCATTGTCGCCATATCGCCGCACATTACTACTATTAATACTTCTATACAATAACAACAAACTAGCTTCAGCAATAACCGGACAGACTGGAAATTAAATTGTGCGTTGTGTGTGTATACAAACATAGCAAGTCGTTTGTTAAGAGAGGTTATACTATGGATTTGCTAGCTGATATGAGATAATACAGTCTAGACAACAACTGTTGCCCACTTAACAGAAAGAAGCAGCTGTAGGACCGAGGAAAACAACAACATGAGGAAAGGAAAAGTGATATCGTGTTGCTGAAGAAATCAATGGTGTATTTTTCCTCTACCTCTCCAGATATGGTAAAGATGTAACCATAAATTCCATTTGTAAACCACACACACAACCAATGTTATTATGTTTGAAACGTTATTTTAAAGAGATATTTACATGCCATGCAAATATTAAATTAAATATGGGTCGAACGTCAAACATATGTATGACACAGATGCAGAGGCGTAGCGGCGGGGGGGGGGGGGCGGGAGGTACATATGTCCCCGGGCGCCAAGGTACAGGGGCGCCAAAATGAGGCTTGCAACGTTACATTACAATAATTAAACAAGGGTAATAAATCTCTCACAAGATCGCTGGGGCGCCAATTTTATAGTTTGTCCCCGGGCGCAAAATATCATCGCTACGCCTCTGCCCATATGACGATATAATCATGTCGTTCGAATATAATATTCAAATACGTTGTTTCAACAACTGGATGTGCCAGTACATATTGGTCTTTGCCTTTCCCAACACGTAGAGTCTTATAGATCGGTACATACGGTACAGCCGCGCTATCTAGATGTACGATGTATTGGTATGGTGGATTAAATGAGATAATACGGCCGTTTGATCAATAACTGAGAGCACAAGATGTGAACACGTACTTAATATACATAGAAATATTTATATCACATGCGTCAGAGAAGTCTACCTTAGTTTTCGATCTCAGTCATGTTTTTTAGACCTTTAACCATCGTAGTGTTCAAGTGCTAGCAACTACGTTTTAAAAAAATCCTTGATATCTTCTGCTGTGGCTGACACAGTTGTTCTAAAATCCAGCAACAATAACAGATATATAAAAGAGAGTGTGAGAGGTTGATGGGTAGACAAATGAAGACCATCACCGTTAGTCCTACTCATACCATGACTACTAGATGTTTATTTTAAATGTCTGTAGATAAAGAAAATTAGTAGCTAGACAGCAATATATTACTACTGAGCTGAACTGTACTGAATATTTCTATCTAATCATGCTAACACAAGTTTGGTAATTACATTTAAAATATTATAGGACTAAACACTACATCAGAATCAATACGTCTGATGTAAGAACACATATTTGTTTCCATATTGCTTTATATAACCATTGCATGGTCAAGGTTCAAAAGGGCCATAACTATTGTATGATTACCAATGTTTAAATGAGTTAATAAGAATTCATGTCTAGTCTGTAATGCTACTGAAGGTTACCTAATCAGAAATGCGTGTAAATCGTTCTAAATCGCACACTTAAACGAACGTTCTCTACTAATACTACATTCCAAATATTTTGTGCAATAAAATGGGTGTATAGTGATTTATATAATCTCTATGTATGTGTGTGCGTTCGCATGTGTGCACGTATATATGTTGCATGTTATACAACTGGGAGCATTTCAATGCCAGTCGCGTATATACAGACCGGTTTGATGCGCACGTTCGTAAGTATATAGATAATAATTAATGATAAAATAAATTGGTTTGATTAATATTTATGAGAACGCTTCCAAGGGAATTCTACATAGGTATAGTTCATTATATAATACGTAAACACATGTTACAGATTGTAAGGGGTTGTCGATTGAACAGTGGTACTTTCAGATACAATAGACGTGGTTAGCATATTGTCTTTATCTTGGCTTAAAATCATAGACCTGAGTTAGATAAACATCACCCAGTTTCTTTGATATCCTAATATGCCCAATGTCACTAAGATGCAACTTATCACGACATCACCAAGTTATTGTGATATTCTAGCATACCCAAGGGCATTAGGATGCAACTTATCACATCACCCAGCTACTTTGATATCCTAGCATGCACAGGGCCATTATGATGCAACTTAAAACAACATCTTTTAGTTACTTTGATAGCTTAGTATGCCCAAAGCAACTACCATGATGCACCTTATCACAACATCACCCAATTACTTTGATATCCTAGTATGCACAGGGCCATTAGGATGCACGTTATCACAACATCACACAGTTAATTTGATATCTTAGTATGTCCAAGGCCATTAGGATGCAACGTATCACATCATCACTTAGTACTTTGATATCTTAGTATGCCCATGGCCACTACTAGGATGCACCTTATCAGAACATCACCCAGTAACTGTGGTATCCCACGGCCACTTGGATGTAACTTATACCAAGCAAATTGCATCACATTTCACATCTTGAAGTTTTAATTAAAATTTCAACGTTGACATATTTGGACAGTTTTGAATAATATATATGCACATACTCAACAGAGTTGTGTAGTATCCATCAAGTTTCTCCAACAGCATTTCCCCCTGTTCAGCTTCAGATAGCTTGATAGTTTATTGTTGTTCTATTCTGAACACGTTCTTAATACCTTTTATAATTAAATTTTTTTGGTTTACATTAACACTTTTAAATTAAATAATTCAAACTAGAACGTTTATACCATATGTATCACTAACGCTTTGTGTTTTACTTTTGCTTTATATATATATATAAAGGTGCAGATAATCTCAAATGCCACTGAATTGGCAAACAATACAAAAACTGCAAAAGATGCAATCAGTCTTACAATTAATAATAAAAGTAAAAACATACACATTTTACATTAGTGTAAACGTAATAAGATTAAAAACAATACATTTTAAATATTATTTTGCAGTAGGTGATCTTTTGATGCCATCCCCGACTCCCCGTGTAATATCATATCCATTTTACCTTTACTTATCATAAGCACAATTCATTCACAAAGCACCTCATTTGTTATGACATCCGTTATATTATTCCCTCAGTATTTGAATATGATAATTTCCCGTATTCCGTTATTTACTAAAGATTTCAGACATTATGTAGGATGGATAATAATTCGAAGCCGGACTAATCCAATTACATTGAATGTGTTGTGCGTGAATAGCTTCGATAGCAAACTTTCATTGATACCCTCAATTTTGTTTCATCAACAATTTTACAAATTACCATGATATGGATTCAAATATGATGTATAAAATAAAACGATTTGAGAGCAAAAAAAAAATACAAAAAAAGTTTTATATTGTTTGTTAGCCGCTTTACTTTATTTAATTATATCCCTGTTTTCGTAATTAGTGCAATTACTTTTGCGATGTCCATTACAAAAGACTCCGTATTTGATGTTGTGAGAACATATTTTCCGTAGTGCTAGCCACAAGTTTATCTAAAGATAGAATTGGAAACTTCATTTGGGTGTTGAGGGTACCGGGTAGTATGCTAGATATGTCATTATGTATATGATCTTGTGTGTGTGCATTTCAGCTTTGAACCAGTAATCATTCGGACGGACAGACAAATAAAACAGACACGAGCATCGGATGATAGAAGAATTAAACAATGACTATGGCTAAGTTTGTGTTTTACATCAACAAAAGTACATGTAAATTATTTAGTGCTGAAATAATTTCGGTAAAGTATCTAGCCAGGCTTAGGCCAGGCATCGATCCCGTAAAATCAGATCAGCAATACATTAACATTTCTCATAAACGGTGAAGACGTAGAAAGCTTTTTATTTGTTAGAGACGTTTCAAGTTTGATCAAGAAGGACACAAAATCGTTAAAATGTGGTAACACGAGTACAAACACCGATCCCGAGATTAAAGGAATCGGATAAAGTTACAAGATGTTGGATCCTCTCGAAACCCACCAAGCCCATATATTTTAAATGGACAACGAACACATGAAATGCCACCTGTTTCTTGTACCACGCCGATGAGAACATAGAAGAATTAAAATACCTGGACGTGTGTTCGCTGTATCCTCCTGTGTGCAAATGTCGTCACATTCGACTCGGACATCCACAATTGAGGACGGAACTCGTCAGCGTGGAGAACATTCGACGATACGAATTTGTACCGTCCCGTTTTACCTTACGATTGCCAAGACACGTTAATGTTTCATTATGAAGCACTTGTGCTGAAATTTGTACCAGGACCAACCTTGTCATCACACTTAGCACGAATGCGTATTGGCGGGCATTTTGGTCCTTCCCAAGACAGAATATAACTACAAGGTGACGAGACTCATAAAAGATTTTTGCAAACCAAACGAAATTCAAAGCGTAATACTTTGAACAGCACTTTTAGCCACATGGAGAAAAACGAAGCATGGCGATCGTTTACGAAAGGGATGTTCAATTATTTGCCTGATCCTCCTTGCAACTTTGAAATTCACGACCAAACTAAATACATGAAACATGTAATCAATTACTAAAAAGAACTGGAGTTTGCAGTGACTGGTGAATTTAAAAACCTCATTATTGCGACCTATGTGTAAAACCTTTGCTCGCTTAGCAGCAAAGAGGATGGAGAGACCAAATTTTCAAAGAAAAATAAGACTTCTACGGAAACCGAAACTATTTCAGACAAACCGAAACTATTTTAAACCGAAAATATTTCACAAAAAAATGGCTGCTACAGAGACAGAGTCTCCTTAGCAAAGAGGGTGGACAGACCGAAACTATTTCAAGCCAACCGAAACCAATTCAGGCAGACAAAAAAGAGAAATAGTTTCGGTTTGTCACGCTATACAACCCGGCACCGATGTCGCTGTGGAGATGAATTGTTATGGAAAACTCTTTACGATTTCAACCGAATATTTGATCAAGTCCGATACGATATCGTGTTTTCGGATCTGATAAATTTATAGTTATAAATCCTTGCGGGATAGCCTGAGCACTACTAAAGAAATTTCGAAATTGATTAAAGTCTATGTCACCGTCACACCAATATTGATAAATAGTTTGTAAAGTGTGTTTTCCAGTTCCTTTAAACACACATACTAAATTGCAATTTTCTCTGATTACACTTGGAATCTGTGCTTATTTTTCAGTGACATATATCACGTCTGTGTTTTTAGGTCGTCCTCCAGAAAATATTTCCCCAGGGGTTTTTTTTGTCGTTCCAACATGACATCATCGTATACAACAAGATTATTAATATTTCCATCAATATCATCAATGCACGGTGCTTCCTCGATATCCGCGATAAACTCAATGATATCCTCATCGATTTCCGATTTAGCTATCTCGTTAAAATCCTTTATCATGCAAAGAAGACAATATACAGCTTTGATTTTCAGGTTCACATTTTCAAGTATGAACCACTTCAAGAAGAATATTATACCAATGATACATCTGTCAATATCACGTTGTTTAACATGTCGAAGTGTGAGCTGTCTACAGCCCGCTGTACAACATGCCAAACTGTAATTTTTAGTAGCCATAGGTAATGCTCACATTTACGCTGTCAATTGCTTGTCTTATAACATGCAAACGTGTATGTTGTGAAGAACACGTTGTATACATATTAATAGATTAATGCCGTAGTTTCACATATTTTAAAATAACGACTGCGTCATTGAAATATTAAATTTGCATGAATTGCTCAAAAGCACTTGATTCATTAAATTATATGACACTTCCAATTATTTCAAACATGGCTTCCGTTCGTTTTTTGCAAACGTTGACTTTGTTCAGTGTTCTTTTTAATATTAGATTGAATACAATACATTTTGAAGGTATACCAATTTTAGGTCTAGAACTGATCTTCGGATAGTGGTACTGTGACAGTCTGAGCTCGTGCCCTGCACATGATGATTTCGCCAGAATTTTAAATATTTATATACATTTGCCCATTCTGATATTTCACAGAACAATATTTGTTCATTGGAAATCACGATATGTATTGCTTTTATATGCATGCGGTCATGATATAGATCGTCTGAAACACATTGGCGAAATTCATTGATTGTATAACAGTATTATTGTCAGACAAGGTAGGTTGTGCATGGTTTTGTCTCATAATATGAAGTCGTGAATAACATGTATGTTGTAAAGTCCCCTCAGTGTTAAGTGAGTTGCATCTTTGCGATCAGGACCAATCATTTGTTTCCAAAAAAGAAATCAAAACAACTTCACAAATGTTAGAACCCATATTCACCCTGATAATTCAAATCATTTCTGATATAGATTGTATGATTTTTCCAAAACTCATGAAAGTACCAAATTAGTAATTATTTCCTAGGACACTCATCTAAAGGTATTCAGCATGCAAAATCACACAATGACGATTTGGTTTCAAACCCGCTACAATTGCATTTTCGAGCATCACATGTAACTCGTAAACGTTTCATGACACACAAACAGAAATGTTCACATATGCACGAGATGTTATGAGTTACAAACCATGGATATTAATAGGCTTTGCGACATGGAGAAGAATTAGCATTGACAAAACAAATAACCCATAACTAATTACATTCATTACGTATTGTACATTTTGGGGTTATCTAATTAATTCAGACATGGTTGAAATCCTGGTAACATATTTTGAAATTTAACAACCATATATTGTATATAAAACACACAATTTAAATTACGTAGTATATGATTTGAACTGCTACAATTTATATATAGTTGACACTAAAATACGTTTACTCTTTCGGTGGCAGATCTATATTCTTATGCAAATATAATTAATACATTTCTAAGTTTTAAAGGTATACTTAAAACATTGTAGGTCTTCTTTGTACTCTTGAATTTCAGTCAACTCAGAACGAATATCATGTCAAAGCTGTAATACATTCGTTGCTTAAACATCCAAAGTGTAAGCTATATAGAATGCCAAAGTTGTAATGCACCTGTTGCTTACAAATCTAAAGAGCACGCTATATAGAATGCCAAAGCTGTAATAAATTCATTGGTCAACAATCCAAAGAATAAGCTATATAGAATGAGAAAGTTGTAATACATCCGTTGCTTAAACATCCAAAGAGTAAGCTATATAGAATACCAAAGCTGTAATACAGCCGTTAAATAAACATCCAAAAAATAAGCTATATAGAATGCCAAAGCTGTAATATATTCATTGCTTAAACATTCAAAGAGTGAGCTATATAGAATGCCAAAGCTGTAATACATCCATTGCTTACAAATCCAAAGAGCGAGCTATATAGAATGCCAAAGCTGTATTACATCTGTAGCTTACAAATCCAAAGAGCATGCTATGTAGAATGCCAAAGCTGTAATACATCCGTTGGTTAACAATCCAAAGAGTCAGCTGTCATTTGGCTGTATCGAAGTCCAAAGTGTATTACTTATTTGAACATGGTATTCATTAACTTGAAAATAGACCGTAGAATTACTGAATGGACGGATATAATAAATCTGTATTAACTATTAAACGCATTTTAAAACTATAACTAAGAGCGATTGTTTGTACTAAAGATATTATCTCTCGCGTTCGATGACTTTTTTTGTTTTAAAACAAGACATATTGTCCTTGTTCGAAACATTTACGAGGATCTGAATAAACACTAAAAAGTGCTGAGAGCTAAGTGATACAGATGGAAGGATTAAATTTTGTCCAGTCTTGGAAAAAGTGTATGTCCTATATATGAAATATTTATCAATACAATAGCCAGGTCAACACTCATATATTAAAGTCATTGTCAGATATTCCCCTTAAAATATCCTCTCTGATTATTAAATTTGTACGCATTGGTGACATGTATAAATTAATAGACAGTTAATGCAAATTACATGACAAGACCGTTTAGCATATATTGATTTGAATTATGTCATTTGATTTCGACGTGGTAATGTATTACCATTTAGACGCATACGTTTTGTTACGCAAGTAATTAAAACGAAAACCAAACAATGCTACTTCAATGCTCAATGTATAAACTTCGTTGCGTTTACTGAATGTTGTTTATTATTATTTTTTGTTAACATTTGTAAAATGTGTTTTCCTACCTGAAGTGTCATTCTATTATGAAATAAAGTCGTTTACAATGGAAAGCATTACACAAAATACAGACTATCGAATGAAATTTACAAGAACAATCACAGTGATACTTACTAAAGACTGTTATGTATAAGAAACCTAACAGAAAAACAGACCATAAATGTATGCACACTTCTTAACGCTTCCACTTCCATACCCTGTTATATTATAGTTTCCACTTTGTCACGTTTAGCTCTCATATCATTAGCCTTCCTGAATAGTTTATTTGAAAAGAGAAAATAAGTCACGTGTTGTTCTCCTGAAGTAAACTATTATAAAGGAACATTAAATCTGTCAAAAAGGGATAGCACTAACTCCATCCAGCATATTTAGTTAAATGTTATCACCTAAGATACAGATACATTGATGATACTACTTTGCATGTTTTAAAGTATATTTTAATTCATTAATTCTGCTTAAAAACCGTCTCCGTTTAGTGCTTCATGTATTGACCAAAATACCAAGTTGTTTTCGTTTAAATGTTACCTTTTTTTACCGATAAATGTTAATTATTCCTTACAAATGTATTGTGAGGCATTTCAATTTTCTGTTATTGACAGACATTTAAAAACATTCAATAGGTTGATTAAATTAAATGTAATGTTAACAAGGCAGCATCAGAAACAAAAATAAATCTGAATCAAAATTAAAAGATATATTCGTCATAAAGAATGAATCCCCTCAAGCAGAACATTGAAACATTGTTACGGTACAAAAAGAATGTCTTACTTTAGATCAACAATATAGACTGAAACTGTCGACGAAAATTTTAAAATAAGCGTATGTGCTAATTAGTTGATGATGCTTCAATTTGTAAATTTAATATTAAATTGCAATAATAGACTATAATATACATCACAATGTTGAGATTACGTTCCAGATTATGTTTTTACAACACAATCGGTTTCATAATGTTGTTTAATAGTATGCTTACTTCACGGCATATTTTCATCACTTGCAAAACAGTTAAAGTCTTCTGTGGCAATACATCTTAGGCGATCAAATTCTATTTGATCTTTATATAAAGTTTGGTAAAAAAATTAAATATGTTTTGTTATGAACATTCACCAGTTCCCGATGTGAATGTGGATGGGGTAATCATGTTTAATGTCCAATAGAAAATATTGTCAGTTGGAACATGTTTTGTAAATATACTTATTGTGGCATTTTAGAAGAAATTATTTTCTGTTGTTAGTAGTTGGAGTCATATTAGGATAGCTGTTGGAATCCTTTATACCAACCATTATTCAAGGCTGCTTTCCCTCGATTTTAGCAAAAACAAAAAATCAGGGTTCGAAACTAACATCTATATTAACTAGTAAAGATCATTAACATGACAAAAGACATACTAGTCCGCAGCAGAATACGTTAATCCTCAAAACACGTGTACATAACTCAACAATAAAGATACATATGATACACATTGTAAATTATATTGATTTGCCATCAGTTTGTAACAAATCAAAATCTTCGCCATCCGATTCTGAGTATTCCTTCATATACAGATGTCTACAAGAGTTCCATAAATATATAGCTGGTACTGGATCATAATCGGGAAGGTCGTCATTTAAGAAGTGAATAGTTAACAAGTCATTCAATACACTGCTGCGTGATCTGCATCTCCAATCAGATTTCGTTATTTTCATTTCACTGAATCCCCGCTCAGCATCTGCAGACATGGCTGGAAGGGTCAACACAATATCCACCAGTGCAATAGTGCTAGTGTGACTTTCTTGAAAGCTCTTAAAATCAGATCATTGTACGTTCTTTACCTGACATCCACAAGCATAAATTAAACGTTAAGTTGCCACTTGTCTTCAAACTTGTATGAAATGAAGCCTGCCATTGTCATGACTGGGGAAAAATTTTCAAGCAGAGAATTAACATACTCATCACCAAATTCAATGTGATCTGAGTCTCTTGGACTTGATATAGACCTTATATGATCTTTTAAAATTTAATTCACAAGAAAAAAAGTTTCTCTCACATTTTCATTGTATTACAGAATTAAATTATTTGTTGACGTAAGTCGATAACAATTGGCGGCTCATGGGTAATACAACTGTCTTAAAATTATTCCTACAAATTACAGCGTCGTTTAACATTTCAGCTGACTTTATTTATTCAGTTTCATTGCACCGTGTAAAGATTTAAAATGTAAACATTTGAGAACTTTTTAGTGGTCAAAAACAATCATTTTAAATATCAGCTGATTTTGTGAACATTTTTTTAAAAATACTATTAGGAAGGGGGGTTAGCGTCCTTGAAAAAAAACGGTATATTTTGGGGGCAAATAAACCATATATGGTTAAGCAAATAATGAAACATATTTTGGTCCAGAATAAGGTGGAATTCAATTTTTCCATAAACGTTCTCTGGGATTAAATAATAAGTCTGATTCTGGGACTGATTGGACATTACAAAATTTGCACTTGCAAAACGGATGGAAGGAGTACTATTCTGTTAGGTCTAGAAAGATATGTTGTCAATCGAAAACCAAAGAAATGCAAATGTAGAGATGAATAAAAGAAATATAAATACTACTGCAGAGGGGAGAAAAAGGGAGTAAAATAAAAGAGGCAACCACATTCGGAGAGACAATATTGAAATGCAAACTGTAAGGAGCAAAAATACTGCGAAAGGCAAACGGATAGAGATAGAAAAATACATAACTAAATTTGAATACAGACATACGAAAAAGGAAAACACTTAGGATATCCTTCTCGTACAGATTATTTCTATTCATTAACTCGCAACATTTGTTTGAATATTGTCATTCTCTTAGTAATCTGGCTACACACCGCATTCTGCAGCGCTCAACACCAAATTTCAATTCGACACTACTTTTACGAATCAAACATCCAATTAGATTGATCCGAATTCCTTATCGCTTCCCTAGTGCGCTTGTAGTGAAATAATGGTCGCTCATTTGTCATTGTTTCGTAATAAGAACTAAGCAGCAGAATAAAACAACAAATATTCAAAATGGTCTTATATTTTTTAAAGATCGCTGTCATTGTTAGATTTTGAAAGCATTGCATGTGCTGGATGAAACAAACCCAGTCTTTACCTAATCGTTTCATACGTAGTCCTCTGATGTGGTGGCCTTTCTCGGAATAGAGAATTATTGAATTTCCGATGTTGATAAAATGTTTATATATTATCGATGATTCCCTACTGATGTATGGCTTGATTATTATTTCTAACAGTCAATTTGCTGCCCCGATGTAGTCATTCTCACAATCATTGCTCTTGATACAATACACCACATCACATTTCTTCAATTTTGTTCTTTTGACCTTCACACGCGTACTTTGTTGTCATAGAGAGAGTTGAATGGCCTGTGATATAAATAGAACCCATGTTGGTTAACTCATCTATCTAGAGTTAATTATGTGAAGAAATTGATAATGTTGTTTAACTACAAAAAGCATATCAGAAATTAGGAAACGATATTACACCCTCAATAAACTAAATTGATCAACACATCAAAACAATGTCAGAAAGACCATATTATATATGAAACACTGCACAACCGTCCACAACACTGCTGAATACATCACGAATCTATATAGGCTAGATAAAATTCACACAGAGTTTGCACCACTCCAGCCTACGGTGTCAACGACGGGCACTGTATTGTATACTTGCCACAATATCTAAGTTATGTTATCAGGACTATAATGAATAAAATAGTCAAGAGCCTACACTATTCAAAAACGATTAGGGACTTAGAGGCACCAACATATGGAAAAATGGTATATTGTGATATATCAGCACATTTTGAGCGTGATCAGATCAGAATTAGAGGTGGACAATGCTCTGAAATCTACAATTATATATATATATATATATATATATATATATATATATATATATATATATATATATATATATATATAGATAGATAGATAGATAGATATATAGATAGATAGATAGATAGATAGATAGATAGATAGATAGATAGATAGATAGATTAACTCCTACACTCTCAGCCGAAATGTCGATCACTGTCGCACATTTTCAAATTACTATGTTCAGATGTTTTTTTCTTGTGCACACTTGCATTTAGTCATTGACCGTTCATACGCATACGGAATCGTGACGTATACATACAGAAGCAAGGATAGGTAACTTTTATCTCAGGATCACTGGTCTAGGATCTTAAAAATTTAATACAGAAAAAGCAAAAAAGAAAGCCAAGTCACATGTAACAACTCACCTATTTCCCTGAGTAAAGATTGTAATAAGAAACCAGAACATGTTACACATAAACAAATTATTTTTCAACACAAAAGTATCCCGTTGATGCATTGTTTCATACAGTACAGGCTATACTACAGTAGAGGATTGCGGCCTACCCTAATTGTAACTTTCACTACCAAGCATAGATGCAGAAATTACCTTATTTACTGTTATGTATTTGTAACCTGATATTTTCATTATTTACATGGTTAGAAACCTGAAATCATGTTTTCTTCTGAATCATGAAAAACAATTCGCTTCAGATTGTTGAAATAAAATATGGTTTAGCGGCCTGGACGTACGCGAACGCTATATAAAAGTTGTCTTTTCCACCAACTGGAGAGAAACATGCGCTTAGTTTTGTTGTTTATATTACATAACATTATACTGTTACATGCTTGATCTTTATTACATTCCGCATCACTCACTCAGACTAGAACTAAACACGTGCCTCATTTTACGTCCGCACGTCAAACGTTTATAAATCCCAATTCCTTTTCATTTTCGTCTTTATAATACATATTTTCTGCTACTTGAAAAGTCTCATAGCTCCTAGTGAGATATAAGTGTTATGTTTAATTAATTTGTATTACATGTCGGCTTTTTTAATGATTGTTTGCTATGTTTATCTGTATACTGTACTTCAAATTAACCATGACTAAAACGATTACTTTATGGAAAGGATGTAATAATTGACTAAGTGATGAGCAAAGGGACCAAAAAGAAGATTTATTGTAGATAACATATTTTGTACACACTCGTATTAAAATATGTTCCAAAATGCAAAACCATGTTGTGATGTGCTAGAGCTTGGGAAGAAACTGAATACAATAAACTTCGAAACGTGTTAACATAATTTTCTGAAACTAAATAGAATTGCTGAATGTAATATACGTTTCATACAATATAAAAGGTTTTGTATGACCCCCAAACACTGACTATTGCACTGGGTTCTGGTGGAGTTCCCGGCTACATTCTGACATGGTTAATTTTCGTTTTATTTTCCACGGTTCAGTGACTGTTATTTCGTTTATGTTGAACGTATGTGAAAACTATTTTTTAACAAAATGATGGTTGTATAGTTATATTTGTTTAAACACCTATCGATATGCAACTGTTACGGTATCAAATGGAGGCTACTAAGGATGCAAGTAATTCTTTTAAAATTGTTTTTGCTAGGAAGAGGCGTAGGTACCAAAGTTAAAATGACTTGATCTTATAAATAACTAGAGATAATATCATCCTCATGTGCGTTTGCAACAAGCCTCCAATATGTTTTCTTCTCAACAAGTGTTAAGATTATATTCCTAGCTATATTACTTGATGCAAAAAAAATTAAAACCTCATTCTTCAGATTTTGTGCTTTCATGCATAGCTCAAAAGTTTAGTTGGTTGTTTTGATTTGGGACAATTGTTGTACTACATCTGTTGTATGTTGTATCCATTGTTCATTTATAAATGCATCGTTCAGGACCAGCTTGATGGTGTCCGTGTGTTGATTGAAGGATTGGCAGGTTTTTTAAGATTGTATGGCTGATTTCCTAAAGACGATATTAGTTTCGTTTTCTATATACTTTATATTTGATAAATGTGTATTAGACTCGCTGTACTAACGATTTGTCCGTTTTTAAATTCCAACATTACTTTCATTTATGGGAGAGTAAAACGTTATCTGGTTAATTACCTATCACACATGCTACTATTTATATATTTCCATGAGTTTAGCAACAACTGCTATTTTTAATGTTGAGAATCTAAAATAGTAGTTCTCGTTCGATGGTTAGTTACTCATCCTCTGTGATCTCAAACGCAGTACATTTATTTGTTAACAGTATTGGCCGATTAAGCGTAGGCTAATTAAGTAACTGGTAAAACAAATTAAAAATTGGTCGTTAGTGATTTAGATTGTGGGAAGCCACTATCATCTTTGCGAACGCTCAATGATATTTATAGTTATGCAATCATCTGAAATAATATTTGGATGTCGGTGTTATATATTTATAAATTGTTGGTCTGCGATAGTTGTAATCTGTTCTTAAAAAAGGATAAAAAACATATGTGAGTCTTTCCTAAAACAAGAATGGAATTTGAGCGATTTACAGAAGCAGAAAACATGCACACTCCACCAATGAGCTTAGTCGAGGTCGAATGATCATCTCTTGTTATTTACCCTACATCCTTTACTTTGTACATATTTTCTTTAAATCCTAAATGAGTGTTGATTTAGTTTGATATGTGAATATTCCATCAACGCACTGTAACACACCGTCAAATATGAAAGCACTATATTCAAGATATCATCTTAAAACAATGTTAAACACGCATTGTTTAATTGATAGTGACATGCTTTAATGTAATTCGTCACGTAGTTTCGTTACTTGTATAATGATCTTGTATTGATTTGCTTTGAAAAAGTATTTGTTTTGTTTTGAAACCTCGTACTGCAACATAAACCCGTGAACAAATGAAGCAATGAAACAATGAAAAGAGATGCTTTTGATTTTCAAAATGTTATATTTGAAGGAAAATTTGTAGTATGTGTTGTGGGTTTGGATTACTGCCAAAGTGTGGCCCACTGGTTTAGATATTGTCAGAAATTATGGAAATAGCTGGATTTTGGAATCAGCAGCGTTACAACACATTCTTTGTTCAAGATAAAATAATGTTACTCATAGTGTCCATTGATTGAACTAAAATTAACAATATTGTTTCGAATACGTTTCATTTAAGGAGAAATATCAATCATCATTCTGAGACAAGTCATTTCTCCCTAGAACGGACCCCAGTCCTTGATGACCTTTGGTGGATGCACGACATATGACGAACTCAGTGTCTAGCGATTTGGTCGACAGTTGTATTTAGCCGTAGCAAGACGTAGTCCAACTAATTAGGGCACATGTTTGTCATATAAGAAAACAATAATAGTTTTTTTTTTAAAACTACGGTATATCTCAGCTGGTTCCATTTATCCTATTGGGATAATCAAGTTAGCATTTTTAGCATTTTTGGCATGAGTGTGGGTAGACACACTGTACAAAAGAGCATATAAATTTGTAAATTGTTTCCAAAAACACATAAACCACCTTCTGCAACCACAATGATAATATAAGTTTATGAGTTGGAATTTGTTTAAGATTATATTTTGTCTTGTGTCATCTGAACATTCGCTTATCAGATTACAACAACGTAACTATTATTATGGCTGCCATCAGGCCATTGTCTTTAGTTTCTTGTTTGTTGTTCTCTAGGCTCGTGATCCTGCTGCCAAATAGTATGGGCTTTCGAAAAAATATCGTTTTCAAAATAGTATTAAAAGTAAGATTTAAATCAGGTTTTTGTAAAGCTAAGCGATTTCTTGTAGCCTTTGGTATTACCCGTTTTAAGTCAACAAAAGAATAATCGAACTCTGTTTTCCAATATTGTGTTCAGTCATAATTGTTATTCACCAAAGTAATAACTTTTCAGTGCTCAAAAATATATCTGCGAACATTTCTATAATGTCTGCAAAGTCAATAAATAGCTGTAGAACACAATTTATTTCTAACTGGTACATGTTTTCTAGTGCCCAAACTGATTATCAACGCATGGGTAACGTGTATATTTAAGTTTTAATTCATTTGTTTTTAGTTGGCAGTTATAGTTAGCATTAAACAGAACAGTGTTCATAGTTACAAAGACATTTAGAAACGTCTTGCCACTTCATGATTGCGGACTACACAAAACCTTCGCAGTACATTATTATGCGCCTAATGACCGATTATCAAAGACATGTTTCTTTTTGGCATAAAGTGTCTTCCACCATGCCGTAACGAATTTTTGAATTGTGGTGCATGACTTGAAATCGATTAGTATCACTAATACTATTGATTGCAGGAATTCATGACCAGATAACGTATGCTAGATTCCAATAAACATTCCTTAATGTATATTTACGTTTGAATGTCAAAAATTATTGTACCGATAAATCAGATTAATGTATTCCGATATGCGAACATCAAAAAAGGTATCTTTTCTTAGTTTTGATAAGTTGTATTTTATATAACTACCTCACCTCTATTTTCTCATTTAAAACAGCACATCAAATTGTAATGTTTTCTTGAATGCATTATTCGTTCTTCTCAATGCGTTCGTTCTAATGATATTTAAACCTCGTTAATTTTAGACATTATTTATATTGATATGATGTATTTTACATCTTATATATCAGTCTTACGATGCCTCAGCTGAATCAATAAAAACCGATTGTATCAAAATTATAATCTTATATACACATTACACCTGAAGTGATCGGATTTTATCTTAACTATGTTGTGTAAATAAAATCGCATTCCTTAGTAGTATATGTTAGATACTTTTGTGATGAGTTGTATTTACATTTAAATATTCTCACAGAATTGTATAATTATGTATTCAATATATATGCTCCGGTTTTGTTTTGAACACAACGATACCCGAAGGCGATACCTATCTATCTATCTATCTATCTATCTATCTATCTATCTATCTATCTATCTATCTATCTATCTATCTATCTATCTGTCTGTCTGTCTGTCTGTCTGTCTGTCTGTCTGTCTGTCTATCTATCTATCTGTCTTTCAGTCTGTCTGTCTATCTGTCTACCTATCTATCTATCTGTCAGTCTGTCTGTCTATCTATCTATCTATCTATCTATCTATCTATCTATCTATTTATCTATCTATCACCTTGAATTGTGTTGTGTTGTATACCTAACCCGGTTATCTTGTTACGAGTACACTATGTTGAAGTTTGGTTGAGAAAACATCAATTTCACGTAAAATACTGGAGAAAATAAGGAATGAACATTGTGTACATTTTATAAAATTTTGGAAAGTTAAAAGTTAGAAATTTGTCGAATGGAGCCAACGGCCGTTAGCAAAACATATCCACTATATGATCCACGTATACCAGCTAGATGAAGGCTGAAGCATCCAATATTACCTGCGTTAAATTGTAGTTTAAAAGCTTGTGTTCATCAAGTTATAATTTGACTGCAAGAAGTACATCAGGCGTCAGTTAATGCAATGGCTTCAAACTTAAGCCATGTCGATCGATCTCTAGTCTCTTTAGATTAATCATGGTAGTAGGTCATCAAACGTTCTATATTTTATCTTGCTAGATATATTTAGCCCTTACAATAAGGAATCCTGATAACTGTTTTAGTACTGGCCAATTAAAATATCAAAACAAATTCTTTGTAAATTTTTCAAATCGGCAACTCTTTCTAAAATGGAATACGGAGTGCACTGAGTAGACTGGTTATATGTCATTCGGTCTCATTCGGTCTTTACTAAAACATTATAGGAAACCAAAAGACAGCCGCTACTACATTTGGGTCCCCATCATCCGTCCCAGTTTAAGTTTATGATATAGATATATAAAAACAGTGGGTAGTAAGCATGCGAGTGTACTAATCGACCTCATTATCAACCTCATTGAGGACTCCTTTTCATCAAATCTATCATACACAAGACGATGGATGTAAACATTCTGGAAAGCTAGCCTCTGGATCGATTTTTAGTGTGACTTAAGTTGACATTTTCATTTATAGATAGAACTTATCTAAGACTTGTAACTTTAAAATGTATACGTGACGTTACTAGCCACTTATCTACACAGTAACGTAATCGATTGAAGAAACAAAGTCTAGAGCTGAACGTATTCTAAGGATGTGTCCTAATTTGAATGATGATAGTCCAATATAATACCATTCGTCATTGTAACTATTAGGATCACGTGTTTGAAGAAAAACTGGCTAATATTGAAACCTGTCTGCTGCTATTGGTAAACAGCTCGTTCCATCTTCGACACATAAATTGATCCTTTGTTCTTGATTATGTCTATAAGGTGCGAAGGAAGCATAACGGAACATGCACACAGCTACTTCTAACTAGTTGCGTATAGTTCCCTCTCAATACTGCACTCCATCCAACACCGTACTAACTTACAGTATTTATAGCGGCTTAGAAGACGCATCAGTACTTAAAAGTATTTTCATTATTAATGCAATATGACAACGAATACAGTGAAGACAACACATTCTGTTATATTCATTTATGTATATCCTTATTCATAGTTTGTACAATTATTTTTATAACCCCGCCCTTAAAGTATTTTCATTATGGAGAAGGCTATAGTATATTGAGGTGTTCGTTGTGAGCAGTAATTGTTATAGCTGAGGCTAAATCTCATCTTGACGCCTAAAAATAAAATAAAATAGTTTTGGTTAAATAAAATAAATTAGTTTTAGTTAAAATGAAATAAATTAGGTTTAGTTAAAATAAAATAAATTAGTGTTAGCTAAAATAAAATAAATTAGTTCATGTTAATACAGTGATGATTTTAAAATCAAATAGAAGACAAAACTGTCAGGCATAAAAACTGCGCAGTTTTATTATTTTCTTTTTTGCACGCAGCCATGTTTGTCTTTAAATAAAAACTAATGC
This sequence comes from Unio pictorum, assembly GCA_030141615.1. NCBI lineage: Eukaryota > Metazoa > Mollusca > Bivalvia > Unionida > Unionidae > Unio > Unio pictorum. The sequence goes on along the minus strand of JARLTB010000248.1, from coordinate 1,835,776 downwards.
CACGGTCAAGCCTTTGACCACAATAATGTATGGCAAAGACGATTATATTGTCTAATCTGAATTTCACACTCAACTTTGGTCTACCAGGCGAAAAGGACTAGAATACAGATATAATTTAAATGAATGGACACTGTTGGTTTTGTTTCCATCATCTTGTGGAGATATCAATTAAACAGAGTAAAAAATCTCTCATGAATTCTATTAAACTTGACAGCACAAATCAAATCATGAGAGATAAACATATCTGCAAAAAGGCAAACGATACAAATCGACAGGTTCTAAACTATAGTACATCCGAGTGAAAAACTTCTATATACGGCAAGACAATTATATGATATCTGCTCATCAAATGAAATGGTGAGCTGTAATTTGTATTTCTCAGCAGATGTGTCGTAGCTTCTTGTTTGATTGGATGAAATGAGAAGAGACTACATTTAAACTGTTTCAAATCTATGATGTGTTCCAGTTATGTTATAATCCCACTTCTTATTTATTAAAAAGAATACCACGTCTTCGAATTCACTGTCGTAAAGTTTGTACTCTCAAAGCAATGATAATCAGTCTTGTACATTTCAGGCTGAATTGGTAAATGACAAACCTGGGCTGTACGGAATCAAGAGATATGACATGTATCTAATATCAATAAAAATGTTGACATCATAATGGAACCAGCAACATAAGTCTGATATATATCAAAATATATTAGATTTTCCAGATAAAAAGCTAAACAAATGTGTTCAGTCTTAGGTGAGCATCTTTATAATTGTCTTATGATCTGACTTAGTTGTTAGTAAAGGTTATATTATCAATGATTTAATATATGCAAGCATAACTTAACGTAAGACAGACTCTATTGAATATCGATACATATGACAAACGTAATATTTATTATGTCAATCAAGCTTATTTGAACATACCACATAATGGATAACGGGAAAAAACATCGCTAAACATTTTATATACCAGTTGAGTAATTTTAACTTTTATGTTGCTTAGAATATAATATTTACGTGTATTGCACGCCATACTTGTATGTTATTTGCCTCTAAAAAATAATAGTTTTATTATATGCTGGGAGCAAATAAAATAGCAATAGTTGCTGTTTCTTGATGGCAGATATTAATATTAAGCCGAGAATGTCCTTGACAAAGCGACATGTTTGTGATATATTCCATATATAAATGGAATTCAAATGCGATCCGCATTATCAATTTCGTAAATGTCTAAAACGTAGAAGCAAAATATCTCCTTAAATATGTCATTATTAAAATTAACATTTCTGATATGAGAAACTAAAACTATTAAAACTAACATTTCTGATATGAAAAACTAAAACTATTAAAAGTAACATTTCTGATATGAAGAACTAAAACTATTAAAAGTAACATTTCTGATATGGAAAACTAAAACCATTAAAACTAAAATTTCTGATATGAAAAACTAAAACTATTAAAAGTAACAATTCTGATATGAAAAACAAAAACTATTAAAACTAACATTTCTGATATGAAAAACTAAAACTATTACAACTAACATTAAACTACAATATAAAAAACTTGCCCCTTTTGAACAATTTTCATTTAAATTTCGAGGTCATTCGTATCGTCTTCAAAAGCAGCAAACTTTCTAATACACACGCCTTCCAAGCACCACTGCAAAACATATGCAAGAAGAAAAGAAATATTTAAGATTTTAACAGCTATAACTGTCGGATTATTGATTTGTGAGGAGATATACGTAGCTGAATACTTTAAACCTGTCTGTGCGAATTGCTGCTCAACACTCTGAACGGTTGGCTTATCTGGCATATCTTAAAGAATCCAACATTTGGCCATAACGATTTACAGAACTACTTCTTGTTTCAAAAGTGCCATTTATGTCATAAAACTTAGAAATAATTTGTTCTATCCCATCTTGTAACTTTTCTAAATATAAATAGTAATTTTAGCAATGTCCACTCTGAATATCATGCTTGCCACAGTACTGACAAAACTCTTTTGAAAGCAGTTAGTTGCCTTCTATCTGCTTTGGAAAGCGGCATGATTACAAAACTCACACTAATCGACCTGACTGCGGCATTTGCCACAATAGACCACGATTTAATTCTTCCAAAACAGTATCGTTTGTTACCTATTCATGATACAACCGTATTATGGTTACAGTCACCAAAGCCCGTAAAAAGAAAACATTCCATATCAGTTTATCTATATATCGGTGTTCCACAAAGCTCAACCAATCTCAAACGTCATCGTCTGACATCGGGATGCTCACCAAATGTTCAAAATACAAATATATCTACTTAACGGATCAGGGTACCGTCCAAAGCATGGAGAGGTGTGGTTCATCTGCGAAGTCATATGTGATATTTATTAAGCTGCAAATGAATTATAATAAAACTAAACCTTTCTGATCACCAAGCAGAGACTGTATCATTGACTTCGTTTACCTCAAACATTGAGAATTGGCAAGACCAACACTCACCACGGTACATTTTCATTACACATACGTGTATTTGTCACGGACATGGCTAGATGTTTGGAGTTAAGACAAATCAGCAACTTTCGTTCAAGCAATTCCATGAAAACACTTGTTTGATCTTTAGTGCTTTCAAGACTGAACTGCTACAATTCAGTGCATGGAAATTAGCAGTGTTCAACTACAAGCAACCCATATAATATCTGCGAAACAAATTCATATACGTCAATTGACTCAAAGAAGCAAAAAAGATTAATATAGTGATGCAGAGTAAAACCGACACATCCCCTCTTCTAGACTCACATCCGCAGCCGCAATCCATTTTTCTTTGGTACACCTGCAACAACCGAATCGTACAGTCGTTGTGGAGCGGCTGTATTAATAAGTTTACCAACCGATGCCGACTTAAAGTATCTTGATAAATACCGTAACCGCTTCTAGTGCTTCTCGAGTCACTAATCGTCGTAGTCCATCTAGAAGTGATTGATTTGCTTAGAATCCCAGTTTGTATTCGATCCTTAGCAACGTTTACAATACATGAATGACTTGCATTGTAGCTTGCTTAGCACGATAGGTCTAGTTAGCGATAACGATGCAGACAATCTATGAGCAAAGCATCGAAATCCAGTTTCATATGTCGCGCATGCAGGTTTCTCGGGTTAGAAACGCACAGGGATGTATTATTTCCACATACGACAGTCATTATATATTAAATATTTGACCGATATATAATTTACATATGTATCGTCAATGTTTTGTTCGAAGATGAACAAGGTGCCAGCCGATTAACATGACATGACAGTTACAGTAGTGCCGCGTATATATTTATGAACAACGATGCCCATCCTTTCGGAACTCCATTCGCAACTACCACTATTGGATTCAGAAATATTAGATTCTTTGTTGGTTATTAATGTGAACCTTCGAGGAACTGCAAAGACCGATTCCATGTTCCATGCAAAGTTAAATAGTATGCCAGTTGACGAGGGTTCCTGCAGAAAACACAAATGAGTTATTTGCAAGTAGGGCACCAAATATCGTAATTTAATTTAGGCCATCTCTACTACAATCGCAGCAACGCTAATGCAGTCTACACTGTGCCTGATATTCTGTTAGAGGACAGGCGTAAAAATCGCCACACGTAATTACCGTTTCATTAGTGAGATTTTGATTATCGAGGAAACAATATGGGTTGCATTTACATCAACATGCTGCATCACAGCATTGGTTTTTTGTAAAGACACAATGCAACTTAAACACTTTAGAAATAATCATCGGTGTGGCAGGCTGGTAGTACTCTCTACAGTAACTATGTGGTTTTCTGAAGATCCTGATACATTCATCTACTTTATGCTATAGTTTAACTTGTCTTTCTATTCATGTTAGGGATGGTACACTCTTCACTGATAGTGTTGGCTTACTTTCTAATATCCTCTGTAAATTCCGCAATTTCTATTGTTGGCTCAATCAACGTTGAAACCTTTCATCAATAGTCCAGGGCACGGGCTTCTTGTGCAGTGTACGGAGATTGCAGCATACGTTTGACATTTTTGCTCTCTCCTGGGACATTTTAAACCAAGTCTTGGCATTCACGGGATGTTTTGGGGCGATATATTGCAAACTGTTTTATGATATTATTAACATTTCATATGATTGTCATGATTGTTAAATGGACCTCTGCACGTTTATGTAAGACACATTTGTGTCTGAATTCACATGATAAGTTCCGGTCAAGTCAATCGTGAAAAAACCATGGGAACTCTAATTATTCATGCAACTTGTGCCACATAAAGTCTGCAGCACATCAAGTCTTTCAATGACCCTGGGCAGCACTGACTCTGATTATCATATACATGTTACTGCTGCCATGACTCATTTTAGTAATGTGGGCGTATCGTTAAATAACATGTGTTTTATGTCTTCTGCGTGAAATAGTTACTAGATGTGAATTAATCTTTCTATACAAGTACCCAGTTTTCGATTTTGTATATACAGATACCCAAGAATAATTTATATATATATATATATATATATGTATATATATATATATATATATATATATATATATATATATATATATATATATATATATATATATATATATATATATATATATATATATATATATATATATTGTACAATATTTCGAAATAGTCGGTTCAGTACATACTATACGGCATGTGCGAAGTGCTTTCCATGGGAATAACCGAATGCTTCCAGTGCACAAACGATATCAATGTATACATGCTTCACGGTAGGTCAAAATCGTTACATTACGGAACGTCGTATCATTGAAGGGCCTACTTTAAGGACTTGCACATCGTCAGCTGTAGACGTGAAATTTTAATATCTTGTGTACAAGTTATAACTTTTGCACTACCACATTTATCTTTGAATATTTTCTATGTAGATTTTGTCTACGTTGTATAACGCAAATATGTTATATTCTTGTTTGTGACATAGCAAGAGATTTATATTGACAATTTAGTATTGTAGTATTCTTATTGGTAACGGTTCTGTTAACTTCTGAACTTGTGTATTGTTTTGTAATTATTGTGCCGATAATTTAATATGTAATGCTTAACATCACATGTAATCATACATCCCCATGTCATGCAGAGTACACGGCGTTAGTAATATTTTCAACTAAACAGAGATGACCAGAGTGACCGGAGTGATATCTGACCAGTGTGATCAGCTGAAAAAAGTGATCGGAGACGACGTGGTTTCAGCTGCAGAGCTAACCCGAAGAGTCAATAATATCAGCTGTGAAGCTGAACCATAGCAGCCGTAGAGTTGAATAGTGTTCCTGGTTGAGTAGCAGGTGATCGGGCGTTGCTGACCGAGATCGTAGGGCGCTGAACGCTTTATTGACGAACCTGAAACACTAACGGCGTTATTGACCAGTGTGACTGGTAGCCGAATGCATTGGTGACGGGAGTGTATAACTCCCTGCATATAATCTTATAGCCGTTGTCTAATTTATGGGGTTCGTAAAACCAAGTGTGTTTCTGGGAATGTAGTGATAAATTGTATATATTTTCCTTTTAGTTTTTATAATTTCACTATTTAAGTGAAAACATTTAAGCTGTATGAGTAAAATCCTATCTTTGTTTATTGCTGGAGACAAAGACATCATCCTCTTTCATGGTGAAATCAACTTATAGTATTCACCCATGTCTTTGTCCGTGCGTTTAATTTTAATTGATCCAATATTTGGATGATATACTAGCACATATTCATTTCTCATTCAACTTTTTTTTTAATAAACATTCTATTTGTATCACCATCACCTGTGTTATGTAGTAAATCCTTAATCCCACCCGCTAATTGTTTTACACTTGGATTGATATTTCACTCATGCATCACATCGTCGTAGACTGCAATATTGTTTTCATGGCGAAACCAACCATCAGGGGCATGTGCTTTATCGATACGAAAAAATAAATCAGCATTGGTTGTGGCATTGCTCTTCAAAGATGTTTTTAACCTCAACGCTTTTTAAAAATATTTCCTAACATCGGAGCACATTATCCCACACCGCAAACTCATCAACCGATCCCATTCAGCATGATTTGATAGTGAATGTGTTTGCACTGCAAAGTCGATGAGGTCAAAGTTATTTTTGTGATCACATTAAATAATACATTGTTTTATTATATAATCATGTCTTCATCTTGTGTGTGATGACACGTGAACTCATGATTTAAATCAAACTTACGTGCGAACCATTATTAATACAGTCGAAAACGTTAGTACTTGTCTTGAATGTATTTCAGACAAACTCACGTTTTTTTTAAACGTCATTCGGGTGTGATATCGCTGCTGCATTCACAATGCTATTAGTAACACCATGAAGCAATATTCTGGCGAAAAGTATACTCTTGGGTACAATTGCAGTGGGTCTCGTAGACGGCGTGATAAACGAATTGATTCTACCAACCAAACAAAACCCGGTGAAGCACCCGTAAATTTTGCCGATTGTGCATTTTACTGACAAGACACTAAATATCAAAGATCAAGATATATACGATTAATCCAGCACTGCGCGAGAATAGCTAATAAGCTCCTCAAATGAGGTATCAAAACCACGATTATTTGAGTAATTTCAACCTCTTTTCTGAGAACAATATAATCGAACCTAGGTATGTAAGAGTTGAAGCGGTTGTAGAGAAGTAAGCAATCACTTCAAGTGTAACTGATGTTGTTGTTAAGCATAGTTAATCAACCAGGCCTTGCGGTAGGTGTCTGTCTGTGCCAAGAGAGATTTTGCGTGATTGGTCTGGTGGGCGAATACGTAATGGGTTTAATCATTCTGATCTCTGTTTCTTTAACATGATCTTTATGTGATCGATAAGTTTGATTGTTGACATACACTTTTGAGCTAACCATACTTAGTGTTGCCAATATATATCGATAATCTGAGCCGTTGACAATGAAAAGCGATTGCAAGCATCGCAGATGCATTCTAATGCATTATATGCACTACCACTAGCAAGGTCACTTCTATAACAAGTTGATATTGGTAATGAATTTTTCGGCTTTATTGTTGCAATGCTCTGAAACGTTTTCATTCTGGTTAGAGATGTTAATTTACATCGTGTCTGTGCTTTTTAGAACGCTTTCATAGCGCACTCGTAGAACGGTTATTGTGGCATCGTTCGGCTAAAGACAACACAAAACATACTTCACGTCTTACTATTGCAAGGACATGGAAACACGATTTTAAGTATTTGTGTGTACCCGGAAATTTCGACAGTGGGTAATGTCGTGCTGCGAATACACTGCAGTCTTAAGTATTTACAATCTCCAAGCCGACTGGACCACCAAGAAAACCAGTACGTTAACATTTGGGACCGACAACGGATGATTCGTCCACCAATCAGGACATTGGTAGACGAATAATTGCAAGTTGATTTAGTGTACTATAATACAATATTGGTTTTAATACGTTACTAAATGACTTTGTAATTCGCAATTCTTAGTGTATCACTTTAGCATGCTGATCCATTGTGCAAGTTTTGACACCATTGGGGAGTACCCATGGTTGGTATCAAGCGGTGAGAAACTCATTTTAGCGTATCGGTAAACGCTAACGACACTGTATAATGTTTGTGGATTGTACGAATCCACGTCGCTCTCGCAGGTATTTCAAGATCATGTCATGTTTGAGATCGTTTTGCACAACGGCGATTGGGTTGCACATATCCTCTTCAACGCCACTGAAGCCACCAACATCATTCGAGTGCATTTTGTGGAGCAGCCTAATATTTTCTCTCTTTTTCTTTACCTGAGCATTCGTCTTAGAACTTACTAACAAATTTTATTTGGTGCTCTCAAGCAACGGATGATCTTTAGGATAATTGCTAGTATAATTGTTTTTTGCCAAACATGATTCGTCCATCATTGGATGTGACGTGCATCAGCAGCGAGTCTCGTTGGTTTAATATTATTATAGAAATATGCATATTTTACCAGCTTCGACAAGTCTAATACGGACTCTCCAATACAAATAGACCTTGTCAGCTTGCGTCTCAAATTTCTACAGTGAACATCCACAATTCAGCCATTAAAGATCTGGCTGGATTGAAATGCCAGTAAAACGAAAAGCTTTATAACATTACTGCTTGCAATTAAGGACAAGATCGATTCGAATCCGCTTGTGTAAATTATCCATGGTCTTTTTAAACTCAGCATTATTATTTAGTTTGAATATTTTCTTTGTCAAACGCTTTCGTATGTGACATATGTTCGTAGGTATGTATCCATCGGTATATTTTGCACCATCCATGTGTGCTGGCAAAGGGTGTTATAAATACTCACCAGTTGTAAGAAGAAAGTAAAGTTGCAAATGGGCCCTTCAGTGTTCCTATTTCAAAATCCTGAAAACGAATTTTTCTGTGACTAGAGAAAATACTATAGTTCAGAATGGAGCTTCAGTATTATACAACATTATTAATATATACGTGGATTATTAATATATAATTGGACACTAAATGTTCACCATAGCTGAGTTCAGAGAAATAGAAGATACAGTATTTGACATGGACTTAACTGCGCTTGTCACGTCTACGTAATTTCTTCCATTTGAGGTCATGATGGAAATTAGGGGAACACTTATGCAAGCTGATAATACCTATTATCCGGTCAACACCGCCATTATATTTCGTAACAACAATATCCTAGCATTGTTTAACTAAATAACGCGATGATTCAAGACATGGAATTCAAGATTCTGCTGTGTCATCGTACAACGCAAGTGTATTTTTAATAGATGAACTACGGTCGACACTCTTTATAACCGACGTGAACAAATTATCGAAATGAAACAACATTTGAGACATGAAATCGTTTAGAGACCCGCGTAACTCGTAAAATAAAAACGCTCGTGCTTGGAAGTATATATTCTTTTGTCTAGATGCGGCGACAAATGTAGGTGAGGACAATAACAGCCATCGTAGACACAACAGTCGGAAGTATTGTTGGGCTATATCAATAGTAGCGGTGACAGCAAATTAATATAGATAAGGCCTTCTTAACGAGTACGTTTTGATTCCGAACTTCTTGCAGCATCAAACGCAGTCTCAACACGATTAATAAACTGAATTCGGTGAAAAACAAATTAGTGTGGCCGAATTTGATGCCGCGTTGGGAGACATAGAAGAGCATCGCCATCTCCGAGCACAGACACAGAGCCACGCGAGTGTGTATTTACAGAAAACAAGAGCCGAAGAAGAATATAAATCAAAAGCGCGCTCGATATGCTTCCTTGGGTAACTTTGTTAACGCGGATTATTAATGCTATTAGTTCACGGGTTGCACATAGTTCGTTGCTTGCTGCCTAAAATAGGCAAACTTGATAGGTGATAGAAGCTATTTGCTACTACTACTTTTATCTGGTTCGTCTCAGAATAACCTACCTAAATATCAAAGCTCAAACCACAGCTCTTTGCATTAACCTTAGAATATGAATAACTCGTCCTATCACCGCACACTGCGATGTTACCTCATCTAGAAGCCCGTGCGATCCAGAATCGAACACCAAATATGTCCTACCAATAGTTGACTGGCTAATTTCAATATACTTATCTGACTCATCCATGTGTGCAGTCTATCAAGACGTTTACGATCTTTTCTAACATGAATATTCTCATTGTTTCCACAGTTAAAACGAAGTCATATGGACAACATAATTTTGTATATTAGGGTCCAGCTACGTACACAAATTTTCCATGCAACATATACACAAAAACAGTGTTCTCATTCAATAATTTTCTTACAAGGCAGTTATTTCTTCCTTTTAGAAACAAATTAAAGACTCGAATATGGTGACGTCTTTATTAATTGTCAGCATGTTTTTTTTAAATGTATAGGTTTTTTTTGTTTTTGTTTAGATTATACAGCGCTTAAAGCTTCCAATGATAAGTTGTATTAAGCCCATATTATTGTTATAATTCTAGCTAATATTATTGTTGCGTGTGTGTGTGTGTGTGTGTGTGTGTGTAAGAGAGAGAGAGAGAGAGAGAGAGAGAGAGAGAGAGAGAGAGAGAGAGTGAGAGGACCTTATTGCGTCCACATGTGGTTCCTCTAGCCGCTACGAAACGGTGCTGCAAACAATTACCCGTTATAGGACTCGTACATTCCAAGAAGCGACAAATATCGTCAGACACAACCTAAAAACAGAAATATCATGATGATGATCATTGCAGTGCTGATGACTAAAAAAGAGACATCTTGATGATGATCATAGCAGTGCTGATGACTAAAATAAGAGACATCTTGATGATGATTATAGCAGTGCTGATGACTATAAAAAGAGACATCTTGATGATGATCATAGCAGTGCTGATGACTTATACACTATTAAACCAGGTTTGATTAAAGGTCTAGACAGACAGAGTTCTTTTCATTTAACGTTTGCTTCCTCTGAATGCATCATAACTGGTGGGGTTGGGATGCTTGCGAAATGTGAAATCATTTCAGATTTACAGACATGGCATGTGCAACGTAAAGCATCCCAAGCTAATTTGGTCGCTTGTATATTAATTTTAATGTATTGTAAAAAAAAAATACTGGGAAAATTGTAATTTGAAAAAAACGTAATTAAATCTGCATAGATTACAGAAAGTTTTTTTTTTATAATAGATGTATCGAATACAATTATTCGAGGTGGCCTGTCGAGATCCGATTATTTTTGGTTTGATTACTCTTTCTAATCTCTACGTTCAGTACCAAATACAAACGTTTGCCAGTTTATATTTTTCTAGACACAACTACCAGAGAAACTAACTGTGTAGTTTGTAAGCGTAACATTTACATGTGAAATTAAAAAATATAATATTTTAAAGAACAACTAACATTTAAATTGGCATATGGTTTGAGGTATACGAGTGAAAAATGTAATTCATTACTAGGTCTACATGCCTTCGACTCTTTTGGTGATATAAGCATGGTGCAGATGATATAGTGGTCTTTCCTTATAGGCAAAGCAATGGTTGCTGTTTACCTGTGTTCGAAGTTCCATATAATGAGAATTAAAATTATCTAACATGTACGATAACATTCAAATTTGATAGAATAGCAATATAATATTAGAACACCTCAAATGAGGATTCTTGAGAGAATAAGGGTAGTAAACAAATAAAACATGCATCAAGATAGTTGAGGGGGCCCCAAGTGGACGAGTGGTCTAAAGCGCTCTCCGTTACAGATCACTGCCATCTCACCTCTGTCTGCGTGGGTTCGAGTCAAAGATTCAGCTAATGTAGTTATGTGAGAAAGGATGTCCGTAGCTTCTCGTGGGTCGGTGGATCTTTCCGGGATTTTTCCTGGGTTCTTCCTCCACCAATAATACTGGCCGCCATGTATAGCCTATCGTGTGCTAAAAAAATCGCGTTAAACCCTACAACAACAACAACAACAACAACAAGATAGTTGAGAAGCTGCCGTTGCTTAATGAACAGCATTCCAATTTCATGAAGATGCAACCAACCAACGCACCGACACACACACCCCCACACACACACACACACACACACACACACACACACACACACACACGCATGCAATATACATACCCCACAGAAATCAGATTTGGGTCCCTTAATGAGCTTACACTGGTGGCTAGGGGTATATGCCTCACCTGGCAGTCTCATCACATTCTTGGTCCATTCCTCTTTGTCATAAAAACCACCGATATTGGACACACATGTTCTGAAATACGCAAATTACCCGTTTACAGTGACATACCGATGTAAATATTACCTATCTAAATATCAAGGTATCTACCTACATACACATGCCTGCGCACATAAGCACACACACATACATATGAGCTACTTATAAACGACTAATGGTCATATTAGTCATTCGTATCAAAAGAAATCTGAAACAAATGTATAAATGTCTATATGTCTAAAGTTACATTGAACATACTTGCGCTTCAGTGTCCTCTTTATAGCTTTCATAGAGCAATTAGAGAAAAGCCATGGTTTTCTTGAATAATCCTGGTCTTTCTCGAATACTGGCGTTTTTGGAGACATAATATACATATCGTCAGCCGGACAAGCGACAGCACTCTCCTCTCCATCGTGGTCTGCTCCAAGACTAGAAATATCAAGTTAATATTGTGCATAAATGTACATGCGAGGCAGCGTATATTTGATAATCACATCTTCTATTTATCGCTTTGTCTATCGCGGTGAGTGTCAGTTAACCTACAAAACAAATCGTATTTTTACATCCACGTGGTGCGTTCATTTTACATTGGATTTTATACATGAAAAACCTTTCAAAAACACAATTTACAAAATGATAGGTTGAAAAACTTTACTTTATTATGCAATAATTTGATTTTCAAAAATAAAGATAAACATTTCGAATGATATTAATATCACAAAGTAATTATATCATTTGCTCTCAAGAAATTTTATATTTGACCAATGTCATGATGTAATTTCCGATTTATACACCTGTAATTTAATGTTGTAACATTATTTAGCTGGTAATATTAGTAGGTTTCCATAGCACCAGAATGGTCTTGTATTCTGCAGCTCGTATCGTTAGTAAGTGTCAGTCTCTGTATTACATTTTCTCAAATAATTTGTGTGCGTGTATTTGTGCTTGATTTTCAGTCCTAGCGCTAAGATCTCCGCAGCGAGGCAGTTCACAGTGATGTCTAGCACTGGGACATCATACCGCAGACAAGTAGCATGATGTCCCAATAAGTCACATTATCATGACACCAGCACCTTCCGATCCTATCACTAAACTCTTCATGTTGAGCGAAAAGCGAGGCAGTTATTATCATCATCTTTGTACGTCTTTGGTATGACTAGGAAGGGGATTGAACATACAATCTCCTGCATCCGAGAGGGCGCACAAACTACTTGGCCATCGCAGCGGCAAATATTTGTATTTTAAGAATGATTTCAAGTTTCATTTTATACAGTGTTTCATTCATAAAACTATACTACTATCATATGTCACCTAAAGTCATGATTCAGAAAACGAAACTGGATTTAATCCAGTCTATACAGTCTGCTATATGGGAATGTTGACTTAGTTGAATTATGCTACTACAGACCGCTTTAACGTCTTTCAAATTGTCTGTTTGGAGTCTGTTTTGATCATTTTACTGCGTATAATATAAAGCAGATAGCGTTTAACGTTTACGTTCAATGCTACAGCTATTCTGTCACTTACCATTACATTTGGTGAAACACTGAAAACAAAGATGATAAGATGCAAACAGCTACGCTAAGAAGTATGCTGGCGATTTCCCGCAAGTCCGGAATGACAGATATTATGATTATCGTATAGTATGTAATCTCAACAAACGTGCTCAGGTTCTCAAAATATAAGAAGCAAAAAACCGTCACGAAATCACAGACCATGTATATGCAGCTACTTATAGTTGCAAATGAGCGAATCAAGGGTCCACCATTGGGTACAAGAACTTTAAAGCCATTGCACTCCAAGCGTCAATTAGGGCGGGCCCCCAGTAAACATGTGGTCTAAAGCTATCACCTTATATTCTCGGGCGCAGCCTGCTTTGGTGAAAATGTTTGCCATTAGCTTCCCATAGGTCCGTGGTTTTACCCAGGGTTTTCTTGTGTTCATTTTACTGTATATTTTTCTTCATGTATAGCCTATCGTTTTGTGCGAAAGAAATGACGTAAAGCCAAACACAACAACAATTAGGGAGCAAGAAAGTCAACTTACTTGTGCCCAAGTTCGTGTGCTGCTGTGCTTACAGTCTGAAAAAAATCGCCTATCTCTACAATCGCGACTCTGTCTCCAATGTCACAAACATGTCCTGTAAAGGAACGACCTAACCGGAAAGAGAAAAATAGTCTAGATGAAACAAATACATTGTTATAGGTTAACAATGCTTAGAGGTGCATGTGTACCATATATTAACTCAAATAATGCACTACTCTTTTGCATTATTAACTTATATAAAAACGAGTGCATATAACTCTAGTGTCAAAACCCTATGCCAATAAATATATTTAATGGCCCGGGTCAATTTATGTGACTATTGAATTACATTGAATGATACAGCCAGACGCGATACATGAAAGCAGAAATAAAGATAGACGCGATACATGAAAGCAGAAATCAAGATAGACGCGATACATGAAAGCACAATTCAAGATCGACGCGATACATGAAAGCAGAAATTAAGCGTTTACAAGTCACCAGAAGATCATCTTGGTTGTCCAAGGGTTATTGTATTTTATAAATTTCTACTTCACGTCGAATAAATGAAACATAGTAACCACGACCCCTCTGGATTATGAATCTGGTGCTTTTCCTAATGAGCAGCCACGGTACAGTAATTTTTAGACACTCCATGTATGACTGTTGCAAGTCATTTCCAGATAAAAACATATATATGACGGTGAATAGACTTTGACGTGTTCCGTATGTCATACATATCGTATTAATTAGCATTCTGTTGTGTTAACACCAAACCTATGAATTGCTGAGATTAATTTGAAGTAAGGAATATCCAGCACAACGGCCAGTATTAGAGTGCATTGGATGATGTCACTGCAGTCACCGACAAACGGTTGAAAACAAAGAGTCCGTGATAGGAGTTTTGAGGAAAACCACTGAAAACATGACTTGAACTGAAAGTATATTTACCCGTACAAACGACATGGAATCGTTAATGAAATATGATGTAAACAACGTAAATTGGTTTGAATAAAGCTTATAGCCTAACTAATCAACCAAGACTGCGCCAGGATGTTCCCCCGATTTGATTTCAAGTAGTCCCTGGTATATAACTTTCATCAAGGTAAATTGACGTAATACAAAATCTTTTAGTAGGGAACCTGGCTTGGATGACTATGCCAGTAAGTGGATGAAAATAGTGTTTCAGGTTCGTCAATAAAGCGTTCAGCGCCCTACGATCTCGGTCAGCAACGCCCGATCACTTGCTACTCAACCAGCGACACTATTCAACTCTACGGCTGCTATGGTTCAGCTTCACAGCTGATATTATTGACTTCTCGGGTTAGCTCTGCAGCTGAAACCACGTCGTCTCCGATCACTTTTTTCAGCTGATCACACTGGTCAGATATCACTCCAGTCACTCTGGTCATCTCTGTTTAGTTGAAAATATTACTAACGCCGTGTACTCTGCATGGCATGGGGATGTATGATAACATGTGATGTTAAGCATTACATATTAAATTATCGGCACAATAATTACAAAACAATACACAAGTTCAGAAGTTAACAGAACCGTTACCAATAAGAATCCTACAGTACTAAATTGTCAATATAAATCTCTTGCTATGTCACAAACAAGAATATAACATATTTGCGTTATACCACGTAGACAAAATCTACATAGAAAATATTCAAAGATAAATGTGGTAGTGCAAAAGTTATAACTTGTACACAAGATATTAAAATTTCACGTCTACAGCTGACGATGTGCAAGTCCTTAAAGTAGGCCCTTCACTGATACGACGTTCCGTAATGTAACGATTTTGACCTACCGTGAAGCATGTATACATTGATATCGTTTGTGCACTGGAAGCATTCGGTTATTCCCATGGAAAGCACTTCGCACGTGCCGTATAGTATGTACTGAACCGACTATTTCGAAATATTGTACAATATATATATAAATTATTCTTGGGTATCTGTATATACAAAATCAAAAACTGGGTACTTGTATAGAAAGATTAATTCACATCTAGTAACTATTTCACGCAGAAGACATAAAACATGTTATTTAACGATACGCCCACATTACTAAAATGAGTCGTGGCAGCAGTAACATGTATATGATAATCAGAGTCAGTGCTGCCCAGGGTCATTGAAAGACTTGATGTGCTGCAGACTTTATGTGGCACAAGTTGCATGAATAATTAGGGTCCCCATGGTTTTTTCACGATTGACTTGACCGGAACTTATCATGTGAATTCAGACACAAATGTCTCTTACATAAACGTGCAGAGGTCCATTTAACAATCATGACAATCATAGGAAATGTTAATAATATCATAAAACAGTTTGCAATATATCGCCCCAAAACATCTCGTAAATGCCAGGACATGGTTTAAAATGTCCCAGGAGAGAGCAAAAATGTCAAACGTATGCTGCAATCGCCGTACACTGCACGAGAATCCCGTGCCCTGGACTATTGATGAAAGGTTTCAACGTTGATTGAGCCAACAATAGAAATTGCGGAATTTACAGAGGATATTAGAAAGTAAGCCAACACTATCAGTGAAGAGTGTACCATCCCTAACATGAATAGAAAGACAAGTTAAACTATAGCATAAAGTAGATGAATGTATCAGGATCTTCAGAAAACCACATAGTTACTGTAGAGAGTACTACCAGCCTACCACACCGATGATTATTTCTAAAGTGTTTAAGTTGCATTGTGTCTTTACAAAAAACCAATGCTGTGATGCAGCATGTTGATGTAAATACAACCAAATATCGTAATTTAATTTAGGCATGATGGTGGTTACAAATAGTTGATGTAGTTGATGTTGCGAGTCGATACAAACAAGCAGAGCCGTTAAAAACCAAATCATCAACTGAAGTGGCTTCTGCGTTTGAAAGGATTTATTGGCGAGGTCCTCTGCGTTGGCAAAGTCTATTGCAAGTTGATCTTGGCAAGGAAGTTCAGGGTGTTGTTCTATCAACGATGAAAAATCATAATACCGCGTTATGACGAGGACATACTGCACTACATCGCGATGAGGCAATTGTTGAGCGATTTAATCGGACGCTTGCTGAGCGGTTATTTGGATATCAATACGCGAAGGATAAACGATCTCGTGAATGGGACAAGAGATCACCAGGTGTAATTACCGCGCTGAATAATGAGATTACTAGAACAATCAACATATAACCTAACAACGCTATTAAAAAGAAGTATATACCCGTTCAACCGCCAAAAAGATTTTTCAAAACAACCAATTCTCGGTAATGTCACTGTTAGGTATTTATACAAACCAGGAGAGCTCGAAGGTGGTACAAAAAGAGCTACTGATCCTATTTGGAGTGTCACCGCGCATAAAATATCCGGCATAACACGATCCACGGTTAGACCAGCAATCTATAGATTGGATTCAACTGCTCCTCAGCGATGATTTACTCGACAACAACTACAAGTAATACCCGAGGATACTCAATTACCGCCGCGTGGTCTTAACTAGCACCTCTTCGTCTGTTGCACTCAAGACAAGTCAGCATCACATTATCGCTGGTATGGCCAATACTGCTAATTATTCTGTCTAAGGTAAATTGACGAGGATCTTTATCCGACCATCACCAATTCATTATATAATTGCAACTCGCGCAGTGATTATTCTGTTGTTGCTTCAGCGTGATTATTAATTCAGCATCAATCTCAAATTCTCAATTATTTTTCTATCCTGTTGTTTATAACCAGATACTTTTTTTCTGATTATGTCCTTGACTATGTAAACGCTGACAATATCATTGATTGTAGTGTTATTATCATCTAAAACAACTCTTCGAAGCTGATTTATTCTTCGTACTCTGGATACTGCGAGATAAACTAAATTCGACCATTCGATGTGATTATCTATAATTCAAACAATCGTATCTGATATAGTCAATCCTTGTGAAGAATGTATTGTCGCTGCGTAACCTAGCGTCTATGGTGATTTATCAGCGCGCAATGCATCTTCGACGACACTGATATCCACCAGCACAGTATCATTTATCACTAAATTCTGCTTTTCACGCTGTCCTGGAATATCAACTTCAATATTCTGTTTTTGTGTATCCGAAGGCCTATAACACAACGACGTTGGAAGTGTTGCAAATGTTTCTTTACGAAATTCAAATAACTTCATCTGAAGTGTGTCTCTGACTATCTTTCTACTTGCTACTATCAAATCGTGTGGTCTCCACGTTTCCCAGAAGTCATTCATGGGAGTTTCTGAAATTATTTCACGCGCTATCTCACATTGGATTTTATCCAGTTGTAATCTGATTAGTTTCTTGAACTCGCGTTTTTGTTCATCAAGCGCTCTATGATCAGTACTAATTTCTTCATAATAGTCTAGATGATTCTTCAGCCAATCATGTGGAGATAAACCGACAAATGGTAGTGGATGGCCATGGTCGCCGCACATGACGACTTTTGTGTTCGCGTGCAATAACCAATCGAGAAATCTTTGTAATACATCTAACGACACCGTGCATATCTCATCCCAAATGATGACTTCAGGAATAAAGTTTTCACCCATTCATTCAGGAGTCCATTCGTCACCTTTCCATCGAAAGAAACTGTGATAAGTACAAGCATTAATTCCTCGTTGTTTCATCTCTCTGGCAAGTCTGTGTGTTGGTGTTAGTACAATCATATTTGATTTGGAAACGCTAGCGTGAAAATCCGTAAATCCACGAAATAATTCAATCGCACGAGTCGTCTTTCCTGACCCACCACAGCCGTTTAAATAAACTGTTTTATATCTGCATATTGGATCAGAACACGGTGGTGCATTAGATAGATCTGATATCTGATTATTTTACAAGTATTTATCTTCAATCGTAACATCTGCTGATTTGGAATAATCACACAGCATTTCCCGCTTAATTCTCCATGATCTCCAACTCTCGTCAGAATTAGTAAATTCGGCCACTGCTTCCATGTGTTTCATGTCTAGGTAAAATGAAACAGTGGCGACTCTAACTGAGGTGTCAGGAAATATATTTATCATCGAAAATAAATTGATAGAAGCATAAGCCAGCATAGACACCCTCAAATGTGTATACTGAAGACTGTATCCATCGTTGTAAGTAGCAATTGTACCCAATTTGGTTCCATCGTACAAGAAAGCGTCTTTACGATTTATACATATACCCTTTGATGTTACATCCGCGATTATAAAATCGTATTCAACGCTATCTATAATCAACCGTGAAGAATATCTTGTATTGTCGTATTTTCCACCCTGAGTAAACTTTACAATTATTCTTCTACCAAGATCTTTTGCGTCTTTGTTTGTGATTTCAAATAACTGTTTGGACCAATTCATGATATATTCTTTGTCGAGATCAGGGAATTGTTTTTTGTTTTCGCTGATTATACTATCTAGACTATCAGGTTTTGGTAACCAAACCTCAGTCTGCGCGTGATATGATATAATTGCATCACCGACAATCAGCTATATCAGCATGCTATCAATTGGCATCCAATGTTTCACAATGTCTGCCGATCCAAACATAACAGCACGGATGAAGTCATGTAGCCAATTCAAATGATACCACACGAGCGAATCCGGTTAAATCAAAATTGGGTAGTGGTCCATTAAAAGCAAAAGTCATCTTATGGGTGGGATGTCCAAATCGCTTGAAGTACTTAGCACATTCTCCATACCCGAGAAAACTCCCTGGATAACACGCTACCATATCAACCGAAATAATAGTTTTTGGGTCATATTTTATATTCCATAATCCGCCGTGGTTATATTCAATGCAACTTAGTTTAATATCTGACAGGAATTCAGCTCGCGTTGGTTTCGACGTGTTTTTCTTTCTCGTGAAATGAGCTGCAACTGACGGAAGTGTAAAGCAATTTGTTAATAATTGTTCGTCGAAACTCTTCGAGTTCACTGTTGAAAAACTACTAGCTAGTTGTTTTATCTTGTCATGGAGGGCTTCAGTACGGTATAATTCTCCATTGGGTCTTACAAATTGATCGAATCTGCCCTCGGAGTTTTCAAAACTGTGAGGTAACCACACGGACAGAAGATCGTTTTACTCAACTGGTAAATAAAATTAAATAATTGTTTCTCAGAGAACTCCCGGGAAAATTCCACGGGTATATATTTTATTATTCGTTCCCGTGGGAATATTGTTACTGCAGATGTCCATGCGTGTTCGTTATGATCAATAATTTTGATTGGAGCTCCATTTGATTTATAGTTAGGTTCATATAGTATCTCGCCGGTTATCGTCGCTACGGTTTTTGGAAATCTTAATGATGTTTCTAATTTGGATATATCCTGAATTTTTGCTCCACGCTGTTTCACTGTCAGCTCCCATTCGTTTATTATTTTGCGTCTTAGATCAGTCAATTTGTTTCCACGCAGCGCATTTGTGAAGTCTGCTATAATTCGTTCTGCTACACAATACAACGATGAAAGTTTCATGGGTTTTAGTTTTTCAAAACTCGGTTTATCATTTAACTGATATATCCCATAAACAACTGCTGTTACAGGATACGATCTCTCGTAGTACGGTTTGTCAATTCCAGTCAGAATTCCTGGTCTGTAATCTCGACACATTTTTTTATCCTTCAAGATTGGTTCAAATTTGTCTCTGATAATCCAATCTCCCATGTCTGAACGAATAAAGAATTTCACTCTAAAAAAATACCTTTTTCGCCCAAGAGGTGAGATTATCACGGCTGATCTTTTGTCGTTCATGGTAGCATCAACACTACCATCAATTCGAAATGTCGACCAACAGTGAGATGCCCCATCGTGTTTGAATTCATTAAAATAGTCACTGATTTTACCCAATATGGTTCTCTCACCTATTAGATTCTTTGGTGCTACGGAGACTCTATCGAGATTGAATTTAGCGTTTTTCTAAGGCGTAATTTTCGATAATCTCTCGAACTTCTTCATGCTATAATTAAGACAAGTATTTAAATAGAGAATTTATATATAATGAATCATTGCAAATGGCTTATGATTGGATCAGTAACCCCATGTAACAAATCATGCAGAAAGGAGTTCTGTGGGTATCATATGCAAAGCGTTCGCAACGGGAGTTATGGGCCTTTACCCTGTTTACTATGTGGGGTAGGGATGACAGGAATATCACAATTGTGTCTCAGTTGTGGTGGTAAACGATACAGACAGTTGAAGCGTTATTTTGATAAACGAGTTAAAAACTCCTTCAATGACTCTGACCCTGACTGTGTCCTTGACTCTGTCAAGAACAAAATTATAAGAACACCCCAAGACTACATTGATAGATTTCCAAGTAATATCATACTTCAACCAAATAATGAATTAGACAAATAATAGTATAGTATATAAATGAACCAAGAATTCCGACCGCACCCTCTGATCACAAATTATGAAGCGTCCAGTGATGGTATTATCAGACACTGCAAGCTGAAAAAACCAGTCGGGTGGGATAGTGGTGGGGGTATTTGATGTTTGGTGCTGGATGGAAGAAATATTACTGCCATCGTTTCATATATGAAGTGTATAACGGATTGATCGAAGATGGTTTTGTTATCGATCACATTGATTCCAATCCTAAGAACAATTCTTTATCGAATTTACAATCTGTTACACAGAGTGAGACTTTGAAACGAGGAAAGACTGAACAATACTCAATCAATGCGAGGTCTGTAAAATCATTTAATACTGCAACTAATGAACAAATAGTATTCCAATCTATGCACGAAGCCGAAAAATATTTTGATATTTGTAGACCCTCAATAAGAAAGGTAGCGGAGGCAATTTATCGATCTGCGATTTCCCGTAAAAACGGACAAAGGATTCTATTTTTATATGTCTAACTAGATTTCATTTTGTACTATTCTATATGGTATTAAGGAAAATAACTCGTCGTGGTATATCGGCTTAACAAAGAGTTACAGATCTCAATAGTTTTTTTTAAACACTGCGTCATCTGATTTCCGATTGGCTGTTATAATTGTCATGATTCTCAGCTGGGATAATCAATTATCTGTTTTTGTAAGAAAACGAATCAAATACGTAGTGTTTACAAGCAGTTGTATTCTTTTTTTTTTAGTGTTTTTCAAGAATTCGGTCTTGCTTAAATGCTGTTAATAATCATTATTAAACACATAAAATATATAGCGATCACACACCTTTGTGTTCGGCTTTCATGTATAACCAGCTTATATACCATATCATGTTATATTATTGGGCTTCAGCGTCAAAGATCATATGTGAAGTAATCATACAACCCACACACTAGCCGGTGTGTGGACACTTTTTTGTATCCATACAACCTGGATTTTATCTGGGTTGTATAATTGGTCGCGTATGAATGTAAACCCGCCCATCATCCATTCATCCATTCATTTCATCCATCAATCATTTCATCCCATCATTTATTTCATCCCATCATTCATCATTCATTGTAAATACCACACCATTGACCAATCTGATTAAAATCAGCTGTTACGTACTACGCCACTAACATCTGAACTAACTCGATACGGGGTCATGTCCAGGCGACCTTTGCATGATACATACTAATTAAAATTTCCACCATTCGGATTGGACATTTCATACATCAGTTCGATAGCGAAGCAAACTGGAGTTCTGAGCATCCTTTTTGTGATGGATTTTCGTTTCGGCGAAGGCAGATTTAAGAGTAAAGTTTTTGAAACAGTTTCTGCGGATTCTTTTAGCCTTTTCTTTACCTCTAAAACTTCCTTTTCTGACCTTAACACTTTTTCAACTGATCTGTAACATTTTTGGCACACTCCACTTTCGTCATCTGCAGCGATTCTTACTTCAGTAACTCGCGCGATGTTGATGTTTTCCACTCGTTCCGAATTTAACTTAAGTTTTCTGTCCAGAAATTTCATTTTAATCTCGCTGCCGTCTTAAAGCCTTTCTATCTGGATGAACGAAACCCCGCACAAAACACAAGTATTTCCAAGAAAATACGTTTTTATTGGTGTTATGATTTGCACCGAGGGGGTTTCCATTTTCTATTGCCCTTCGATAGCGCTCGGTTTCTTTCTGTCCGACAAAATGTCTGCGAAATACTGTTACTGGTTTGCCAGTCGCGTTTTGATTGGTCAATGCAAAGGTTGCCTTGACATGACCCCGTATCGAGTTAGTTCAGATGTTAGTGGCGTAGTACGTAACAGCTGATTTTAATCAGATTAACCATTGACATCATTCATTGTATGTGTCATTGTATTGTATTGTATACATGTAAGACGCCCATTCCCATAAGCATATCTTCCTTGGTTTCTAACAAGTTATTTGACGAGTTAGGTCCCTTATGCGGGGAATATGCTTTGTGGTATATGATTATGGGCGTCGAAATAAACAGTAACGTGGATTTAGCTTTCCATCACATTGGGTAACCCCATAGGGTAGAAACTGTCATAGGATCACATCTCAAAAAGAGAAAAAAAATACTCACTGTATATAACCATCTATCATTCATTGTATATACCATAAACAACAGAAAAAATACTCACTGTATATAACCATCTACATTCATCGTATATACCATAAACAACAGAAAAAATACTCACTGTATATAACCATCTATCATTGTATATACCATAAACTCACTGTATATAACCATCTATCATTCATTGTACATAAACATCTACCATTCATTGTATATATCATACTCTCAAAGAAAGAACCCTACGAAAGACACAAAGGCCTAATAGGAACCCAATGAATGAATAATCGCGATTAGTTTATTTTTTTAAATATATCAATGTATTTTTGTATTAGAAATATATTATATCATATATGAATTCTGAAAATATTGATAAGATTATATCCGAGATTTCAAAATTGAAAAAACAAGAGATTAAATTATCTAACAATTTAAACCCTGACCAAATTATGTCTGATTATCAGAAGATAGAAAACGGTATTATTACTAATAAATATATGCTGCCAAAGAAATATGCGTTGATAAATAAATCCAGAATTCCATTCGGGACTCTCTTGCATTTTGTAGTGATGTGTGTTTGTCCCGCTATTTACTATCGTAGAAGGAATACGAAAAGAATTGGGTCGAGATTATAAATTGAAAAAGGAGGTTAATTCGAAGATTAGAAATATACGAGCAATAATTCAAGAAAATGAAAAAACCCTTTAGATACCTCTTGCTATAAGTTTGTAAACTGCAAGGTAAAATTTTTACTATAAATACTCCAAGGATTGTAATACAATGGAACAAATGTTGAAGTGGAAAAGGTATAACTGTAAAGATAATCAATACCGGCTTTGATGAATAAACACATTGCTGCGAGGAAGTAAATCACCTATAGTAAAACTGAAAAATATTTTAGTGAGTGGGTTGTTTTGTCATTTTTCATTGATGCTTGTCTATTTTTTGCCTATCTGAGTCGGGTTAAATGGTCAATTCTTTCTAAATGAATCAATTAGACTCTTTCCAAAATCACTGCATCGTACATGAAAATCCGAAGGATTTCAATTGGAAGATTGTTTACGATTTCAATAATGGTAAATGAAGCTTTAACAACTCGACTAGCGAGAGAGAGACTGGCACCTATCAAAAAATATATACCCGTCCGCGATTCTGTCAAAAATAAATTACAAGCTAGACAGAGTCTTCAGATTGACTTTTCTGTGGGATCTGAACAGTTATTTCAACCAATTACCACGTCAGAAAAGGGTATAATATCAGCTACTGAGCGTGCTATATACGGAGATGTCCCCAAGGAGGGAGAACAACCAAGAAAGCAAAAGCCTCTTATTGGTGAACTTGAAAAAAAAGCAACGGAAACTGAAAAAATAGCAAGGAGATGCAAACAGACAAAAAAACTTTAAGAACACTTCCTGGTGCTATAGCATCCGTGCAACGAAAACAACAACAACAACTTCAAAGGGAAATAGAACGACTTGGCTATATTGATATTAGATCCCTACCACCTGAACTCCAAGCACCACTTGCAGAAGAAGAAGAAATTGAACTACCAGGTGATATTAATATTATCCCACCACCATATGAATTTCAACAAGAAGAACAAAAGGGTAAAAAAGAACGAAGAATCTTGACCCTTAAAAGATATTTAAAAGTGGCGTGATTAATGATATTAAAACATTTTAGAATGATAAAGAATTTGCTCAATTTATCATTGATTCATTTCCAACGGGTCAGCGAGAACAATATATGAATGAAGGATATGAAGATACTATAATTGATAGTAAGACTTGGGAAGAAAAACTGTATTTGGCAAAAATCGGTAAGTCCTCACTACCACACAGTGAGAAGCTTGAAAGGTTGATATATCAAATAGAAAATCCAACGATACCAGTTGCGTCTTTTGTATCGCAACCCGCCCAGCAAATATCAGAAGCTGATTCTGAAAAAGGTGCAACTGGTAAAGAAGGAAAGGGATATAAAACGGCCTTTTCAAGTAGTGGTTTAGTTAGTTTTCCTGGTAATGATGTTGGTGATATAGCACGATTAGAAGTTCTCAATGGAGGAAAACGAGCAGAAAATAACTCTCTAGAAATAATTAATGAAGCAGCTGATACCTGCATGCGGTTATTTCAAGGCGGCATCATGGATATCAAAACATATCGAGATTGCATTGATGAGTTAGTGGAAAATCCTACGGATTTTCACCATCATGGTTATCATAGTGACTAATCTAATGACGAAGTCATCGAATTAGATAAATACCATTTAAATAAGATGATCATACACTACAAGCATGATAAATCAACCAGCGTCTATGTAGTAAACTCGCGGTTTCCAGTTTATAGAGCGTACTATTGTGATGGTCTCAGTAATACCATTGCAGGGTTATTTGCAAGAATGGCTCCAAAAGTAGCGCCGCTAGCAAAACAATTATCAATGAAAGCCATTGATGTTATTCGTGATAAGGGTATTAGCGCTGTTGGAGATGCTGCCGGAAAGAAGCGTTTTCCGCCGCTCGGGATAAACTAACAGCGCTAGTTCGGCGGCGAAGGAAACCACCAACGTTTGGACCACTACCATCTACAACGGAGATGCCTGAGCGGGTTAGTAAAATAATAAATAACGCAGTAAATCATAAATTAGCGTTGCTGGTGACCAACGACCAAGCAACATCGCAAATATGATAGCGGGAAGTGGATTAAATAAACCACGGCGAGGTTGTCAACGATTACGACGATGATTTAGACCTTGATAAATCAAGGAGAAAATATGATAAAATGTTCAAACGGTCACCTGATCCAGCGTTTGTTATGGACGCCCCAGTGCGCAAGGATGATTCTGTACGTGATTATCAATTTTATGCCTATCACGCAATATAACCAAATAGTCGATCAAGAATTGAACTTCAAGTTCATGGTACCAGTAAATACTTTCTACCATGTGAAGCGTTTATCGAAGTAGAAGGAGAACTTGTACAAAGAGATGATACAGCATATCCACTTGGTACCCAAGTCGGTTTTGTCAATAATGGTATCATGGCGTTTTTCGATAGCGAAAAATATCTCATCGATGGAAAAAAGATCGAGTCGATAGACCATGATGTTGCTGTGGCCACAACAATAATAGGACTAGCAAGATATTCCGACGATTATACAAGATCGGCAGGTAATTCTATGATGTTTGCAAAGGATGGTAGGAATTCCACTGGAATAAATCAACTTATTATAAGACGATCAAGGAATAATGCTGGTAATGCTGATGTTGATGTCGTGGCTGTAATTATAGGCAATAATCCCGATTTCAACGTAGGAGCTGCAACACGTATGTCAATGTTGAGAGGGGGCGTAGATCATTCTCATGCGCAACTCCATTGCATCATATATTTGGATTCGGCAGAAATGTTCGAAAAATTATTTATGGAGCAAATCACGCAGTAGCACTTGTGCGAAAGGGTACTGACGATGACGCAATTTGGAGGATTGCAGCGGATCCATCACATCCAGGTGCTGATCCTGGTAAAGTCAATTTAAAAAAACTATCACTGTGGATGCCAGTGCTGACTCCATCAATCATCGCAGAAGAAAGATTACTATCATTTATGGACCAAAGAGGAAAATCGCTGATGAGTTGGCTAACAATGACTACAGATACTGTTCAATCAGCTATTAATAGGTTCTTTACATGGAACCTAGCATCGAAACAAGGCGTTTCAGACCCACGTCATATATTTATTGCGTTACAGAATAATGCACGAGTTGGCGATCTACAACTCAGTCATATGATATTTGATCAATTAAGTGTTACTGACGTCTCGATGAGAATAAACGGACAGCAGGAACCATCCGAGGATATACAACTTAATTACGATCAAAACCGTATTGCACGCGTGTATCATCGAATGTTGTCATATATGGCACGCGATCAAAATGTTGATACTGGTTTGCAAATATCACAGTGGGATTTTTGGAACCTCTATCCGATCTATTACTTTTAATTGGAACATCTTGATTTAACAAGACAGTCCGTCGTTGATATACACTTTAGAGATACTGTAGCTCGTGGTGGTATTGCCAATTATAGAGTAATTACTGTCATTCTCAGCGACAAATCAATGGTACTCGAAGGTGTTGGTGGAAGAATGAGAGTGATAGATGCACCAGTAGAAAACATGTAACAATTAGATCAATCTGTTATTAATAAAATTGCATATGATGTTATTAGTGTTACGTTAACTCCTAATCAGATTAAGAAACTACAATCATCAGCAACTGAAAAATGTGGAACTACAATCACGTTGAAACCTATTCAGATGACCGGCGGGGCGAATAAATTATCGTTGAAACCTAATCAAACAAAACGTTTTAGTGACGCGCTCGAAAATAAAAAAGTAATTCGATTTAAACTTTCTGCGGCTGCAATTGCCAATATGAAAAAGACAGGCGGTATATTTCCATTGTTAGCTGCGTTACCAGCGTTGATTGCGGAAGCGGCCCTAGCGGTGGCTAAAGCGGCAGCGTTAGGAGCCGTTGGTACTGCAGCAGGAATGGCACTAAAGAAAGCAACTGGGAAGGGATATAAAAAATAGAAGGGAAAGGGTCTAAGACTACCAGGAACCACGTATTCATGGTACAGCGGAAAAGACCTGAGAATCCCAGGAACGGTTTATTAACACCAATGTCAAATTTTGATTTACTTGATGCTGTTAAAAAACTAGCAATTACAAACTTCATAGGCGTCTTTATGAAAGATCAGTTGCCGACACAACCAAACAACGCTGAAACAGGTATTATTAATCTCGATAACAGAACCGGACCTGGAACCCACTGGGTTGCTTACGCGATTAATCCACGTGTAACTCCTCGTTGGTATTATACGCTACCAACACAACAAATAAATCACCTACCAATATGTGGCAGCGAAGTATTAAATGTACTCGATGCTATTTCAACATCTGGAAAACCACCAAATGTTGTCGTTAATGAATACACTAGCAGTCGCTGGAAATCTAAGAGATTTGAAGAAAGATTATATAGAATAACATGATTGATATTTGGGGGAGACAATTACAGCGCTGAAGAAACCCGGACCTGATGGCGCTGCAACCGGTGATATAAAAAAAAAATAATCGAAGATGAAATAGCCGAGACGTTGAACTTAGCAAGTGTTGATCCCAATGAAATAGTTGTATTCCAAGATCGCCAGGGTAAATTGAAATCTAGTAATGTTTCCCTGGATGATATTTTAGTTAAACAAAGCGGCTTAACCGAAGGCACTATCGCATTGTTTTCCGATCAGGGTAAACTCAAACCGGGTGTACTTATTTCAACTATCTTGGAACGAATTACCAATATTGATGAACCCATACTAGAATTTTTTGGATATCCTCCAGTGACCACACCGAAGCTCACAGATATAAAAAAATTCTATGTTGGAACTAGCAACACTTCAAGTCAAATATGCAGATCACGTTGAAAAGTTTACATCATTTCGTAAAAATCTCATCGAGAAATTTTTTACAACCACGCTGGATAAACTCAACATGAAACTACCTGATATTAAAAAATCCATCAAATGAGATAAAAAAAAACACCATCGAGGCAATCAAAGATGATACAACGAGAACGATAGAAATCGTTGAAAAAACAAAAATTCCTCATGCAAAAACCAACAACGTAGTATACACGATTCAACACGGATAATTTGCGTGGACACCTACAAACGACAAATTAGATATCACTTCAACCGTCCAAGGTATTTATCGGTTAACACTAGTGACACCGACTCAATTTAATATATCATCATCGAGTTCATCAGGGGTCAACAATACGATATCAACGATATTCGATAAGGATACAACCGAACAATTCACGATAGCATCCACTGATAATAATTTGGCTAGGGTTTCAGTATCATGGTATGTGGAATTCGTAGCAGATTTGAGTAAACAACTAAATTGAAATCGTAAACTGATTTGGAAATAAAATGTCGTCATCAAAGGTACCTTCGGTATCTCAATATCGCTATGATCAAGTCAGAGAATTTCAAACTAAACTCAAAACGCTCACTGAGGAGTATGAAATAAAAATAAAAAAATACCGACGAAGAATCACCGCGGTTGATGTTACCGTGTACTCGGTAAGAGGTGTAATCGCCGGAGCTGGTATAATACTCTCCTCGGTGACAATGATTGCCCCGATAGCTGTTCCAATTTGCATACCCGCGGCTACAACAATCGTGGGAATAATTTCGATAATAACAAAATAATAACATCATGCAGTCAACGCAAACTGAAAGATTACATAATTAAATTTCATGTTGTGTCCACTGCGCATTTGCAATTGTCCTCGTTGATATCGTCATCACTCGATGATACATTTATATCAGATAGTGAGTTCTCAGCGATGGTAAGTATTTATGATTCCGCGATGTCCAAATTAGAGCAGGATAATGATAATAACAATGATAACATCGCAAGAACTACTTCAACAAATAGTAAAAAATACAGAACCGATTCAACAAATAACGGAAAATACCACACCAGTGAAGACCAGCATGATATCAATAACCTCAACGAATCCTGAATTCAGGGTCAATTTCCCGATTCTTATTCCCGTGAAGGAGATCGCGTTAGCAAAACTACGAGTGTATCACAGTTGGCCTAATATCAGATCGGTAGCATTTGGCGGTCAACAACCGAATAATTCCTTGGTATTTGCGAATAAGAATAAACCCGATGGAACTCCAGACTGGAACGTTGCTTTGATACCATCTGGGTCGTACCAAATCTACCAAATCAGTGCTGAATTTCAGCGTAGAATAAAATTCATTACTGGAGCAGAATCGAAAATCGCTATAACAGTTCATGAACCAACACTATCATCCGCGATTGAGATAAACTCGCCTAGTTATGTCGTATATATCTATCAGAGGTCAATCAGAACAATACTAGGATGGCCTGAAATCCCACCTAAAAAAGTTAACATACCACCTAAACCACGAAAATCTGATTATGTTACCGACATGATAAAACCCGATAATCCAGTAAAAAGCTATAGCGGTTACACCAGGTGGAATTTTCTCACTGGAATGATAGACGACCGCAACCGAAGATATTACGCAACTAAACGAGATAAAATCACTGAAAATTTCACAGAGTTCAATAACGATATTTTGATGTTGTTAATATCTCTTAAATCCTGTATTCTCACCCGAGATGAATTTATCAGCGTCGTAAAAAATGTAACAAAATCATCAATGACACGGAAACATTTCATTCACAAATTATTCAAGAGGTATTAGGTGACACTAATCCTAAAACGAAAACGGAGTTTGCGACAGTGTATAATATACTCGTAGAAGATATCCCCACGCTCAAACTACACGGATATAATATCTCAGAACTACAAAAATTTCTCAATGATGCCATCGATGAAGGTTTCCAAAAAATCCATGACGCATGGAAAAAACAGCAGCACCACCACAAACAACAATTCTCAAATATAATAATGACCCAAACGGTGGTGGTAGACATATCGCTCCTCAAAATATGAATATATCCTCGGTGATAGCATTAAATTTAGCATGTGATGTTATCGAAGGCAGCAATCAAATAAATCTCGAGCGATCAAATCAAGCTCATCAAGGATATATTTTATATTCATTTACGCCAACAGCTCCTCCAGGATTCCTAATTATTCAGGATCCAACTAATCCAGTCTATATGCGATGTCATAATAATTCGCTAACGAGAATTAATTTCAGACTCATTGACCAGTCTAATAATCTAATTGATCTACGAGGTGAGGTTTTACAAATTAGTCTGTTTGTAAAGTCCTAAGGACTTTCATTGTTAACCCATAGCAGCAGAGGGGGTGAATGACAACGACCATGGCATCTTCGAACAAGCGTTGGTTAGCCTCGTCGACGCTTTTTTTTTACGCTTTTCGAGGAAGCCTCAGTTTGCCGAATCGACGCCTCTACAAAGTTGTAGGGTTCACCCCCTCTGCTGCTTCTTATTACAAAAGGCGTTTGTCGTCGCTAAGATACGACCTATAAATGATCATTGTATGTGTGATTTTGAACGCATTAAGTATCATAGGCAAAATTTAATTCCTTAATCAATTAATGTGGCCTAGTGGTTAAAGCGTCCGCCTCGGTTGCAGAATGTCGCGGGTTCAAACCCTGGCCGAGTTATACCAAAGACATAAATGTGTCAACAGCTACCTACCATGCGCTTAGCATTAAGAGGTTAGTGTTAGGACACGTCGGCCTGATGTCAGGATCACGATGCTACCTATATAAACTGCCACACAACAAACTTTCTTAGCGATATGACAGAAATATGACTG
This sequence comes from Unio pictorum, assembly GCA_030141615.1. Taxonomy (NCBI): domain Eukaryota; kingdom Metazoa; phylum Mollusca; class Bivalvia; order Unionida; family Unionidae; genus Unio; species Unio pictorum. Next base: position 1,804,295 of record JARLTB010000248.1, on the reverse strand, counting down.
GAAAAAAGATGTTAAAGGTATGTTGCAAATTAAAATCACACACACACACACTGAATTAGTTCTGGTATTACTGTGTAGCATACTTCAAATATTTACAGATGAAATTCTTCAAAAATACTGATAACTGATGTCTTACTTATCTTTCGCTGATAAGGACAGCTGTAAACGAGCATATAATTCAAAGCATGCCCAATTAAATCAATAGTGGTTTGTATGACCTGACACAATCCCTGTCTACTTTAACATCACGAACGACATAACGCATCATAATCCTTGAACAGTTTTTATACAACGTACATTCTTACCAGACATAAAGACAGACGAACCAAGACAGACAGACACAGATTGTACTTACCGATTGCAGCGTTATTCAGAAGCTCATCATCATACAAGTTATGTCTAAAATTGAAAATAAAAATATTCTGGGAATGATCATTGTCATGAAGTGTGAAACAATGTTCATGTTACAAACATAGAAGACAAAAATATATTTTAAATAGGGTCAGTAGATTATACTTGTCTTTATTCTAATATATGTGACATGTTCTGCCACATGTGTGAGCCAAGTGGAATAAGCCATCTGTAATAACTTTAAATCGATATTCATGTCCTTTACAATTTAAATATGTTTGTGTGTGTGTGTGTGTGTGTGTGTGTGTGTGTGTGTGTGTGTGTGCTTGATATGTGTTATTTGCATATATAGATATATGCGAAATGAAATGGTATGTAGCATCTGGTCAACATTTTTGACAAGATTTAATTTTGGAGACATTCGAAAATAATTTCATTTTTCCTACATTCGGCAAATTAGTATGTGTGTTTGAGTGTGTATGTTTGGTTTTAAATAACAGTCTCTGTGCGTCTGAAACAAAAAAACTTTCGAAATCCATGAAAAACATCTTTCAGCTGAGGTAAGAACCTAAGGGGCAGTTTTGACCGCTTGAACATAATTGACTATTTTACACCAGAGAAAGAGACCCCGAATGACCGAGTGGTCAAAGAGGTTATTATTCACGGATCAATGATTTCTCATATGTATCTGCGTTAGTTTGAGTTTCAGGCTTGGCCAACTCCGGTATGTTAGAATGCAATCTAGTAGATTGTTTAGTGTCAGTTCTTATTGGCATATATACTGGCCGCCCTGTCTAACCTCTCAAGTGTTGTAAATGACATTTAATCCACAATACCACATCCAAAACTCCAATTAAGAAATTAAATGTTGCAATGATTGACAATTATCATCAGCCTCGTATACAAAACGAACCATGACCACGAAGAAAGGACTTTACAAGTAAAACTAGAAAAGATCTTGTTGCAAAGCATTTAAATACAAAAAGCGACCACAAGTTATGTGATTGCTTACTGATGAAAATTGCGAAAGTTGATGATGAAATTTCGAATACTTTGACCTGAAAAGGGTCATCCAATCACGCGTTTGTTGCGTTTATTCTAGCATAACTGCGTAGTATTCAGAGTAATTATATATCCAGTTTAAGTATACGTACCCCGTAAAGAGCATTGCGTGATCGTATTTTGCATAGAAAGCGTATTCCATGTCCCACTGACGCAGATCATCGAGATAGTTGTCGGCCTCAATAAATGATACTCCTGCATCTGTCACCACCGAAGACAGGATGTGTTCAAAGTCTTCTTCCTTCTGCAAGCAAGATATGAAACAAATAAAATAGAAACAATTAACTAGGGGAATCAGTGTCCCTCTATGAGCGAAATCAAAACATTTGTAAACCGATGCAGTAATTATTTCAATGCATTTCCTGATGTAGAATTGAAGTAAACAAGTGAGTAGCGACACATGAGACATAATACCCCACATATATGCAATGCGTTTTCTATGAAACGGGGGAGCTAAAGAACAGTACGCAGACCACCAGCATCGTTGTTAAAGGGTGGACCCACACACACAAATACAATAAGAATGGCCAGAGGTAGAAATGGAAAAAAACAAGGAGAAAGAAACTGGCTATTGATCGAATAAATCGCATTTATGTTTTAAAAAATCTTTTCATTGATATTAAAAGTATCTATCAAACATAAACACACACACACACACACACACACACATATATATATATATATATATATATATATATATATATATATATATATATATATATATATATATATATATATATATACATATATATATATATATATATATATATATATATATATATATATATATATATATATATATATATATATATATAATTTATGAATAAATAGAGATAAACAGTTTTAATTTTACTTTTAATATGTATGATGCAAATTAAAGTAAATAAGTATATATATATATATATATTAGATTAATGAAGGTCGTAAAGTGCTTTGGAATTTAGACCTTTTGGATATACTGTATTAAGACGGTGAATCCAGTATGTTTCTTTTAGCGAACGTTCCATTTTAGATTCAGCTATAACAATAGGTTGAAAGGAAACATCTTGCAAAGTATGTGAACTATTGTTAAAGTGTACGGCAACATGAGATGAAACAGATTTATCGATATAATTTTTTTTGTCTGATCTATGTTGGTTCATACGTTTAGATATTTATTGATATATATATATATATATATATATATATATATATATATATATATATATATATATATATATATATATATATATATACTGTATATATATATATATATATATATATATATATATATATATATATATATATGTGTGTGTGTGTGTGTGTGTGTGTATGTGTGATAGATGCTTTTTAATATCAATGAAAAGATTTTTAAAAAATAAATGCGATATATGCGATCAATAGCCAGTTTCTTTCTCCTTGTTTTTTCCCATTTCTACCTGTGTGTACGTGTGTGTGTGTGTGTGTGTGTATGTGTGAGTGTGTTAAAACCGACGATCGTTTTGCTTTACAAGAAAAACAAATTCGAAGTTGTACACTTTGTTTATATCTCCCTTTGTATTTATATATAATATATGTAGAGCATGGAATGTGTCAGTTAAACAAGGACAATGTTATACATTGCTGTGCAGTGCATGAAAGCAATGCCGTGTCCTATTCTAAATGGTAGGTGCGCACAACCCGCGGCCTGAGGACAGAAATCTGTATCGTAAATAGTAGTTACTATAAATATATTAGTATTTGCGACCCTCGTGTGGCGTTAGTAAGTGCAATATGGTCCTTGGCCGTAAGGTATTGTGCTGCCTTGCTATACGGTAAAATATTGCCGAGTTGTGCTGAAAGACAATGCCTTCTCCTATCCCAGAAGGTCATCTTCATCATGAACTATTGAGCTAGAGTTTGGTCGTCGATGCACGGTGCTGCTGAACATCTCAACAGTTCCCTCCAATTGTCTCGAGTATGTGCCAATGACTGTGTCTCCGCAAAACTTTTCTTGGTCCATTGCTTGATGGTGTCAGTCCACTTTTGGCTCTGTCTACCTCTTATTCTGCCACCCTCGACGCTGCCCTGCCGTACTATTGTGGATAGATTGTTGGCATGGCCATACCATCTCCGCTTTCACATTTTGACGGTGGTGAGGTGGTTTTCATATTGGCCCACTTTGCGCCTGATCGTGTTACGCACTTCTTCATTTCTAATGTGGTCCATGTAAGAGACGCCTATGATGATTTTGTAGCATCCCATTTTAAGTGCCTGGCTTCTTCGATCTAATTCTGCTGTATGAGTCTAGGCATCAAATGAATACAAAAAAATTGAGATGACTAGTGCTCGTAATGGTCTGATTTTAGTTTTCAAACTTATTCTTGTCTATCCAGATGGGACTTAGCTTTGACGTAGCTGCCGTAGATTGTGGTGCTCGTGACACAATTGCTGTTATTGATCCCTCTTTGATGATTATGGAACAAGATATTTGAACTGGTTCACTGATTCCAGCTTCTGTCTTCTGACTTTATTATTGGCTGAGATTTGTTTGCCGCTATTTATTATCAGCTTTGTCTTCTCAGCGCTTATCTCCATGTTTCATCCAGGTTTTCACTAAGACGGCAAGCTCGCCTTCACTGCCTGCCAGCCCATCAATATCTTCAAAGCAGAACCCTGAGATTGAATATTTGTTATGTGTTGTTTCTTCAACTCAGGAACCCTGCCTGTTCTTCAGTAAAGAAAACTGCACAAATACAATTACAAGTATATTATATTTGACCAAGTATCAGATCAAAATCATTTGATGGATCATCATCAAATAATTTACTGCCATATGTAAATAAAATAACCCAGACGGTATGCCCGACTGATAAGTTGTCCGCGTACCAACGATCAATTCTGTAATCGAACTTGTCAATGATGAATTCCAGCACAGAATCATTAGATACGATATATATATATATATATATATATATATATATATATATATATATATACATATATATATATATATATATATATATATATATATATATATATATATATATATATATATATATATATATATATATATATATATTCGTCATCGATCTGATCTGTGGTAGGATGGCCTGAGGCAGCACATGTTTATCAAACATAACCAGAACCAAAGTTAGATGAATTTATCATGAATAATTAAAAATGTATAACCACTTCAGAATATCTAGAAAAGTATCCGTGAAAAGGAGACTTTCTTCATCAAAAGAAATATTAGATAGTAAAAGGTTATTGGCATACGGATATACCAATTGTATTATGATAAGCTAAATTCAATCATTGATGAAAACATTATCGAATCACTTTCAGATCCTATAAATTACGAATTTAAAGAATCGATCAGCAAACTACAACATGTATTTTTTAATATCATACAATACTACAGCGACGATTCAAAACCAGGGTACAACAGACCTTGCGTTTATTAAGGAAACTCTTATTCAGAATATAAATTACTACAGTAATGTGGTCGCTGATCATTGTACAATGACCCTTAACATTTTATTTCTCAATCATTATAAATTAACCGAAGCGAAATTACGAACATTTATAATTCCTGGATTTGCCACAGATGAACTAAACAAATTGCTCAGCAATATTATCTAAGCAAACCTTCCTTCAATATTCGAGTCGTGGAGACAAATAACACCAGCAACGGTTTTTTTCTAATATAGAATCGATCCCAATGCTGAAGGTCGTCATATTTCACCGGAAATTGTAAATATAACATCAACTTTTGCAATCAGTCTTTTATGTTATGTAATTGATGGCAGCTGGTAAGCGAATCTTGAAGACTCCAGGCACGTTTAGGACGGATTCATTTCATATACTTTTCCTCCGCAAGTAGCTTCTGGATATTTGTACCAGACCCCATTAATTCGGTTTATCTACGATGTCATAATCCGATATTATCACGGATGCTATTAAAATGTGTTGACCAGAACGGATACTTGCTTGATATGCGTTAGGATTTTTCTTAATATAAATTTCTACTAAACTCTTAACGATTGTTATCGAGTCTAAGCGATTTACCAATAATCAAATGAATATTATATAATATATCAGTACGTGATAGTTTTTATGCATAACAGAAGTACTTGAAAATCACGTCAGCGCAATATTTACAATATTCCCATACCAATTTATTGTTTTACCTAATTATTCTTAAATTCGGCAACGAAGTGTTTTTGCTCCGCCGGAATAGTTCAATTAACTACAATGAGAATATATTTGCATGATTACGTATGACAGAAATCAAATTCTAAATTATGCACATTCCTGCGTTGAATTTGATCGGTTTAAACATATTATCTAGTTCTGAAAAAATATTATAATCTGAACAGTTGTTTTCATATTAAAGGGTATATTACTCATAATTTTGTCAAATTATCAAACAATTACAAAATTTTATTGGGTAAATGTGTCTAAAAATAATATAAATCCTTCTGAAGAACATCATTATAAAGATAATACTAGTCGTACTATTATTATCAGAATAAAACTACCTTAGATGGAACGAATCGTACTTTTGGTCACATGCGTGAAAATATGATGCTGATCTGTCTCAAATGTAATCGACATACGGGTGCCGACTCTCGTTAAGGGAGCGCAGTGGTAATTGTGTGTCTTCCGGAATTACTTGTAATTGTTCACGTACAAATCCACGTTGAGGAGTAGTTGCATCCAATCTATTTATATTGCAGGACTACCCATAAATATTACCATGATGGATATTGTATGTGTAGTTACATTCCAAATAGGATCAATTGCTCTTTTTTATCGCCTACAAGTTCAATGGGTTCATATAAATATCTGACAGTTGTATTACCTAGTATTTGCTATTTTGAAAAGTCATGTCGTTGTGTTGGTATATGTTTTTTGTGATTGCATTGGTAAGTTTCATATCAATAGCGTGAGTAATTTAATTATTCAATGCATCTATTAGACTTGGTAGTCTTGCAACCCATTCACGAGATCTCGCATGTTTTTGAACTTTGTATTATACCGATAACAAAAATAACCGTTCAGCATGTGATCGATTAAATCGCTCAACAATTGCCTGAACGCGATCTATTCGCGATATGTCTACGTCTAATTTTGACAATATGTATTGCTTCATCAATGACGATACGGCTCAAATAATTTCACTTCTAGGATCAAACTGTAGTAATTGTACTATCGAACACAATATATATATATATATATATATATATATATGCTAGAGACAGAGAGAGAGAGAGAGACAGAGAGAGAGAGAGAGAGAGAGAGAGAAAGAGAGAGAGATTATTTATTATACTTGTATAATAAGAATGTTATTGATTTCTCAGCGACGCGATAGCAGAAAGCAGTAGAACATTATCATACGATACCAAATTATAATATAGCTATTAGTATACGTCCATCTGGGTATGGTACATCGCAATCGCTTCTTAATCTGATAATGAGATGGATCAAGCTGTATTTATTTGCACCATTTGTAGATGAGGAACCATGCTACGAAGTACTTGGCGACTTGAATGATAACGCAGAATTGTTGGACGAGGACGGGAGCGACGAAGTTAATTTTATAAAAGACATTGACGAAGGTCCATCCGTAGACAGCCTTGATATATCGATTTACAGTTTAGTTGTATACAATGACGTGCTGCCTGACAACCAATTAAAAAGTAGAAAAAGTAGCTAAAATGTTTTCTACAGGCAGATATAAATCCACAGACGTGATTTATGATACGCAGTGATACACAGAAAGACATAAAGTGATCAGAGATAACTGTAATATTTTAGCTGTGTTTAGTAGTGTCGATACGCATACTTTCAGAAATATTTATAATACTTGGTATAGTGGGGACATGCATATAGTTAAATTTAAAACCTTCTTTACACATGTGCAATCTACCACACATGGATTTATAACGATAATTGTGCATGATCCTTGATCACGAAATCGCGTTGGTCTTCATACAGTATTTGGTTGAGAAAGCTGGTATGATATAGTGATGACCTAATTCACAGCAATAGTTTTAACGACAAAAAGTCCGATGGCAGATGGATAAAACAAATCTAACAGAATTAGAGAAATCTCGGTCAAGGATGGCGTTTGTTTTTTCATTTACGTAGGAAGCCTTTTATTTCTACAAGTAACCCCTCTAAGAAGAGTTGTAGGATTCCCCCCCCCCCGCTGCTAAACTATATTGCTGTATATTAATGCTATGCAAATGTATTGTTCAAAAGTACTGAATTAAAGCAATCACAGTTGACAACCTTTTGATATGTATGCTACAGACTTCAGGCTGGATTATCTAAAGGAGTGTTTGTATATATATATATATATATATATATATATATATATATATATATATATATATATATATATATATATATATATATATATATATATAAAGTTATAGACCCTTTTGCTAGTTTAAGACGCCATAATTAGCCTAACAATCCACTCTAACTTGCAATTAAAATAGATTGTTACAGAAATCCAGAACTTGTTCGTTTTCACACTCTACCACAATCACCCAAAAGCAAACAGAACCCCCCGTTTCTCAAATACCAACGTGCATGTAAAAATAACGAATGAAAACACATAAATACTTACCCTGTAGAAGAAAAATTCAAGAAGGGTGACAGTGATGGACATCTTTTTACTTTGAATACCTTTGTAGAGGAGGTCCACCTATGAGAAAATTCAGACAGATTCACATATACTGATTGTAATGCATGCTTTTTATATTTATATGCGTTATCTTACAATCAGAAAGAATAATAAAGCAAACTTATTTATTAACCTTTCCAAACAAAGGGTGTATTAAATATAAATAACGCTGCTACACTGGACACAGATATTATCATTACTCTTGTATATTAAATTACTCACAGTTTTATAACTACCAATTGGGGATATATATTTCGGTCTTACAGTGTTACCTATTTACAGAGGAGAGATATATATTTGCATACAATACCGGGTTACTGAAGAAACTTTCTTACAGATAAGTCTGAATTACGGAAGGGTGTATTTACAAAAGATACCGGGTTGCATAAGAGTCTGGATTACGGAGAGGCGTGTTTACAAAATATACCGGGTTTATATAAGAGTCTGGATTACGGAGGGGCGTGTTTGCTAAAGATACCGGATCACATAATAGTCTGGATTACGGAGGGGATAGTTTACAAAAGATACCGGGTTAGATAAGAGACAGTTTGATAGAAGAGCCTTGAACAGATTTAGGGAGTATAATTATGAGAAGCTCTCTTTCAAATTGCATCAAGAAAATTCTAGAAACGATTATTCTTGAAAAATTAAATATGGGAGATGCATCCATGTAATTTGGTCATACTCCTTAATTACTCTAAAAGAAGCGTATTGTAATTCCTACTGGATTTTGTATACACCCAGTAATAATCCTCATATTTGATTTTATAAAGGAAGTATACAAATTAAGAAATTTGAATGTGCTCTCTAGCTAAGTATTTATTGCCTCCAGAATTTTTACTTTTGTTATACATTTTCCGATATTTTGGTTCACTAGAACATCTTATTCATCTTCAGTGATTTGTACCGGCGACGTATCAGCAAACGTAAGCTTTCTTTTTCCATATAATTTAATCAGGTAAGATGCGTCCAAGTAACTCAATAATAATCCATAATGCGGTCATGAAAGAGAGCTTCGTTGTCACTTCTGTATTATGCCTCTTTATATTAATAAATCATATGTTTGATTAACACTTGCCCAATGCCTCTTTATATTAATACATGTGTTTAATTCACCATTGCTGAATGCAACTTGAAGGAAATTAAATGAATATTATAAGTGTTCAGCAGTTAAGCATAAAATACTTACACCGTTAATAATGTGTGAAAAATATTCTCTTATATTTCTTTTCACTTGAACGTCTTTTTTAATTTTATCCGACATTTCTACTAGCGAATAGTGCCTGCAAGTAGATATGAAATATATATATCTGTATGTGAATGACTTGTATGTTTCTGTATATTACTAAACGATGTGTACAATGTCCAGATCATTTTCAGAATGGATTTTCTTGTATACATTAGATGGACTTTGCCTGAGTTTTCGTTTAGAATGTAATGACAGTTGCTTCGTGATTTAAATTAGCTCAAATATATCATTTTAATTATCCCTTTAGAGTTTTAATTAAGTATATCTTCTGATTGCATTGCCAATTAGCAATCAAATACATTGTAGTTTCCAAATCTGCAATGAGCCATATTTACACTAGAAACATGTTAGCTGCTGCATATATGGAGATGCAAACTGAGGCTTTCATTACTAACTAAAATTCATATTTGCGCCAGCAGCTTTATAAAGGTTTTTACGTCACTTGTTAAGAAATGTTGGACGGAATATGCTTTCTTTCAGAAACTGTTATCTTTGATTCTCAAAACCAGTGTGAAAATCTGATAACGTACCAGACGTCACTCAGTTTTATGTTATATTTCAGCGTATAATGATACAGCCATTTATACTTTCTTTACTCAGCAGCTTTAGCAGTATTCTCTCTCTCTCTCTCTCTCTCTCTCTCTCTCTCTCTCTCTCTCTCTCTCTCTCTCTCTCTCTCTCTCTCTCTCTCTCTGTATATATATATATATATATATATATATATATATATATATATATATATATCGACCATCCATGTTTGTCAGTTTGCTTAGTCTGTAGGTAGTATAATGGTACGTTTGAATTGGAAAATATATTACAGACCCCTTTTGGGCACATTTAGCGAGAAGGTTTAAAACATCACTATGTGAACGTTTAGCGAAAACGGGGATTGAAAATGGGACTATTTAATCTGTATATGAATTGCATTGTAATTGAAATTACATCGCGGTATGCTTGGATGTTTTTTTTGTGAGAACGTTTTTGACAGAATGGTTTTTTTATGTTATGTGTCCAGTTCGTTCTTGTGATATTTTACAATAGACGTTTTTCTATATAAGTAATTATTTATGTTTATATATTTTCTGTACGTTTCATGATGTGTTGTACTTGCTATGCATTCTTTATTTAAACCATCTTAAATAGTTGAATCATAAATATTGCCCGCATTTACTTAGTCAATATGAATGGAAAATGAAACTTCAATAAAATAAACATACAAGTGATCTTTTTGCAAAATACAATCGTGTTAAGTAAATATGTATCAAGTATATTATTGCTTTAGTAAACTTTTGTACAATTCATTTAGTTAATGTGATTCCTAAAACGGAAAAAGCGTTTGTTGACTTGATGACAAAACATGTATTTCGCTATCTTAAATGATTTGTTGAAAAATATTACGTTGTTTGGTACTGCGTTTATAACGTGTAATATATTTTATGTAATCAATAGAACACGTAAAACATTTCATTCTTAAACGTTAATATCAGTCCTGTAAGAGAATCGTTATTTTTATATTTAAATTGTCAACCTTGGCATTGTAGTACTAGGAATCTTTATTTTAAAGAAAATACTATTTGCTGGTTTATTCTTAAATTATCAAAAGACTACCATTGTGTAATATGTTAGGAATTTACCGTGAAACGGGCAAGGATGCTTTTGTATTTAACATTTCGGATTTACCCTGAAATTATGCAAAGGCTTTCTGATGTACAGTGATTCAGTTGAGATTTTTGCACATAATCACTTTGGACGGTTCGTAGGGAATACTTTCGAAGCGTTGTAAGTTCATTACCTTGAAACTAAAAACCATGTTTAGGAGTTTTAACAATTCATCCAGTAATGTAACATATTGTTTACATTATTTTAATGAACTAAAGTTATATCTTAAACTATCAGTACATGTTGGATTTCGTCTTTCTTGTGAAGTAACGTAAGCCCCAAGGACGTAATAAGATTTCCAAAACCCCATTTATATTTAACTATTGACAGACACAGGAGCTTTAGAGCCTACGATGGTTAAGTATTTTGCCTTTCTCTGAAAAGAACTAGTGAAATTCGTTGAATCCATGCAGTAGAGTGCATATTTGTTAATGTTCCTCACCTCTGTCTTAAGTTTAGATCAGACTTATTTTTGGGATCAGCAAATATAAGAGATGTGACTTCTCTTTCTGTTACGAAATGCCCGATATGGCATAGAGGATACACCATACTCCTCTAATCTATATTTTAAGCTTATCAGTCCTGTTAATTTTGTTATATAATTTGTTTGTCGTTATTCTGTATTTAATGAATTATTATTTTTAAACTCGTTGTTATGACACTGTTACGCAATACCCGATATGGCGTAGAGGGTACACCATACTCCTCTAAGTGAGTTGTCCTATACAGCGAGTCGCACGTGCCGCGCGTATAATGAAGGTTTCACGCGAATTACTTTTTACAAGTACGGCAGACTACTATATAGGTACAGTGCAGGGTCTTTTTAAGACACAGTGGACATTAGAGAAGACCTCTAAACGTTACATTTGTCGGATATTAGAGCCAAAAAGTTGGGTGAGTTAAATACATTCTTTTTGGTTTAATGTTTCAGTTGAATGTTCAGTTTCGGAATAGCACGTTCGTTTTTATGTATTGCGTAAATTCATTTTATTATTTGGAAAACTGTCCATTTTTTATATTCAGCTCGCCGGTCGTGTGAATAGATGAGTATTCCAGACCAATGTTAACCGGTGGAATGGAGACGGACAATGAACTACTGTCGCGCCGGAGGGGAGTGAAATGTTAACACTCGTAGTTTAGTGTTATATTGACTACTTTATGTAAAACACGAATAGCGTGTTTAGTCAATTGGATAGTATTGTTTGGTTTTTATTGATTATATTTTGTGTGTGTGACACGAATAGTATGATTATAGTCAATTAAACCTTATGATTTGATTTACTGACTATGTTGTGTGGGGTACGAATATCGTATCAATAGTCAATATCATGCTATGTTTTGGATATTGGTAGTGTATGACTATAGATATATAATACAGTAGTGTATGACTATAGATATATAATACAGTAGTGTATGACTATAGATATATAATACAGTAGTGTATGACTATAGATATATAGTACAGTAGTGTATGACTACAGATATATATAGTACAGTAGTGTATGACTACCGTCATATAGTAGGGTAGTAGATTCATTTGTGTGTATTGTGTGCTCATTATATATATATATATATATATATATATATATATATATATATATACCTATCGTGTTGATTTTTCTTTAAATATAAGTTCTTTTTAAACAAACTTTGTTATTTCTTTAAAACCCTACCTAATCTCAAAGGGTCGGCTCGACAACGTTACACTTTCTACTCAGAGAATTAATTTGTTAATTATATTGCTGCATATGAAAATAGTAACACGGGATGGTTGAAGGTCATTGAGAAACCCTGTACTAAAACCGTAAAACATTTATAGTGTCATAACAGGAATTTAACATGGTCGACTTCATGGTACTGGACACTTAGGTAAATGAGATGTGTTTGGCAAGTGGCTGCCTTCTATCGAGCTGGAACCAAGTAACAGTCTTGATTTGACCTAAATATGCACTACCAACGTTCTCTCGAAGCAAATGGTTGATGTGCACGCAACGCTCGCTGCATTGTGCAAGCATTACGGAGACAAGCACACTTTAATGTTGGATTGACAATTCAGCTGCTCGGGAACGTTGCGCACTACTCTAGCTAAGTATCAAAACTTAAATATTAACTGTACAAAGGGTCGACATGCAAAGCAAACACTAATGCAACACAAAGACAAACAATAATGCAACACAAAGACAACACATATCCAGCAGTTCTTTTCAGGGCATACCATCTCTAAAAGATTGCCACAATCAAGTCAAACTTGAATTCCCTTTTTTCCCCAAAAATGCTTGAAAGGAGTACCTGCGTGAATACATGCATGTGTGTAGGTTCTAATTATAACAATCAAAGCCAAAAGGCACTGAACGCTTTGTTGTTTCTTTTAAAACACTCAATGAAATTTTACACCACATCAGCGAATGTTCCATTATTCATAATTGTCAATTTGGATCTGATCACTGGCACACGATTTTGGTCAGGTATCATGACTTTTGTCTGTTTTAGACAAAAAAAAGTATTTTGAAGACAAATATATAAATTACCGACATAACAAATATATTCACTTTTATAAATTTGTATGACGTCCATGAATTCAATGGCCAGAATGGTCATCTTGTTCTGACACTTACATCTGTGAATTATACTCTTAGAAAAGCTTTGTGAAACTTGTCGAAAAGCCTTGGTTCCTATGTATTTACAAAACTGAATAACTAGGGCACTATAAAGTCGTGTAATGTTTAGTCTAAAGAAATATTGCAATCAAGATTAAACGATTGCAACCATTTCACGAAGAGGTGTTGGCTCAAATCCATGCTAGCTCTTTCGAAGAAGACACTTGTGACTCTGAAACATTTCCTTCTGTGTCTGCTCCCAGACCAATAGATGTTTCCAACATCAAAGGTCAGGCATGAAAGGAGAGCCAGACAGACAGACGTACAAACAAATACACAGAAAGAGAGAATCTGTAAGGCAGAGATATGTAGTCATAAAGTGGACGGATATATATTGATATCAGCCAATTATTCCGTACATTCTTGCTTGATTGATAAGGTTAAACCAATATCCCGTTCCAAAGCTTCAAGATCTTATTTTAAGAAGAAACACAGCTGAACTTATGTGAAGTAAACTTTGAACCAGGGGCGAAAATTAATTAAAATAGATAGATATATCAATAGACAGACATAATACATACAGATAGACAGACAGACAGATACTCACAAGTCCCATACCGCCGAATGTACCAGTATGCCCATTTCAACATAGTAGTTCCTTTTTAGAATGCGTAAGCAGCAGAAAGGGTGAATCCTACAACCTTTTTTTTTACTTTTTTGATTATACCCTAGACCCTTCTCGCGAACCAGAAAAAAAAAATGACAGTGATTGTATTCGCGTTTTCGTTGATGAATCATAAATGTCGCAACGTCGTTGTCACTCACCCTCTCTGCTGCTATGGGTTACGGTGATTTTAACCGAATATTTGATCTAGTCCTATACGATATCGTGTCCTCGGGTCTGCTAAATTTATTGTCACAAATCCGTGTGGTTTTGACTGAGCGTGACTAAAGAAATTTCTAAACTGATTATGATTCATATCACCGCTGCACCAAGTCTGATGAATATTTCGTAGCGTATGAGTATCAACGCCGTTAAATACACACAACACATTGCAATTATCTCTGATCACTTTTGGTATTTGTGTGTACCGTTGAGTGACATATATCACGTCAGTGTTTTTATGCCTGCCTCGGGAAAATATTCTAGCAGGATTTTTTTGATTATCTAACATGATATCATCGTATACCACTAAATTGTTAATACTTCCATCGATGTCTTCCACGGAAGGGGCTTCCTCTATATCAGTAATAAATTCAATAATATCATCATCGATTTGAAATTCTTTTGCTTTCTCGTTAAAATCCTTTAGCACTTCATAGCATCGCTGATCGTCTACACTCGGGGCTATTAAATACAATTTGTTCCATTTCATCCATCTCGTTATCAAATTAAGTAGCAGTTGTGTCTTTCCGCTTCCAGATGGTCCGATTATAATCATTCTAATTGAATTCGGCAACATTTCATGATGTTTAATAGGTTCCCGTCGTCGGGTAGCTGAATAATCAATTATATTCATGCCGTTATATATAAATTATGGATCTATATTGTGTGAAGTGTAAAAAACGTACTGGCACAGATGACTTGACGACGATTACAACTAAAAATAACCGATCAGCGCTTTCTGGTAAATGCGTACAATGTAGTACAAAGAAATTTAGATTTGTTTCTAAACCCAAGGAACCCAAGGAACCTTTAAAAAAAAACGAGGAGGTGATATCGCAGCCAAGCTAACTAAACTCCCTGGAACCCCATGGGCAAAATACCCTGGAGAAAAGCACCTTCCAGGATATAGTTATTGTGGACCGGGAACAAGACTTGATATCAGACTCAATGATCAAAATCAGCCCCGACCCGGTGAAGAACCAATAAATGCCATTGATAAGGCCTGTCACCTTCATGATGTTGCTTATAAAAGCAGCAATCTGCAGCACAGGCATCTCGCGGATGTGAAATTAATTCATGCGTTAAATGCTATTCCTGATAAATCTTTCAAAGAAAAATTGGCTTCCTTTTTGATAAAATCGGCTATGAAAAGTAAATTGATGTTAGGTGCTGGTAATTAATAACAACATGGAATCTATTTATTATTCTCCAAAAGGATACTGGAGAGGCAAGGCAGCAATCCATAAACTCGCTAGCGCTGCAAAAGTGAAAAAAACCACTGCGGCTCATTGGTTATCTAAACAGGCACTATGGCAAATTTATCTACCACCGCCTAAACAAATTCAATTCTCGCATTTTGATGTGACCTTTCCTAATGAAGTTCATCAGGCTGATATATTATTTCTGCCACATGACCACGGTTACAAGTACGCATTAACCGTAGTTGATATTGCAAGTCGATACAAGGAAGCAGAACCGTTAAAAACAAAATCAGCCACTTCAGTGGCTTCTGCATTTGAAAGGATTTATCGACGAGGTCATCTGCACTGGCCAAATCTATTACAAATTGATCCTGGCAAGGAATTTCAGGGTGCAGTGTTATCAATAATGAAAAATCATAATGTCACTATCAGACGAGGACATACTGCGCTACATCGTGATCAGGCAATTGTAGAACGGTTTAATAAAACCCTTGCTGAGCGGTTATTTGGATATCAATACGCAAAAGAATTCATCCAAGAAAAAAGATCCCGTGAATGGGTTAAAAGGTTACCAGCTGTGATTACTGCACTGAATAATGAGATTACTAGAACAATTAATTTGAAACCTATCAATGCGATTAAAAAGAAGTCAATACCTGAAATGGAAATTCAAAAAGATTTTTCTAGAAACGCTAGCGTTTCCCAACCAATTCTTGGAAGTAATGTCATTGTGAGATATTTATATGAACCAGGAGAGCTTGAGGGTGGCAGAAAAAGAGCTACTGATCCTATTTGGAGTATTACTGCACATAAGATATCTAGTATAACACGATCTACGGGTAGACTTCCAATCTATAAACTGGATTCAACTGCCCCTCAACGAGGATTTACTAGACAGCAATTACAAGTGATACCTGAGGATACTCAATTACCACCGCATGGGCTTAACTAGCACCCTTGCGTCTATTGCACTCAAGACAAGTCAACATCACATTGTTTCTGACATGACCGAGACTATTATTTTTTCTGTCAACGGTAAATTGGCGAGGATCCTTATCCGAATACTGCCAACGCATTATACAATTGCAACTTGCGCAGTGATTATTCTGTTGTTGTTTCAAAGTGATTATTAATTCAGCATCAATGTCAAATTCTCGTTGTTTTTTTTTGTCCTGTTGTTTGTAACCGGAGAGTTTTTTATCAATAATATCATCTATTCTGGTGTCATTATCATCACCAATGATTTCATCATCCAGGACAATTCTTCGAAGTTGATTTATTTTTCGTACTCTAGACACTGCAAGATAGACTAAATTTGACCATTCGATGCGATTATCTACCATCCAAACAATTGTATCTGATATAGTCAATCCTTGCGAAGAATGTATTGTTGCTGCGTATCCTAGCGTCCATGGGGATTTATTAGCACGCAATGCATCTTCAACGACATTGATATCAACCAGCACAATATCATTTAATACGAGAATCTGCTTTTCACTTCCTGACTCTGTCAGGCCTGGAATATCAACTTCAATGTTCTGTTTTCGTGTATCTGATGGCCTATAACAGAGGGGCACTGGAAGTGTTGCGAATTTTTGTTTATGCAATTCAAATAATTTCATCTGAAGTGTGTCTCTGACTATTTTTCTACTTGCAATGATCAAATCATTTGGTTTCCATGCTTCCCAGAAATCATTCATTGGAGTTTCCGAAATTATTTCACGGGCTATTTCACATTGGATTCTATCCGGCTGTAATCTAATTAATTTCTTAAATTCTTTTAATTCATTATCAAGTGATCTATGATCGGTATCAATTTCTTCATAATAGTCTACAAAACCCTTTAGCCATTCATGTGGGGAAGCACCGACAAATGGTGGTGGTTGGCCGTGATCACCGCACATGACGCTTTTTGTATTTTTCAATAACAACCACTCAAGAAATATTTTTAATACATCTAATGGCACTGTGTCTATTTCATCCCAAATGATAATTTCAGGAATAAATTTCTCTCCCATGCGCTCAGGAGTCCATTTATCTCCCTTCCATCGGAAAAAACTATGATAGGTACAGGCATTAACTCCTCTCTGTATCATCTCTCTTGCAAGTCTGTGTGTGGGTGTTAGCACAATCATGTTTGGATTTTTCCCACGAAATAACTCAATTGCCCGGGTTGTTTTTCCTGACCCACCACAGCCGTTTAAATAAACTGTTTTATATCTACAGATTGGATCAGAACACGGTGGTGCATTAGAAAATTCTGAACACTGATTGCTTTCTAAATAATTATTTTCAATGGTAACATCTGCTGATGGAATATAATCATGAAGCATTACTTTCTTAATTCTCCATGACCCCCAATTCTCGTTGCCAGTAGCCTTAAAATCAGTCATTTTGCTATTTATGTAAAATGAATCAGTGGCGACTCTAACTGCGGTGGTAGGAAATCTATTGATCATTGAAAATAAATTAATAGAAGCATAACCAAGCATAGAAGCTCTCAAATGTGTGTACTGCGGATTGTATCCATCAGTGTAAGTAACAATTGTACCCAATTTGGTTCCATCGGACATAAATGCGTCCTTACGATTGACATATAGACCTTTATTCGTTAAATCCGTGATTACAAAATCGTATTCAGCATTGTCTATAATCAATCGTGAAGAATATCTCGTATTATCATCTTTGCCACCCTGAGTGAATTTACCGATTATTCTTCGTCCAAGATCTTTTGCTTCATTGTTTCTGATTTCAAATAACTGTTTGGACCAATCCATGATTTGTTGTTCACTGAAATTTGGAAACAGTTTTCGCTCTTCGCTAATTATTTTTTCTAGATCAGGTTGTGGTAACCAGACTTATTTCTGTGCTCGATAGGATATAATTGCTTCACTGACAATTAATGATTTTAACATCTTACAATCAAGCATATACCGTAATAACACTATTGGCATCCAGTGTTTTTCAGACATGTGTTTACCAATCGAAATATAACTACACGGATGAAGTCCTTCAGCCATTTCAAATGATACCACACAAGCGAATCCGGTTAAATCGAAATGTGGCAGTGGTCCATTAATAGCAACACGGGTCATTTCGTGTGTGGGGTGTCCAAATCGTTTGAAATATTTCTCGCATTCTCCATACCCAAGAAAACTTCCTGGATAACATGCAATCATATCAACTGAAATAACGGTATCAGCGGTGTATTTTGTATTCCATAATCCTCCATGGCTGTATTCAAGACAGGACAATTTGACATCTGATAAGAACTCACTTCGTGTTGGTTTCCACGCGTTTTTCTTTCTAGCAAAATGTGCTGCAATGGATGGTACTGTAAAACAGTTTGCTAATAATTGATCTTCGATTTCCTCTCCAGAAAACTCACTAGCTAGTTGTTTCATTTGATTATGCAGTTCTTCGGTACGATATAATTCTCCGTTGGGCCTTACAAACTGATCAAATCTACATTCTTCGTCTGAAGCACTATGAAATAGCCACATTGACACAGGATCGTTTTTACTCAAATGGTAAATAGCATCAAATAATTTCTGCTCGGTAAAACATTCTTCAGGTCCCAACCCTGTTTGGAAAATATATTTTACGGTTCTATCCCGTGGGAATATTGTTACTGCAGATGACCACGCGTGTTCATTATGATCAATAATTTCAATTGGGGCTCCATTTTTATTATATTTCGATTCGTATAATACTTCACCGGTGATTGTCCTTACCGTTATTGGAAATCTCAATGATGTTTCTAATTTAGCTATATCCTGAATTGTTGCCCCATGCTGTTTCACTGTCAGTTCCCATTCGGTTATTTTTTTTCGTCTTAGATCAGTTAGTTTATTTCCCCGGGACGCATTTGTGAAGTGTTCCATTATTCTTGTTGCTACACAATTGAGCCTTGACGAAGAATATTTCATGGGTGCTAGTTTTGCAATATCAGGTTTGTCATTGAGCGGATATATCCCGTAAACAACTGCTGTGACAGGATAAGATCTTTCGTAGTAGGGTTTGTCAATTCCAGTCAAAATTCCTGGTTTTGAATCCTGAGTCACAGTGACAGTTTTTTTGTCCTTAAGAATAGGCTCGTATTTGTCCCTAATGATCCATTTTCCATCATCACGGATAAGGAATTTTATTCGAAAAAAATTTCTTTCTTCCCCAAGATTTGAGATTATCACTGCTGCTTTTTCATCATTCATGGTAGCGTCAACAACACCATCAATTCGAAATGTTGACCAACAATGAGCTGCCCCATCACGCTTGAATTCATTAAAACAGTCTCTGATTTTACTAATCAAGGTTCTATCAAGAATTTTATTCTTTGGTGTATCAGAAACTCTATCAAGATTGAATTGAACACTTTTCCAAGGCGCAATTTTCGATAATCTCTCAAACTCCTCCATACTATAATTAAAACAAGCATTTAAATGAAAGAATTAAGTATAATGA
The DNA here is from genome assembly GCA_030141615.1 of Unio pictorum. Lineage (NCBI taxonomy): Eukaryota > Metazoa > Mollusca > Bivalvia > Unionida > Unionidae > Unio > Unio pictorum. Next base: position 1,784,170 of record JARLTB010000248.1, on the reverse strand, counting down.
ATCATTGCAAATGGCTTATGATTGGATCAGTGACACCGTGTAACAAATCATGCAGAAATGAATTCTGTGGGTATCATATGCAAAGCTTTCGTCGTGGAAGCCTTGGTCCGTTACCTTGTATTCGATGTGGAGTTGGGGTCAGGGGAAAATCGCAATTATGTCTTAGGTGTGGCGGCAAACGATACAGGGAACTAAAACGCTATTATGATAAAAGAATAAAAAATACTGTCATTGACCCCAACGATGACAAAATTATAAAGACTCCTCAAGATTATATACAGAGACTTATAATTAAACCAAATAATGAATTAGAAAAATAGTGTTATTATACAAATGAACCAAGAATTCAGACCTCAATATTTGTAGAGCCTCGGTACAAAGGTTGCAACAGGACAAAAAATTCGATTTTCGTATGTCTATAACACTAAGGGAGACAACTCTTAAATATAACCAATGGATATAACCAAGGGAGTTATCTCCCTTAGATTGTGATTTAGCGGCTGGGTATTGTTTTATAAGAAAAGAAATATTTTCTTTTTTTTTTAGTGTTTAAGTCAAATAATCTGTCTCATTTAAATACCGTGAAACACCATTAATAAGTAATTTAAGAAAATAAAATAACACCCTGTGGATTGCTGTATTAAGTTACCTTATATACTTTCTCCCTTAGATTGTGTTAACTTGTTTTATGGGTTATTGCGATTCAGCGGCTGGGCATTGTTTTGTAAGAAAAGAAATGTTTTCAAACAATTATAATCTTTTTTCTAGTGTTTAATGCAATTATTCAGTCTCATTTAAATACCGTGAAACACCATTAATAAGCAATTCAAGAAAATAAAATAGCACACCTTGCGGATTGCTGTATTAAGTCGCTATATATACTATATGAATATTTACAACATATATATGTTAAAAAACGTTATTCTTTATGGACGTGAACAGTGGTCTAACGGTATCGTGTTTGGCTTGTAAACCCAGACAATTATTATTCACATGTTCGCGCCCCATAGCAGACACATTGATTTCAAATTCATGGGTTGCATGTTGAATGTGCACACATACAATGCCCTAAAATAAATAACATCCATGGATGTAATTAGCTCTCCATCACATTTGGGTAGCCCCGTATGGTGTTCAAAATGAATTACCGGCCAAAAAAGGTTCGTGGATGCACATTGGGTATAAACCCAGAATGAATTATCGGCTAAAAGAAACGGTCATAGGGTCAGAAAGAGCAAAAACAAAAAAAAAACATTCTGATATTAAAACAGAAACAGAAAAATGCTCTCTAGGAACACTATGAAAGACACAAAGGCCTAATAAGGGACCCAATCAATGCAAATAGAACCACAACGGCCTATATCAAGGGGGTCAAATGACTGATAACCACTCATCATGGTTGTTATTTATTTTTGTCTGCATTTATATTTATATATACAGAATTAATTTTAAAAAAGATATTTATATATACAGACTGAATTTTTAAAAAAGATATTTATATATACAGACTGAATTTTTAAAAAAGATATTTATATATACAGACAGAATTTTTAAAAAAGATATTTATATATACAGACTGAATTTTAAAAAAGATATTTATATATACAGACTGAATTTTGAAAATATTAACGGCTCTTTTATTTTTGAAAAATGAATTAGAAATATGTATTATCATATATGAATTCTGAAAATATGAATAGCATAATAGTTGAAATTGCGAAAATGAAAAATCAGAATATTAAATTGTCAGATGGGTTAAATCCTGATCAAATCAAGTCGGATTTTCAGGATATAGAATACGGAGTTAGCACTAACAAGTATATGTTACCAAAGAAATATGCACTCATCAAAAAAATTCAAAATTCTATTCGAGACTCTCTTGCATTTTCCAGTGAAGTAGATGTGTTTGTTCCGTTATATACTATCGTGGAAGGAATACGAAAAGAATTGGGTAACGAATATGAATTGAAAAAGGAAGTTAATTCTAAAATTAGAAACTTACGAGCGTTAATTCAAGAAAATGAACTATTTTGATTGACCGGCCCTCAATATATTTTGTCAGACAGTAAAATCTCCTTGAGATTTTCATTTTTTTTGTCATTTTTTGATTGAATCAGTGAAAATATTTCACACTGCGAAAATAAAATAGAATCCTAACAGCTTTTCTCTATGGAAAATCCAATGCAAATTCGACTACTTGACCCTACGAGGTTTTTTACCAAAAATCGATGAAAAATCACTGAAAACAGGCAAAAATTGATGAAAAATGGCTAAAAATCATCAAAAATGAGTTTTAACAGCTTTTCCTTATGGAAAATCCCATGTAAAATCGACTACTTGACTGTAAAAATCTCAAAGAGATTACCACCAAAATTGCACAAAATGGCACCAAAACTGTCAAAAACAGTCAAAATCACTGAATATATTTCTCAAAGCAATAAAAAATAAAAATATTTCATAGCAATAAAAAATAAAAATATTTCACAGCAATAAAAAATAAAAATATTTCACAGCAATAAAAAATAAAAATATTTCATAGCAATAAAAAATTGGACCGTTAGGATGGAATCATCGATGGGAAAAATTGTTTTGCAATTGAAAAATGGTTTCTGATTTCAAATAATGGTCAATGAAGCATTAACGACCCGATTGGCTCGTGAAAGATTAGATGCAATTAAGAGATTTGTACCAATTCGTGACTCTGTACGGAATAAACTACAACAACGACAGAGTTTACAAACGGATTTTGCTTTAGGGTCTGAAGAATTGTTTAAACCAGTAACCACAGCAACGAAAGGGGTTGAGCGTGCTTTACTGGGAGATGATCTTGACGGTAAGAGAAAATCTGTTATTGGTGAACTTGAAAAAATAGCAGCGAAAACTGAACAAACAAAACAAATGGAATCAAAAAGAACAGTAGAGGACTTACGCGTGAGATTTAACGAAGAAGGGTTAGCAGCAATTGATGAGACTGATCCAGCAGAAATTCCTGCGCTTGTTGTTAAGACTTATGAAAACAGAAAAAAAATGTTGAAACCAGAACATCACAAGTTTGTTAAGAATTTAACCCATTGGGCTGATATATTCTACAAAATCAAAACCGGAAAAAGTCAAAAAAAGACAGATAGTGCATCATACATTGAATATATCAAGATGGTGAATCACGTGTATAATCAATATGAAGAACTAAAACAACAACAAAAACCGCCAAGATTGCAAAGAAAGCGACAGCAACCTGCAAAGAAAGTACTCTACTCTCCTAAAAAACAACAAATACCACGTGATGATGATGATGATGATGATGATTATTTACAAACTACGGATTTAGAAAAAATAGATGAAGCAGCTGGTTATAGCGGAAGTGGGCTGCAAAATCCAAGGATTGGAAACACTTGTCCTGATAGTGTTATCAATGATATATCACGATTAGATGTTCTTGTAGGAGGATTCCGAGCTGGAAATAATTCACCGGAAATAATTAATGAAGCAGCTGATATCTGTAGACGGTTATTTGCCGGCGGTATCATGGATATCAAAACATATCGAGATTTCATTGACGAGTTAGCAAATGGGTATCATAGTGATTAAATAACAATTGAAAACACTATTGTTTTTATAATAATGATCATCCATTACAATCATGATAAACCAACCCCAGTCTATGTGGTAAACTCACGGTTTCCAGTTTATAAAGCATACTATGGAGATGGCCTCGGCAATACCATTTTAGGATTCTTTTCAAGAATGGCCCCAAAAGTGATGCCGTTAGCTAAACAATTATCAATGAAAGCCATTGATGTTATTCGTGATAAGGGTATTGGTGCTGTTGGAGATCTTGCCGGGAAAGCATTTTCAACTGCAAAGAATAAAATAACATCATTAGTGAGGCGAAAAAAGAAACCGTTACCGTCCACAGAAGAAATGCCTGCAAGTGTTAGTAAAATAATAAATAACGCAGTAGATGAAAAATTAGCATCGATGGCTTTAACTCCCGACCTAAATATGATAGCGGGAAGTGGCTTTAAAAAACCACGTAGAAAACGATGATGAAAATTGCTAGCAATTTTCCAATTTAGACTCTGATAAATAGAATAAAATGTTCAAAAAGTCACGTGATCCAGCATTTGATATAGACGCCCCAGTTGGCAAGGATGATTCTGTACGCGATTATCAATATTACGCCTATCATCCCATAGACTCAAATAGTCGATCAAGAATTGATCTTCAAGTCCATGATACCAGTAAATACTTTCTACCCTGTGAAGCGTTTATTGAAATCGAAGGAGAAATTGTAACAGCTGCTGATACTGCTGCTGTACCAGCACCGTATCCAGATGGTACTCAAGTCGGGTTTGTCAATAATGGTATCATGGCGTTATTTGAGAGTGCAAAATATCTCATTGATGGAAAAGAAATTGAGACGATAGATCGTGATGTTGATGTGGCTACAACAATCATATGGTTAGCGAGATATTCTGATGATTATACAAGATCAGCAGGACCTTCTATGATGTTTGCAAAAGATGTTACAAATACCGCTGGTGGAAATCCATTTGTTGTAAGACGACCAAAAAAACGTGATAATAGTGATGCTGATGTCGAGAATATGATTATAAACAAAGATGATAATTTCAATCTAGGAGCTGCAACACGAAACGCAATGTTGGGAGTAGGGCGTAAATCATTTTCATGAGCAATTCCACTGCATCACATATTTGGATTCTGTAGAAACGTCAGAAAAGTTATTTATGGAGCTAAGCATACAGTATCACTTGTACGAAAGGGTGATGATAATGACGCAATCTGGAGGATTCCAGCAGATGCTGCAAATCCCAATGCTGATGCCGGTAAAGTCAAATTAACAAAAATATCATTGTGGATGCCAGTGTTGACTCCAGCAATCACCGCAGAAGAACGATTACTATCATTTATGGACCAAGGGGGAAAGTCGTTGTTGAGTTGGTTATCAGTGAGTACAGATGTGAAGCAATCAAATATCAACGGGTTATTCACGTGGAATCTAGCATCAAAACAAGGTGTTGCTGCGCCACGTCATATATTTATTGCGTTACAGGATAACACACGAGTTGGTAATCAACAACGAAGTCATATGATATTTGATCAGTTAGGTGTGAAAGACGTCTCACTGAGAATAAACGGCCAGCAGGAACCATCCGAGGATATACAACTTAATTACACAGAAAATCATATTGCACGAGTTTATCATCGTCTGTTGTCATTTATGGCACGTGATCAAAATGTGGATACCGGTCTACAAATATCACAATTGGATTTCAAAAGCCTCTATCCGATTTATTACTTTTCTCTGGAACATCTCGATTTGATGAGACAATCTGTTGTTGATATACATTTTAGAGCTAATGTGACTCGTGGTGGTATTGCTGATTATAGAGCGGTTGCTGTCATTCTCAGTGATAAATCAATGCTACTTGAAGGTGTTGGTGGAAGAATGAGAGTGGTAGATGCCCCAGTAGAAAATCTTTAAACGATTTTTCCATTGAATCGTTTACGATTTAGAATCAATCTATTATGTATAATGTCATATAGTGTTATTAGTGTTGCGTTAACTCCTGGTCAAATCAAAAAATTGCAATCAGAATCGGCTAAAAAATGTGGAACCACAATCACTTTGAAACCGAATCAAATGACTGGTGGTGCAAATAAATTATCACTGACAACTCGTCAAATAAAACATTTCAATGATGCACTTGCAGCCAAAAAAGGTGTTCAGATTACTCTTTCTGCGGCTGCTATCAAAAATATGATGAAAACGGGTGGTATATTTCCATTGTTAGCGGCAATACCAGCATTGATTGCAGCAGCAGCCCCAGCGGTGGCTAAAGCAGCGGCGTTAGGAGCCGTTGGTACTGCAGCAGGAATGGCGTTGAAAAAAGCAACTGGACAGGGTTATAAAAAAAGGGGAAAGGGTCTGAGACTACCAGGAACCCCGTATTCATGGTACAGCGGAAAGGGTCTGAGACTACCAGGAACCCCGTATTCATGGTACAGCGGGAGATCCGTTCACGGATCAGGCCTGAGACTACCAGGAACGGTTTAATAATTGTTCCCATGTCCAATTTTGATTTAATGGATGCTGCTAAAAACCTAGCGATTAAAAATTTCAGAGGTGTTTTTATGAAAGATCAATTACCACATCAACCAAACAAAACTGAAACAGGTATTATTAATCTCGATAACAGCACCGGACCTGGAACTCACTGGGTTGCATACGCTATTGATCCACGTGGGATTGTCTATTTTGATTCATATGGATTAGCCCCGCCAAAGGAGTTTTTGCGTTATATAAAAACCCTTCCAATGAAGACTTGGTATTCTACGCTACCAACACAACAAATCAATGACCCACCAATATGCGGCAGTGAAGTATTAAATGTCCTTAACGCTATTTCTAACTCCTTGGGTAACCCAAGGGGAAAACCACCACACATTGTCGTAAATGACTACACCAGCAATCGCTTTTTAGAGAGAGAAAGAGTTTTACAATAACATGATTGATATTTGGGGGAGATCTTTGAAACCCAAACCCGATGACACTGCAACGGGTGATATTAAAAAAAAAATCAAAGATGAAATAGCTGAGACGTTAAATTTAACAAGTGTTGACCCGAATGAAATAGTTGTATTTCAGGACAAACAGGGTAAATTGAAAACCAGTGATGTGTCGTTGGATGATATTTTAACACGACAACGAAAAGCAATCGAGAACACCGTTGCGTTATTTTCCGATCAGGGTAAATTGAAAACCAGTAATATTTCTCTGGATGATATTTTAGTTAAACAACAAAACGCAATCGAGGATACTATCGCGTTTTTTTTCGATCAGGGTAAACTCAAACCGGGTGTACTCTTCTCGACGATTACAGATAGATTCACTGAATACAATAAAGAATTTGACGATCATTTGAAAAACTACAATGGTTTCCGTAGAAATGTCGTTCAAAAGTTCTTTGGATCCCCAATTGTAGTTACACCATCTATTGCTGAAATTAAAACGTTTGTTGATGATCAAAAGGTTATCAACGAAGCAACAAAAACAACAACCGACGCCATTGATAAATTTATTGGAACCCCGTTAGATAAAATTGAAATAAAACTCCCTGATATTAAAAAATCCATCGATGAGACGAAAACTTCCATCGAAGCCATCAAAGGTGATCTTTCGAGGATGATAACAGTCATTGAAAAAACAAAAATCCCTCATGCGAAAACCAACAACTTAGTATACACGATCCAACACGGATCATTTGAGTGGACACCTACAAACAACAAATTAGATATCACTGCAACCGTTAAGGGTATTTATCGATTAACACTAGTAACACCATTGTCTCAATTTAATATTTCATCGTCCAGTTCATCCGGGGTCAATAATACGATTTCAACGATCATCGACAGGAATACAACTGAAAAGTTCACAATCACATCTACTGATAAAAATTTGGTTAGGGTCTCAACAACGTGGTATGTGGAATTCGTAGCGGATTTAAGTAAATCGTAATTGAAAACGCTAGCGTTGTTAAAATAAAAATGATTTCATCATCGCAATATCGTTATGATCAGGTCAGAGAATTTCAAACTAGACTCAAAACCCTGTCTGAGGAGTATGCAATGAAAATTAAAAAATATCGCAGGAGAATTACCGCAATTGATGTTACCGTGTATTCAGTGAGTGGTGTAATCACCGGAGCTGGTATTATACTGTCTTCAGTAACAATGATGGCTCCGATAGCTGTGCCAATTTGCATTTCTGCGGCAACAACAATCGCTGGAATAATTTCAATAATCACAAAAAAAATATCATCATGCAGCCAACGGAAACTACAAGACTACATAATTCAATTTCATGTTGTGTCCACTGCATGCTCGCAATTATCCTCATTGATATCGTCATCTCTCGATGATACAATTATATCAGAGAGTGAGTTTTCAGCGATGGTAGATATATATGATTCTGCGATGTCAAAATTAGAAATACAAAAACATGAGTACAGCAACGATGACAACACCGATGGAATCAGAAAAAACCAAAATGATCTCAATAACCTCAACGATATCAGATAGTGAGTTCTCAGTGATGATACGTGTCTATGATTCCGCAGTATCAAAATTAGAAATACATCATGAGTATAGCAACGATGACGACACCGCAGGAATTACTTCAACAAATAGTGGAGAACACGAACCCAGTACAAACCAGCATGATCTCAATAACCTCAACGAATCCAGAATTCAGTGTGAATTTCCCCTCTCCGGTCCCAGTGAAGGAGATAGCGCTAGCAAAATTACGAGTGTATCACAGCTGGCCAAATATTAGGTCAAAATCATTTGGTGGTCAACAACCCAATAATTCTTTAGTGTTTGCAAATAAGAATAAACCCGACGGGACTCCAGACTGGAATGTCGTTTCCATACCAACAGGGTCATACCAAATCGAACAAATCAATAATGAATTCGCGCGTAGAATAAAATCGATTACTGGAGCAGAATCAAAAATAGCTATAACAGTTCATGAGCCAACACTGTCATCTGCCATTGAAATAAACTCAGAAGAATACGTCGTAGATATCTATCAAAGCTCAATAAGAACAGTGTTAGGTTGGCCTGAATTACCACCCGGGGGAAAAACCGTTGATTTACCAGAACCACAAAAAACTGATTATATCACCGACAGGACAAAATCTGATAATCCAATAAAAAGTTATAGATATTATGATAAGTCGTATTATTTCACTGAATTAGATGAGGGAGGGGAGAAATACTACATAACTCGACAGGATAAAATCACTGAAAATTTCACAGCGTTCAATAACGATATTTCGTTGTTGTTTATATCCCTTAGATCCGGCACTCTCACCCGAGATGAATTTATCAGCGTCATAGAAACATGTAACAGAATCCTCAGTGACATGAATATATTTCATTTACTAATCATACGAGAGGTATCCATTGCCAGACACCCTAACACGAAAATAAAATTTGCGACAAAATATCATATAAGCGTAGAAAATATATCCGAATTCAATCTACCAGGATATAATCTCTTAGAATTACAAAAATCTCTCGATGATGCCATCGATGAAGGTTTCAAAAAAATCCATGACAAATGGAAAAAAACACCATCACAGGAAATAAAAATCCTCAAACATAATAATGACCCAGATGGCGGTGGCAGGCATATTGCTCCGTTCAATGTGAATATTTCATCGGTGATAGCGCTCAATTTAGTATGTGATGTTATCGAAGGAAGCTATCAAATTAACCTCGAACGATCAAATCAAGCCCAGCAGGGGTATATTTTGTATTCATTTGCACCAATAGCTCCTCCAGGATTTTTAATAATCGAGTCTCCGGTGAATCCAGTCTATACGTGATGTCATAATAATTCATTAACCAGAATTAATTTCAAACTCACAGATCAGTCTAATAATCTGATTGATTTACAAGAGGAGGTTTTACAAATAAGTCTGTTTGTGAAATCCTAAGGATTTTCATCCTGAAGGGGGGACACGATATCGTATAGGACTGGATCAAATATTCGGTTAAAATCACCGTAACCCAAAGCAGCAGAGAGGGTGAGTGACAACGACGTTGCGACATTTATGATTCATCAACGAAAACGCGAATACAATCACTGTCATTTTTTTTCTGGTTCGCGAGAAGGGTCTAGGGTATAATCAAAAAAGTAAAGAAAAAGGCTGTAGGATTCACCCTCTCTGCTGCTGCGTACCTCATCTGTGGATAGGAATGGAATGAGAAAGCATATTTTGTACGCTGGTATAGCCATTAAAAACAATAAACAATATAAATATAAATTGTTTGCATATTTAGTATAGGAAACCTTGAGGTAAATCTTTTCTATAGTTTTCGATAATAAAGATTTTTGTTAGTAGTAATGTAATAAATTCTCCACGTATAAACAGATATAATAAAATAGAACTGAAATTAGTAGTGATAGATTTACCAATATTATTTGGGGCTGTCTATGCATCCTTTGATAATGTTACCAGCCCTACATGCAGTTGCTGCTGTTGTTGTTTTTGAAGTATAAATTATCTCACCTTCTGTCCCTCTTTCTTGGAAATCTGCTATATTACGAGATGACATGGTAGCATCTTGGCGAAGAAAATAATTTTGTTTGTTTTGTCCACGTCTTGACATTTGGACTTGTTCAATATATTCTTTTCCTACGTTTCTTCTATTATTGTTGGCTTCGCCTGCAAGAGGAGACAATCTTTATCAGATAAAAAATTGTCATGTTACATGAGTTACGTCTTCTTGTATTTCGTAAATGTGTTATATCCTTAAATAAAACAAAATTCAAATATTGATACCAATGCGGTTTGAGATGAATGATTATTTCTTAAGTCTGCTCTCTTTTACGTGTAGATATCTTAACTCAGGGGAGGATAATGCTATTAAACTTGAGCTCAAACAACGAATACAATAATCTTCATCTAATTATAAATTTATCACATAATCTTTATCGTACAATCGTTATCCAATCGTTATCCATGTGTCGACTGTATGCCTCTTTCTTAATCCTCTTTATTGCTGTAATTGTGTTCAGCAAGGCATTCTACCAGAATGATTTTTTAATACAAATACACAAGATTGTAGTGTTAGGACTGGTTGGCCTGGTGTCAGGATAATGTGACTGGGTGTGACATCATGCTACATGTCTGCGGCATGATGCCTCAGTGCTAGACATCACTATAAACTGCCTCACAGCAGACATAATAACGATATGACTGAAAAATTGTTAAAGCTACGTTAAAAATCCTAATCAAGCAAACAAACAAACAAACAAGATTGTTGTTGCAAATTTTATATTTAAGATATAATGGGCTTATTTCAAACCTCCTTTTTCAACTGGACGTTTTCTTAGCAACTTACCTTGCTCTTTCAGAACATATTTTATGCCAAGAAAATTAGGATTTTCAAGGACGTTTCTCAAGGCAACAACAGTCTCTGCTGGTCTTACATCGTAATTCCTTCCTTCTATTCGCACGTTTCCGTTCTGAGTTAAATTGCATAGATTGATAGAGTTTGAGATATACAGAAAATAGATACATAGAGATAGACTGGAAGAATTAGAGATATAGAGACAAATACATATATATATATATATATATATATATATATATATATATATATATATATATATACATTGATTGATTGAATTAGAGATATACAGAAAAATATATAGATAGATTGATTGATACAGTTTGAAATGGATAAAAAAATATATAGATAGATAAATAGAGTTAGAGATAGATATAAAAATATACAGATAGGTAGATGAATGGAGTTCAGGATATATATATATATATATATATATATATATATATATATATGGATGGATGGATGGGCGGTCGGACAGACGGACAGACAGACAGAAAGAGAGACAGACAGACAGACAGGTAGGTAGGTAGGTAAATAGACAGACAGACAGACAGATAGAAAGACAGACATATAGACAGATAGACAGATAGATAGATAGATAGATAGATAGATAGATAGACAGATAGATAGACAGACAGGGATAGTTAGGATGGATGGATTTGCGGTCAGATAGATAGATAGATAGATAGATAGATAGATAGATAGATAGATAGATAGATAGATAGATAGATCGATCCGATCCGATCCGATCCGATCCGATCCGATCCGATTAGAAAGATAGATAAGATAGATAAGATAGATAAGATAGATAAGATAGATAAGATAGATAAGATAAGATAGATAAGATAAGATAAGATAAGATAAGATAAGATAAGATAAGATAAGATAAGATAAGATAAGATAAGATAGATAGATAAGATAAGATAGATAAGATAGATAGATAAGATAGATAAGATAGAGTTAAAGATATATATCAATACAGATAGATAGATAAATAGATTGATATGCAGATAGATTTAAAGATATATATATATATATATATATATATATATATATATATATATATATATATATATATATATATATATATATATATATATTTCCCTTTTGTTCTTTATCTGTTTTTGAAAGTCATTGTTAGTGTTATGCATGGAATAAGAATATGTTTGTTTCGGAAATAATCGGCATACTACTAACAAGCTGAAGGGAATATATATATATATATATATATATATATATATATATATATATATATATATATACATACATTTTCTTTTAAATAATTCTCTAAATTTGCTTAATAACCTCTAACTACTAATATGAAATATCCGGGATATAATTTGCGCGTACATAAATTTACATTCAAAAACATGAGTCGCTTTGGCTCATCGATTTCTAAGTCAACACAGACATTTTACAGCATTCGCAACAAGTTCACAGAAACTAGTTGTAGCATAATAAATTTCAAGGTTTAATTCCTGTAGAAACAGGCATGTAAAGTTTTTTAAAGACGATTTCTGTATTTGTCTTGTTTGTCTTATCTATGTTCTGTATTTGCCTTTGATAAAGACTCAGTAAGAGTCGAAAGCGCTTAGGCTAGAGCGATTCTAGTTTTGCACTGTTGCGTGTCAGTTTTTTGCATGTATCTTAATGAATCCCTGACACACGTGATCCCTTGCTGGATCCAGTGCATTTGAAAGGACTGTTATATACCATATGATTTATATTCTTTATATATATATATATGCAAATTCCAATCTCATCGCGACGACGACCATTCGACATGTATCGAATTCAATCTTTCCCGGTTCCAATTAACGCTTCATCTACACATGTTACGCAATTACTTGATTTACCAGACATAATGCTTGTATCTGATGACCGCCAATTTTACACAACACTCGCGTTATCGATCCCTAAATGAAGGCACTGGTAAGGACATTTTACATTGTAATAGCCGCCCTACACTCAAACCATTGTCTCAACGCGAGTGTATCAATAGTCTATTCCAAGATGATAAGAATAATATCCATCAGACTTGTTACTTTCGTTTCATGACAAACCGAGTCGTACCACATATTCTAGACATTTCCTCAAATCAAATATTAGTTTACCTTATGGACGAAATAATACTTGAATGTCAAAATCAACGTCGCATTGTTAAAGGTTGTCGTTTTTGTATCATGAATATTCCTTGTCACTGCGCAGTTGTTACTACATCTATGACATATGACGGACATATCACTACTTGTTCTGACAATTCGACTGAAGTTACCCAACTTCACCCAATTAATTTAACACTTTTACAACAATTTTTCAACTCCACTCATTTAGCAGCCATTCTAGGTAATACATCCTTTGACAATCCTTTGACTATCTCGGTACCCGAATTTAAACTATATGAACATCAAATGTCGCAATTCCTTGCTGCAGATAAGGAGATTGATTTAAGTCTTAAGAAAGTAGCGGCACGTGCTAAAAGCGATCAAAGAATCTTCTCTTCCTTAGCAGAAACAATGTTGAGTGGTGAAATTTCAGTTGCTGATGATTCCTGGTTTGATTCCAAATCTATTATGACTATAATTAGTTTATCTGTATCTATTTTGAATACATTGGCAATTGTTTGGCTCATATGGCGATTCAGAACATTGTCAACGGCACTCTTACTTGTACATGCGACAAAAGCAGAATCCACCGTCCATTTCCAGTATACCATAGCACCGACAACCATTGTTTCTGATTGGTTTACCACTGTTTCCGATGCACTCGCATGGGATCATTTGATCTTTTCAGTTTCAATTATGACATTTGTAATTGCTCTCGTCCAAGTCTATAAATGGGTTACTCAGTTCAATGCACGAACTAAACTTCGTCTTGAAATTACCACAGGAGTTCAATGCGTACTTGTTGACCTACTTAAGCTTGGTATGTGTCCTTCATATTGGAAAATTACTGGACCATTGATGATTGAAAATCTTCATATCACAGGTTATCTACGACCTCGATTACATGTCACATGGACAGGTTTTAAGCTTACCAAACTAAACACTAACTTCGAACTAACCATACTAACCTCTTTCAGTATTGACCTTGTCTCTGCATTCAAACTGCGTTCAATTTTTAACAAGCCTTTCTGTGCACACGTTATTTGGACACACCATGATATTGTGTTTCCACTACGTCCTGACGGAAGTATTTCAGAATGTTCTCCTCGAACACACCCTCCCGTGTCACCCTACGCGATTTTACCGTAAATACACATATATGAGCACATGACCTAGCATTCTTAGGTCAAGACAATTATAAGGAAAAGGAAAACCACATAATAATAATAATAATAATAATACAACAATAAATTCGTCGTCTTCTCATTCTTACAAAATGGGTTAAACTCATATATATACGCAGATAGAATAACAACCCGTATAATCGTTCATTTAACATACACGTATTAACGCTGCTTCTATAACTATTTTATGACAAGACAAAAAAAATTACCTGAAACATACAAATTATATATTTATTCTTTTTGTCTTTTCAAATTCAGCACCATACCTTCGGATACAACGACGCCGGATATAGATATATATCAGAAATCCAAAAACAAAACCTACCTTGGACTAAAATAATTAAATACCTTTTACTAAATAAATAAATCAAGTTAATCAAATTTAAAAAAACAAAAACAAAAAAAAAAAAAAAACAACTCAATCCACATATCAACCATGGCAGACTCTATTACATTTATTTTTGGTGAAAAGAAAACCATTATCTTAAGAAACCCTGAACTTCAAAAAGTAGTTGAAGCCTCGCCAATATTACAGGATCTCCCCATGTGGTCCAGAACTTCCTTTGCCATGTACAAATTCGACATTTCGGTCGCTCGACATTTATTTCTGTCAATAACCAGGGGCACAGTATTATATAACAACCCAAACTCATTATTTCAAGCGGTTAGCATTGCAGCATACCTAGCAATACCTGAAGAAACGCTAGCTCGTTTACTATCCGGTATTGTGCCCTCTTCTGATATGATTCCACGTTATTTAGGTTTTATTCATCAACTTTTAATCGGAGGCTACCTTGGATTAGCTGAATTGTATATTCGTAATGCAAAGTTACCCCTTTCTTTGCTACAAAACTCACGAATTAGTTATCATAAATTCAAAAAGCAATGTCGAGACGCACATAACCTTGAAGAGTATTTAGCCAAATGTGTACGACCAAGATGTGTGTGTGAACGGTGCACTCAGCACCGTGAAGACATCAATCAACAGAACCAAACCAGGTACATACCACGACTTGTCTGCCCCGGAAGGATACGTTTCTTCCCCCAACAAACTGCCCTACCCAAATATTTAGCACTTAAACGTGCAAAAGTTAATGAAGAAAATAGAGCAGCACCACACCAATAAAGATTAAAATAAAAAAACAACTTTATATATCAAAATGGATAACAACATATATCTAAGGACCTCTGTGACGATAATTGTCTGGAGCCCCCCTTCCTCGTCATGATGATAATCGTCTGATGAGCCTATTTAGAGGTACGTTTGTAGTTTTGTAGAATTGTGTGTTTAATAACTATATCTATATATATATATATATATATATATATATATATATATATATATATATATATATATATATATATAAAATGTCGTACTGTGTTGTTTCTTAATATCTTATCAAGGTTTTCAACGCTGTGAAGGTTTCTTCCCATTGTGTTTTTGGGAATTTTATCACGTTTTTGCATTATACTGTACCTGACACAGGATGCATATAAAAGACCACGCATTTAAGGGTCAGGTTAACGTACCCTTGGAAATAGATGTTTATTCTCTCATCAAGTAAAAGTCAGTTTTTCCTGGTCCAAACCAGCTTAATTTGACGTCATCTGACATAAGGTACAACTCAGATTTGTAGTTCGTTTGGCATTAGTTACGTCCGAACATGATAATCCCTAAATATTCTAAATCAGCAACATGTTTAATATATTAAGCCAGCAGCAATGTCCGTCAAACCTTAGATACTGTCCAACATTAGACATGAACCATTCTGTATTTACGTCAGTACGGAAGTTTGTTCTGTGTTTTACCGATAAGACTTTAGGGGCTGACTGACTTTTGTAAGATTTTTGTCAATGCCTGGTTTTACGGAATATATGTTTCACTGATAAGACTTAGAAGCTGACTGACTTTTGCTTTATAACCTATTTCTACACAATAATGTACATTCGTATAATAATGATTTAAGTTGCCAACGTTTTGCTATAAATGAATAAAACATTGCTTTAATAATACAATTTAAAGAAAATATCAACCTTTTTAATTTTACTAAAAATACAATCCTAACAATACTGTAATGACAGTAAATTTCTGTTGCTGTTTGAGAACGTAAGGGCAAGGCTTCACACCAATGTGACAAACTATCTGTCACCAATAAGATGTATTGATAACCTTCCTTACTTTTTGGCATGCACAAAATGTCCATGTGCCACCTAGAGAATACGTCTTCTGGGGGCAATGGGTGCAATGGAGCTTTTCGTGCATTTGTGTCCCGTTTAATGAGCTGACATTTAGAGCATGATGTAATGTAGTCATACACATGTTGATACATTTTAGGCCAATAATATTTCTGTTTGATAGCCTGATATGTTCTTTGAACACCAAAATGACAACCTCCTGCTTTTGAATCGTGATAAGATAGAAGAACATCGAGTCTCAAATTTGTGGGTAAAGCAACGTGTTTTATGAGTTGATCTGAGGAAGTTTTATGTTTCGTACGAGGTTGGAAAAAATGATGTAAGACACCATTGATTAGTTCGTATTGGCATTAGTTACGTCCGAACATGATAATCCCTAAATATTCTAAATCAGCAACATGTTTAATATATTAAGCCAGCAGCAATGTCCGTCAAACCTTAGATACTGTCCAACATTGGACATGAACCATTCTGTATTTACGTCAGTACGGAAGTTTGTTCTGTGTTTTACCGATAAGACTTTAGGGGCTGACTGACTTTTGTAAGATTTTTGCCAATGCCTCGTTTTACGGAATATATGTTTCACTGATAAGACTTAGAAGCTGACTGACTTTTGCTTTATAACCTATTTCTACACAATAATTTACATTCGTATAATAATGATTTAAGTTGCCAACGTTTTGCTATAAATGAATAAAACATTGCTTTAATAATACAATTTAAAGAAAATATCAATCTTATTAATTTTACTAAAAATACAATCCTAACATATTTTATCAAGACGCGCACGAACATCACTATAAAAGTAACTACAATGTACTCAAATGACCATTTATTTTGTACAAAATATATATGCAAGTTTATTTAGATGTATTTTTCCGTCCAATATCACGTTTAAAAAAACAACATGCTTTGTATTTGATATTTGAGATGGCAAATCCAACTCTGATGTTCCAAATGAAATGATGACCTTCACGAGTTCGTGTGTTTGAGTTAAAGATCTGCTGACCATCATGGTGGATATAAAATAACAAGTTTAAGTCCGAGGGTATAAAATAGAAACTCGATCAGTTTTGAAAAATGGAAGTTAATTCTTAGCATTTTACCAGTCTGTTATTGTATATATATTTATGGACTATGCTTCTAGCAGTGTTTCATCAGCTACCAAATGGCTCCACAACATTTACGGATTGATGCTGTTGCTGTGTTTTTCTTGAACACTATGGTGCACTTTATGGTGATTTTACATTTGTTCTCTTTGTTGTATTACTGTAATGAATCCGCAAACATTAAATTACGCTTCTTAGACCAAATCATTAGTTTTAAGTTCAGAATGGTTTTACAGACAAGCGATATAATGTGTTTATTCTCTTATTAACGACCCAAGGACTATATGCATGAATGTGCATCATTTCAGCCAATAACTTAGATCATAGAGCAAATGTTAACATACAAATAATAGGGCTTGAATATAGGAAACAGGTTTTATGTCGCATTTCTGATGCTTTGGATTACAAATTGAAATTCCAGCAATAACAGAGGTATACCACTGATAGCTTAACACAAATGTGAGTGTGCGTGTGTGTCTCTGTATGTGTGTGTGTGCAGTATGTGTCCAATCCGTGTTCATATATTTTCTGCTACATGATGTGATGAAACTATATAGATATTTTATGGTTTCAGTATATTACACGTTAAATTGGGTAATTTAATAATATACTTACGATGACTCTGTTACATTTTCCATTTGCTCTTAAACATCTGACGGTCATGAACGCTCCATTTTCCACATCTTGGTAGTAAGCCAGATCCTTTTCAAATTAATATGTGTATTCTTTAGATAAAGGTAGTTTCTCTCTCTCTCTCTCTCTCTCTCTCTCTCTCTCTCTCTCTCTCTCTCTCTCTCTCTCCACACACACTCACACACAAACATATATACATCTTGACTTAAATTTCGTTACCTATCAAGATTGAAATAAAAATGGAATGTAAAATTCACGATAAGAACTAAATAATGATCACGAATGAGCCAGCACATCCGCGTAAGGTAAAACTTGAAAGAATATTCGGAAAACGTTTGTAATAATTTTAAATTACACTGACGATAAAAACCAATATAATTCTCCAGCTGCGACAGCTCTCCATAGAATATCGCAAAAAACTATATCACAAAGCATGAATGAAATAAACGAAAATAAAAGTAACACAATCTGTTGTATGATGGGTAGTGGTTTAGTTCTTTATGTATTCGATCCAGTGGGCAAGCATTAAAATGTTCTAACTGTTGGAAAGGTCCACCACAGGAATATCGAAATACCGTTGACAAATACTTCGGAAAGGTACATCAATACATCATCGATATCTGTAGGAATAAACACTCAACACAAGTATAGCTATCTAGAAATAACAAATGTTAGGTTGTATATAACCCAGTATCTGAAACGCCTAATAATGAGGTTTTCATCTGATATAAAATGTGCGTATTTATTTCGCTAACTAAATTAGAGCTTGTAAAACAAAAAAAGAAAAGATAAAGTAAATCAAGTATATTTACCGTGTAGTAGTACATACTGCTCTTACCGATACAGGATACTTGTAAATAGGTTCATTAATATCTTAATAGGTTCACAGTCAAAACCGTTCATTGGATAAGTTAAGCTATTCATTGTTTGTATTTACTCAATTCAAAGCTGAATAACTATTATTGAATGAAGCTGATAACATACGATATTCATTCTGATGATTCTTTATATAAATTATGGGAACAGGGAAAACATAATTAAGAGAATAAACTATGAAATATTATTCCTCTATCTTATTGCTTGATTTACAAGATTATCGAACATTATTGATGTTTGTAATTTGCACACAATCAACAATGTGTATTGCAAAAGTATACAAATCATCATTCGACTTGGATTTAGCCAGCATGACGTTGTTGTAGATAATGGACTGACTGATATGTGTTACTCAATAAATCGATTGCATTGTAGATAATGGACTGACTGATATGTGTTACTCTATAAATCGATTGTATTGTAGATAATGGACTGACTGATATGTGTTACTCAATAAATCGATTGCATTGTAGATAATGAACTGACTGATATGTGTTACTCAATAAATTGATTGCATTGTAGATAATGGACTGACTGATATGTGTTACTCTATAAATCGATTGCATTGTAGATAATGGACTGACTATGTGTTACTCAATAAATCGATTGCATTGTAGATAATGGACTGACTGATATGTGTTACTCAATAAATTGATTGCATTGTAGATAATGGACTGACTGATATGTGTTACTCAATAAATCGATTGCATTGTAGATAATGGACTGACTGATATGTGTTACTCAATAAATTGATTGCATTGTAGATAATGGACTGACTGATATGTGTTACTCAATAAATCGATTGCATTGTAGATAATGGACTGACTGATATATGTTACCCAATAAATCGATTGCATTGTAGATAATGGACTGACTGATATGTGTTACTCAATAAATCGATTGCATTGTAGATAATGGACTGACTTGGGTAATTGTGGGGTTACGGCTGTCCTGTCCGTTGTAGATAGTGATGGCGATGGACTATTCATTAGAGCCTTAAAATATGTCATAGTGGATAGAGCTGCTTATTCCACAGCTTTTCGATGAAAGGGTTGCAGTCAATTCAAGAGTTGACCGTACTTTTGCGATATTTCGGTTTCGGACAAATCGTTGCGATGCATCAAGGATTGCACTTCGTGTTGGAATTGAGTAATCTTTGTCAAATGAGGATTAGGTGGTAAATGTGGGGTTCGTTTTTCTTGCCAACGATGTTATTCCACCCATCGTTTGTAAGGGACCAAAGTCAGTTTTCGTCCTTCCATTAGCTTGCAAAGGTTATTTCTAATATTGTTGTGCTCCATAGGTCCCTTTTATCTCCTGGAAGGATCATAAATATTTCTACCCATTACTTGGGGCATCCTTTGTGACACCCATTGTATCAAACCTGGAATTAAGCCTCTCAACAAAGGAGCAAGAATGGGTAAAAGTCCTACCCGTTGCACCAACATCTTTTTTTTGATGGACGGGTATTTTCTTTTGGACCATTTCACGAAGAACTTGTCGATGTTTGGCTAAGCATTTTTTCTGGTGTGGACACAAAGGTATCTATCGTGCCTTTCAAGACGTTTAAAAAAACATTTGCACACGGTATCGATGACATCTTTGGAGGCCGTTTTAATGATTAGTTTTCGCATGGTCAAAGTGACTTTGGACAGGACGGACAACATGTCTCCATGTTTGGCTAAACGAGGAGGTAGCCCCTTCCATTTCTTTCCTTTGTGGGGTGAATATAAGTGTTTTCTGCAACATGACATCTTTGCTTGTTCGTTCTAGAAATACACTGACGTCAAAGAGTTGTTACACACCCTCTTTTATATTTTTGTCTAGCGCTTCGTCTAAAAACTAACGACGTGTTTCTCTAAATCATGAAAAGAATCGCTAAAGACACCAGTTCGGTTCTAAACTAATTTGGATAGTTGGTTCGCACCTTCTCTTTTTCTTTGGATGACTGTGTCTTTTTAAGGGATAACGTCGATGTTTAGCTAAGCGTTTTGTAGGATGACGAGATTGTCTTTATCCTTGTTCTTTTTGGACAGCTGAACGGCGATGGTTGTGGTGTGCACGTTTCTGAGGAGACATCATTGGGTGTTCAGAAGTGGCACAGAAAATACTGATTCACGTCGTTGTCCTCAAGTCATTTTTATACAGGGATGCGACGTTACTGATTATCTTTCCGTCGTATTAACTTCTTGACAGGTAACACAAGTCGTGAAAGGGTTCGTAACGGACTAAGTAGGCACAGTTCTTGTTTGGACTTTGACTTAGGGGGCAGGTACTTTATTAGCAGCTGCCGCTAATGAGGAAGAGGGTGTCACCGGTGTATGAGACGTTTTGGGAGACGCAGATTTCCAATGTTTCATCAAATTAGGAAGAACAGGTGCCAAATTTGATTTGGCTGACATCACCAGCAACGTAGAAGTGGAAGAACATGAGGCTACTGGAAACTCGATCACTGGCTCTGCAGGTCGTGGTTTACGAATGTAAGGTTACGTCCTGGCCTAAGTGCCCCTTTTACGGATGACAGCTCTTTCCTGTGGACTTTTCTTGTTCTGTGTTTTGGTCTTGACACCATTGTTCTATTTCTTGGGGGTTCGTTTGGCTTTTTTCTTGGGGTGATCTTTGGGAGCATTGGGATCCCATTTTAAAAGGAAACGAATTCTGACATCTCCTAGAGAACAGCTACCTCCAGGTTTCAAAATGATTTGGTTTTTGCTCTGAGTGTCGATGCGAGTATCAGCCAGTTGCATCAAGACTACTTTGTTTCTGTCATAAAAGCGTTTGGTTTGATGTGGAATGTGAATGATGCCTTGCAGTAATTGAAGTGTTGTCACTGTAAACCATCGGAAAACTTCTTTGCGACTAGCTTTTAAGACGTGAACACGTATTTGTGTATTTTGTTCGCGACTGATATCGTAAAAGGCACGAATCAATTTGATGGGAAGATGAGACTCAATGGACGTCATGTTAACGATGTATGAGACAAGGTCAAAGTGAACGAGGTTTTCATAGATGTTTTAGTTGTCGTTCTTGTTATGTAGACGACGAGGACGTGTACACGACAGGTCCTCCGTCTTGACACCAGTCGTGAAACAAATCGGTACGAAATCACAAATAATCGGGAGTGATGGGTTTTAAGTCAACGAGTAAATAGGCGTGTGGGATTACAGTGGCATCATCGTCCGCATGAGTCAGCCAAGGTGTTCCTAACTGTTTGGCTAATACTTGCACTTGCGATTTATCTCTAGGGCTTTTAAACGAGACAACGTAATGAACATTGAGACTAATGATACTATGGGCTTTACTTTGTTGAAGCAAATTTTGTGTAATGTAAATGACACTGACATTACTTTACGCGAGAACTACAGATTAATTTCTTCTTCGCCTTCTCCTAACGTGTCGTTAAAAATTATCAAATCAGTTTGACTAGGGTCAGACACGATCTCATCGTCTTCGCTAGGAATGCATTTCACAAACACAATGGAATCATCTTGACTTTCTTGCAAGAGGTTGTACGCCAATTGCCACTCTTTGTAACACCACACGATGCGTTGAGGTGAACGATCGATCAAATGATGTTTATGTTCGATCAAACATTTGACAAATTCGGTTTGGCCTTAACCGCTCAGTCCAGCAATTCACACGTTAAAAGGATGACGAATATACAAGGCTGCCCAACTAGGAAGATATAAGTGTTCGTCAATGAGTTTGAATGTCGAGGAGGAAGGAGTAGAAACAGCAGAGGTAGCCATAGTAGTATAGGGTGTGACACTCTTAACAAAAAAATAGTCAAGACAAGAGGGTTTTATTCTTTTATCAGGACACGTTTTTTTCAATTCATGTTTAAACTGGAACGACACGAAAGACAACAATACATAAAAGCCAAATGGATAAGTGCAGGAATAAAAAACATATGGCAACGAATCTATTTTTCCTGTTGAGGTTGAGACGTATCCAGATAAAAGCGTAAGGCTTTTAACAGAATGAGTCTGTCGGGGACATTTAAAGGAGTCCCCATACTGTCTTTGTAGGTATTGTTCGTAAAGTGTCAACAAGGAATCTATAGGTAAACGAAGTTCTAGAAAGCAATTCACTAAAACACACTCTACACGTCGACACCATTTTATGGGACACAGTTCGCGTAATAAGTGTTCGTAATCCTCTACCGTTTGAATATTTTCATTGATATCCTTACACGGAATCTGTTTTATCACAAGTGAAAAAGGTCGTGGCATGGTAGTTCTATTTTATATTTCATTATGTCGAAGACAATAAGTGTATATATTGCACAGAATTATTTAAAATATTCTCCAAAAGCGAAAGTGATCAACATGGAGTGTAATTTCGGACCACTGCCATTCAGGGTGACGGTCAAGAATGATCATAAAATATTCAGATGTACAGGGTCTAAATTGGAATCTTTGGAAGGTACACTTGAAGGTATTGTTCGTAAAGTGTCAACAAGGAATCTATAG
This sequence comes from Unio pictorum, assembly GCA_030141615.1. Taxonomy (NCBI): domain Eukaryota; kingdom Metazoa; phylum Mollusca; class Bivalvia; order Unionida; family Unionidae; genus Unio; species Unio pictorum. Next base: position 1,760,651 of record JARLTB010000248.1, on the reverse strand, counting down.
GTAAACGAAGTTCTAGAAAGCAATTCACTAAAACACACTCTACACGTCGACACCATTTTATGGGACACAGTTCGCGTAATAAGTGTTCGTAATCCTCTACCGTTTGAATATTTTCATTGATATCCTTACACGGAATCTGTTTTATCACAAGTGAAAAAGGTTGTGGCATGGTAGTTCTATTTTATATTTCATTATGTCGAAGACAATAAGTGTATATATTGCACAGAATTATTTAAAATCTTCTCCAAAAGCGAAAGTGATCAACATGGAGTGTAATTTCGGACCACTGCCATTCAGGGTGACGGTCATGAATGATCATAAAATATTCAGATGTACAGGGTCTAAATTGGAATCTTTGGAAGGTACACTTGATCTAGAGAAATCTGACACTTTGGTTGACCTTTGTCACTTCCCTCATGTGAATTTCACGACACAAAAGTTGTTGAGTCACCAGTTGAGATTTTTCTTTGCAAGTCCCTGCCAAACAGCCTTGAAGATCTTCGCTTGCAATTCTTCTAGTAATCCTTGAATATTATTTTTAGAGGAGGTTTCTATACTGGTCTAGGTTTGACTCCAAGCCAAACTGGATTCTTAAACAACATGGTACAGTGTTGTCACTTTCAATTACTAAAGCCCACTAAAGGTAGGTATTGCCAATTCGGGGAACATCAAGCTTGCCTCAGGTATCCGGAATCTTTCTGTTCCCACTCGTTAATCGACACACCACAACTGAAGCAGTTGAATTTATCCCATTCGCCCAAGTACAAAAATCAGGCCCTGACTAATTCTTCAGGAGTTGGTACAGGTAAATAGTTTGGTAATTTATCTTTGAAGGTTTAGAATCGACATTTATAGTGACGGTATTCAGGAAAGCTCGTAGGTAACGAATATTGGACTCTCGTCACTTCAGTTCGATGCAGGTACGGTGTAATTCCTAGGAGTCCACGATAACGTGTGGCACATTTTCGCATCCCTCAGGTTTGACACGCACATCATCACTTTCCATGGTAGAGATAGAGATAGTAGTCATTGCAAAGTTTCCACGATATCCTGTTGAATAGCTGAGGTCACAGCGTATATCATCACTGCAATCGCAATGTAAAGCATCGCTCTTTGCTACACAAATTACAATGGTAACCGCAAGGACATTTACAGTTTTCTTCAGAATAACTTCCGATGCAATGAATGGGTCTGATCCATCCAGTATTTTTTACACTAGGGAAAGGTACATTTGTTTTACAATCCCCGAACTTGAATGATGTCTGTTTAAACGGATTCATCTTCTGTTGCTTGGCTGTTGTAGTTACTAATGAACTATTGGTCTCCCGTTTTATATGCTGCCCAATATCGACTTGACCGTACGGTAAAGTGAAGTAATTGGGAAGTCATACTCTTTTCTTGTACACGATTTGATAGACTTTTTCCAAAGGTCGGCTGTTGATTTGGTGTGTGGGTAAACGGACACTCTTGTGCGGTTCGTGGGTGGTCACTTTAAAGGTTTCATCCTGTCCAGACTGTAAGGCTTCTTGTAGCACGTTAAGTTCACCACTCGAATGGTGCGATAATTGAGAGTCAATCCTTTCAATTTACATTCGGTGTGCCTTTTTCCCGTGGGATTCTCAGTCTCTTCTGGTCTCAGTATTCGTAGCCGTAATTTTTAGGACCGCTACTTGCAAGACATAGAATCCTGTCGTCGGGATGTTCATCAGTCCAGGCTTCTTAACGGTCTACTTCGATGGCAGGGTTACACTGGTTCGGTCGATGAATGTAGATGCAAGAGTTTGTGTCAAAATACAACACACGATCTCTTAATAGTTCCAACACTTCGTTCACTTTTAAGCGAGCGTGGGCTGTCACGTAAGCCGCAATGATGACATTTCGAAATTTTTCGGCGTCTACAAAGTCTAGTTCTTCTTCGTAATTTACTAAGATCAAGTCCTCACGAATGACGTCCACGTGTTTCATGTATCTGGTTTTGTCGTGAATCATCTGTAAGGTTCGGACAAATACTCCGTCTTGGTTAAAGACGTTGTGCAGTTTTACCCCACAAGCAATTTAACATCATTTTGGCAAACGATCGCCTTCCTTGGTTTTTCTCGATGTGGTTTAAAGTGATGCCTTACTGCACTCTATATTTTTCTTTGAATTTCATTTGGTCTTCGGGAGTGTGGCACCAGGAAGGATAGCAACTAGCTTCTTGTTTAAGTTTCAAAAAGTCATCTACGTAGTCTGCACAAATACCTTTCTCTGTCTCGTCGCTCTTGTGGTATTGTTGTGTCTTGGAAAAGTGTTAAATTTCGTACACTTCTAACAGTTGGTATCCCAGGTTCAGAGCTTTAAACAATTCCACGCTAACCCACGTCCCTGTCAAAGCGCGTTCTTCCTGGATGTGCTGACAAGGTTGTTCTTGGTTGCACGTTTCAGCACAAGTTTGACACAAAGCAAACATCAGTTTCCCTTGGCAATGGTGAGGTAAATCGGGATGGTACTAGTCCGTAGGAGGCAAGACTTTGCACTTGATCAATCCTTCGTATTGGCGTATGTTGTCCAGATCAATGTGTTTTGTCATCAATTCTGGGTGCCCTACAGGAAAGTGATAATATTTGCAGACGTAAGGATAGAGGGAACACACATCCAAGTATTTGGTTTCTTCTCACTTCTGCTTGTCCACCTGGTACAGCAAACAGGTGTCATTCATTCGTCCTTCGTACGAACTATCCCAAGGGTTCATGGGATCCTCTAACTCGTAACTTTCTACGATTCGTTTCAACGCGGCATCAGTTTTCAAACGCTGATCGTACTAGTGTTCCCACATTTCCACCACCTGGTATCCTTGCTTTTTTAACTTCAAACGTCGCTGACAAGTTGTCTGGTACAAGTCTTCCAATGTCCGTTATAAAAACTGATTTTTGGTGTCACGTTGAGGGTAACACATGGGACGTCCGTGAATTAAGCATCCATTAAACTCGTACACGATCTGAGGGTTTTCTAAGTCCCAGCCATCCACCGAATACGTTCCGATGGTCTTTTCGCATCCTCCTTGGATCCATTTGTCCTTTCTTATCGCACAAGTAATGTAGCCAGCGTAGGGCTTTGACCTAGTATTGACGTTTGACAAGGTTCGTCGTTTGATGACTGGTGACAGCTAGAGTATTTTCCAGCATGAATCGTTTTCGGTACACTTAGAAACCCTTTTTGGCGCTGGTAAAAGCTTCTTTCAAGGGATCGATCCCTCCGTGCTCCATAACAATTCTCGAAATTTTCCACAGCAACGTCGTAAAATGTCCACGTCAGATCAACAATACCTTAACATTTCTTCCTGAAAGTCATAGGGATCTGAGGCGTGAGTCTAGTGCCAAGCGTGGAAAGCTTCTCGTTGTTCTTGTTGCTCATGTTATTGTGGTCGTAGTTATCAGCCTCAGGCAAATGGGGTAGAACGACATGTTGATTGGCTTCGGTATTGAAAAAGTGTGGAAATAACCTTCGGTGATTTCTGTCATTCCAAACGTTTAAGACATGCGACTCAAAGGCATGGCCAAGTAACTCATTGAATCTTTAAACTGTACTAGTCCTACATGCATATAAATAATTTTGGCTCTGTTTAAAGTCACTTATGGACGTTCGGTACTTTGTTCCGTGTAGTATCTGAGCAGAAATTGCCCATCGTATCCGAAGAAATTGTGAGCCATTACCGTGGCATGGCGTTGACAATATCCGTAAAGTTTGATGTCTTCTGGACTCCACGTTTCGTCGATGGGGTTTAAGATCGATTAGGCAAAATTGGCTAACATGTTCGACCCTCGAAAGATTTTTTTTTCACGTCCTGCAGTGAGGGCAATGACTAAAGATAGGTTCTTGGATGCACTGCTCGCACGCTCGATGAGCCACGCAGAAGTTAGGAATGTGAATGATGGTGTCTTGCATGCATTCGAAAGAAAAACGATTAAATTCCCTTTCTTCTGGTCATCTTTTGGTTGAGGTTGGTATGTTTGAATGAAGCATTCGTGCTCCAAGTCCACGATTTGGTGACAAATGTGACATCGTTTCTTCCCTCGACAAACGTGAAACTTGGCACAATTGGTACGCATGCCTTGTCCACTAGTAGGGCAAAATCTCAGAAGCTGACAAGTACTTTTATGTTGTGTACCTTGTATCTTCAAATGTTATTGGTAACAGGTTGGACTGATAAAAGTGCGCTGACAAACAGGGCAATGCACTCGTACATGTCCTTTGTCCAGACAGGGTTGAGAAGCCTAACAACCCTCTCATTTTGATCCACATTTTGTTCTCGATTGTTATAACCATAGTGACATTTTTCACAGTAGTAACTGTATCAAAGAAATCCAGTGATGCTGATAATGGTATCAAAATGCTCATCGTGATGATAGACGTGAATGTATTTTCCGTCATTGAAATCGTGGTCTCGAAACAAAAGAGGACCACGCACTTCTTGATGGTGTACTTACAAGGTGTAACGTGGTGCCAAGACCTTTTGCAATTGTTGCATTTCTGGAATGCTGCAAGTGGTGTCTTTAGATCTTTTCGCTTGCTGTAATAATAATAATACTAATGAGGACTTTGTAAAGCGCCTAATTTTAAAATCTCTAAGCGCTTTACACCATCAATAATGATATGAATACACTACAGAACAACAAATGACAAAAACAATGAAATTGGAAAACATAAAAACATGCTGAAAATATATAAGATACAAATGATGATTAGGTCGCTAAGTTTGTCCCTGAAGTCGAAATAGGTGAGTCTTGAGAACACTCTTAAAAGGGACGCCTGTATCTATGTGTCTAATTTCAATGGGCAATTCGTTCCACGTTGCCGGGTTCTGGTATGCAAACGAATGTTGTCCATATAACTTTGTTTTCACCTTGGGAACAATGAGTATACGATTATCAGAAGAAGAGCGTAAGGATCTAGCTGATGTATACACATGGGTGAGGCTGGATAGGTATGTTGGACTGGAGTCTCTCATTGAAATATAGCACAGAGAACAAAGTTTGTGTTTGATTCTGTATCGAATTGATAGCCAGTGTGGGGTATAGAGCAGTGGTGAGGTGTGCTCTGCAATGTGGGGTATAGAGCAGTGGTGAGGTGTGCAGCTGTGTTTTGAACTTTTTGAAGTTTTTGGCGTAAATATTGTGACGAACCAGACATAATTGAGTTAGAATAGTCCAGTCTTGAAAGTACTAATGAACACACAAGTGTTTTAGTGGCATCAACAGAAAGATATTTACGAATGGAACTGATGCGTCTCAATTCAAGATATGCCGCCTTGCAGATGTTCATGACATGTTGGTGCAATGTGAGAGTACTGTCTAGAGTAACACCTAGATTCCGTACTGACTGTCAGAATTTAATGTTGGCGTTGCTGATATTTATTATCTGAGGTAAATGATGTGGATGAGAAACTCTTTGTGTTGTGATCGGAATAGCCTCAGTTTTATCATCATTCATCTGCAGCTTGTTACATGTCATCCATGATTTCACATCCAAAATGCACTTCTCTACTCCATGGATGGTAGCATCAACTTCAGTTGGGTGGCTAGACTTATATATTTGGGTGTCATCAGCATACAGTTGGTGCGACACTAACTATGACACTTGAGAGCGGCTGAGTATACAGAATGAAGAGAAGAGGTCCAAGAACAGATCTCTGTGGAACATCATAACATACGTCAATTGGGCTGGAGTGTATTCCATTTGCAGATATAATTTGTGTCCTGTTGACTAAATAGGATTTGAACCACTGTAAGACTATATTCTGAATGCCAAATACATGCTGGAGACGGTGAAGTAATATATCATGGTCTATTGTGTCAAATGCTGCCGATAAATCCAGGAGAGTGAGGACTGTAATCTTTCCACTATCCAAAGTAGAGAGAATGTCACTAAATACTTTCAGAAGAATAGTTTCCGTACTTTGGCAAGGGCGATATGCAGACTGTACATTGCTAAAAAGACTGTTTGAATTCAAATGAGATATGCGTTGAGTTAGAACAACCTTTTCTAATATTTTTGATATGAAAGGGAGATTAGAAACTGTGCGGTAGTTCTTCAAATCGTTATAATTGTCACAGAATTAGGCGAAAATTGAATTTATTTCTTCTTGAATTACAAACAAATTTCACCATTTTTTGGTTTCTTCGTACATGCGTTACCTCGGGTGAATAAGTTGTTTTTTCCAAGGTAAATGACGTGTAACGATTTGCATGTGCTTGACTTCGTATCACTTGAAGTCAGGGACATTAGAATCACAGGGTGCACGGTAATTTTGCCGTGAATTCTGCTCACCTATTTGATGATATATAAGGCAGAATATTTCTGATAATATTACGGGTCCTAAAGTATCTTATCACAGGAAAGATAGCTCGTCATTCTTTCTCCAGCCAAAGGGGTGAGTGTTAAATTTATATTTCGTTTTATTGTGAATTTTATTCAGTTTATCATTTCATGTAATGATTCCTTTATTACAATGCAGATTTAAACGTAGAATATTTATAATTACTAGTCACTATTAGACTTTAAATGCAACAGCGTAATCTAAGTTGTAGATTGTTTTAGAAAAAAACTATTATTAGTTTGGTCTCTTTATTGTAGCTGATATTGTAGCGGAGCATCTCTGATATTGTAGCGGAGCATCTCTGATATTGTAGCTAAACGTCTCTTAATTGTAGATGAACGTCTCTGAATGTCTCTGAATTGTAGCTGAATGTGATTGATTGTGCCGTGATTGTGCTGTTTAATTGTGCGATCGAATTGAGGTATCTGACTGTCTGTCCGTCGGATTGTCTGTCCGTCTACATCTGTCGTGATGTGCACATATCCGGAAATCTAGAAGTCTGAGTGTCGGAGCTGTTTAGAGGTGTAAACATCCGGGGTGGCATCTAGGTATTTGGGAACGTTGGTTCTAGTAGATGCTGTATGCTGTCTGTACATATAACTGTGGTGGATCTGTGAAAGGGCAAGTGACCGATAAAAGTATTGAGTCAACCCTAGGTATTCGGAGAAGCTGGGCGGCGATTCAATAGTTGGTGAATCGTACGGTTATACAGGGTCGATGCACATGTGTGTGTTGCAATTGTAGTACAATTGAATACATTGTTATATTTACATAGTTACTTCAAATCACAGTAGTATTTCAGGGATAACATGAATCTCAATAAAAGTTAGCAGCTTGATTAAATACATGTATATGTTCGTGCTAGTTGTCGCAATCCATACGTGCGATAGTATAGTTTGATGTTTGTATTTGTTATCGCAATTTATACTTGCGTTAATATAACTTTTGTAAAGGTTCCTTGGATCTGTGTATAGTCCAAGAGATTCCTTTGTATCTGTGCTTTATTTTGTATTAATATTTAATTTATTCATGTATTATGAATGGTTGTCAGTGTAATCGTGGGTTGAACGCATGAGTTATTGTGTTGATACATTATTATTTTTTATTAATAATTTATTTCATAAATTTATACTATCTTTTACATATTGCGTTTGTGTTCTTCATTTAATCCACCATCCATTTGGTAACAATTATGTTACAATGATCCAGTGTTGGTTTCTTCAGCAGTGGCTTTACAATGGCAGTATTGAAAAATGATGGGAATTCCCCTGATGAGAGAGAGATATTAATAACATCGGTTAGTGAAGGCAATATTGGTTCTAAGCACTCAAGCAGCAGTGATGTCGGAATTGGATCAAGTTCACAAAACTTTGGTACACTTTTCATCACGATTGTCCGTACTAAATCTATAGAAACAGGTTCAAATGCTCCTAATGGTTGTCGCTGAAATTCTGCATCATACCTGTACGGTGACGAATCAGTTGAAATTGTGCTGTCAAGCGAATCTCTAATGGTTTGAACTTTGTCATTGAGGAAATGTGCAAATTGGTATGGTAGCTCTAGTGGAGAGAAGGTCGTTGGAAGTGGTATACATTTGTTCCTTGACATTAGTTTGTTAGTTATCTCGAAGTGCTCTTTGCAGCTGGAACTCTACGTGATCTTAGAGCTGTAGTGGGATGATTTGGCTAAATGGACTATGTTTGTGAGTCTGGTGGAAAGCCAAAGCCTCTCTGTTTTTCGGCGATGTCTGTTAGCAGTGCGAAGCTGGTCCCTAACACTGCTATACCAAGGAGAACACGTTATTATTGATACTCTGCATTTGGTGGCTGGGGCATGTTTTTCAATCAATGAACGTAGGCAGTTATCAAGTTGTTCCGCTGTTGGATGTAAGAAAGTTGTTAGGTTTTCTTGAATGTGATGCATAAATTTGGTTCTATTTATCATACGGAGGTTTCTCTTAGTAGCAAATAGAGGTGGAGGGTTAGGGACTGATACGTCGAGATGGCATACAATGCAGAGGTGATCCGATGTAAGTTCGTGGGATACAAGAGCTGATTGCAGAATATTATCATCAGGTCTATAAAGAAACCAGTCTAAAATGTGACCAAGGTTATGGGTAGGATGGTTAACTAACTGTTTAAGATTGAAAATATGAATGGAATTTAGGAATTTTGACGTGTTTGTTTACCAGGACAGTCATAGTGAAAGTTGAAATCTCCAAGAATAATTAGGTTGCCACCTATCGAATTTCCATACTCTAGAAGATTTGGAAACTGCTCCAAAAAGAGAGATTCAGTTATCTTGTTTTTTCTACTAGGAAGAAGACCGTAGAGACAGAAGAAATGGACTGACCTTTGTTCCAGTATGAGCGTTGCTTGGACTAGTTCAAACGATGTGTGGCAGAAGTTGAAAGTTGTGTTGTACTTGAGGTATTTGATCAAGGAATTCTTTGTAGTTACATCAATTCCACCTCCGCGAGAGTTGCGGTGGAACGACGTGATGGAGTAATCGCTGGGTGTTAAATCCACACACTTACTTTCATAACCTACCGAAATTAACCAAGTTTCTGTCAGGAAGAATAATGCAATACATAGTGGTATCCCTGGGACAGTTGACGATTTAAGAGGAATTTGAACCAGGTTATTGAAATTAACGGCACAATTTTTAAGTTGTATATCCGTTACGAGCGAAGGCGAGATAACTGGAATCCTGGAGTTCTGCTTCATTTTTTATTTGGTTCAGTCCGATCGTTGAATACTTTTCCAGGCTCTTTCCCATTCTACCGTGTCGCTCTTGCTGCCATACGTTTGTCCCACGACGATGGCACGGACTAAACACATCTGGTCTTGAGAATTGTTAATTAGGACGAGGCTTTGCTTAATGTTGCGATAGTTGTCGACCAATAATTTTTTTTTTTTGCGTTTTCTGATCCCTTGAGGAGGAGACACGGTGGTCATGAATGTGGGCTTTTACATCGGTGATGTGAAAATTGTCGTTGGATTGTAGCACATGTTGAATCTTGTTGATGACTTTGGAAGGTGTCAATTGTGATGGGCTGCTAAGCTCGATCCAAAAGGATGACTTTAAATTATCGTGATGAATAGAAAATCTCAAGCGATCGCTTTCTTTGGCTTGACATTGCTGTCTCAGTTTACTTTACACAGAATCCCACACCTCGGTAATGAACCCTTCTGAATTCTCCAAAGGTACAATGGACTTAAAATCTTTAAACTTTACTGCTTACGTGTAAGCCGTTGTTCTAAATTTTCGAAAGGAACGCTTTTCCATCTCTCGAATGTGATAGCACTTTTCAGGGTTTACTAAGGGTTGTGGACTTTGCTTGGACGTCGCTTGTCTGGGTCTGGATTCAGGCTCACTCATGGCATCTTCAAAATCACCGGCATGAATTTGAGCCAAGACTTCAGCTACTATGCTAGGCGATACATCACGTTTCTGTCTCTTACTTTCTTCTCCTTTCTCGACAACATGATGCGGTCTTTTCATCTTGTCTGCATCAAGTCAAATGACTACATTTTAAAGACCATGACTTCTATATATTCATGTTTGATTAGTGCATATATATAAAGGGTCAGTGTCTAACCTTTCAGTATTCATTTCACTCTCACATTGACCAGAACGATGGAAGAACCAACCCAAGTTGAACTTCTGATCAGAGATTTGCATGGTGTCATACGAAATTTTTCTTTAGACAATCGAACGGACTACTCTCTCTCTCTCTCCTTTCGAGATAAAATACTTGCTATTTGTGTAAGAAGAAGGGACAATGGGCTACAGAATGTCCAGATCGTGAAAAAACAGAAAAGGTATTAAAAGAGACAAAACTCAAGAAACCTGTTATCATTGTAAAGAGAAAAGACATTGGTCTCCAAACTGCCCTAGGAAACAATAGGAGCAGGAGGAGGAGGGTGAGAGGAATTCTGAACAAGTGCAGGAGGAAGAGGTACCCTCCCCAAATGAAGAAGCTCGACACGTTCACAAAGACTAGAAAAAAAACGAAATAAAAGTGAGGAGGAAGAAGAAAACGACAATAAATAAATTGAAAAGAAAACAGAAAGAGTTAACAAAATAATCCTATGAACGTTTTAAACTGGTATTGTGTTATTTTATGTTGTAAAATTGAATTGTAACATTTGTACCTGAATACACCATATCGAAAAAAGGTAAGTGTCTCTTGGTTTTGAATTTATAGAATAAGAACCCCACACACACACACAAACACACACACACTCATTCACTCACACGTACTGCATAGGTTTAAAAGAAAAAGGACTTTTGAGTTTTCATTGAATTAAGCAATTGAAATAGTATTTTTTTTCGAAAGATTAGTGTGGCCCTGAAAATGACCGTTGGGTATTTGTTTGTTTTAAACAACAAAAACTTACAAACGGGACGAAATCATCTTTAGCTGTCTTAAGCCTTTGCCACTGCCAAGGCCTACTTCGGGACTGGTGGTTCCTCTCAATGATTTGGTAAAAATCACTAAAGGTGGTATGGCAGAAGTAGTCACAGTTAGATTGGGTTATTTAGCTCGAGAAGGTCATTTTCTCTTCGGTCGTAATAAAGAAGTCTGATACATTCTTTTCAGACTGCTTAACTCTGCTAATATATCTAAAAGTACCGTGACCGTTTGATTTTCACTATTCTCTTTCTGTCCTTAGTCTGCTTTATTCTCTGCTAATGATGCTGTTTCTTTCTGGCATTTCCTTCCTGCTTCTTCTTCTTTCCGCTATTGAAGGAGAAATGCTTGTTCTTCTTCTTTTTGTTGTTGTAAAAATCGCTCCAATTCTTCTTTCTGTCTCTGCTTAAAATCATCGACGTGTAAAAAAAGAAGGAGAAGGCGACGAAGGTTCCGGAATAAATTCTTGTGAAGTTAAACAATCCACAATATCCCAGTTAAAATCAACTTCTTCTGGGTGTAGATTTGTCATGACTTTGGTAGTCACTGCCGTACCATTACATTCTATCTCCACTACTGGTTCACCCTAATTTATCTTGTTCCTAGTTTCTAACATGATTAACAACTCTGTCGCAATGATTGATTCCGCACGGACGCTAGTACCTCTATATAGGGAAGGTGACGTCACAGACTACTCTCTTCCGATTGGACGACTGTGACAGACATTTGTAACGCGTGTTTGGATTGGTGAATAAACTCAATCCATTTCGATCCGCTCTTCCCCTATATGGCACTCGCTTCACCTGTTCTCATCACATGATGTGGGCCAACGTAGAATCTTTTACCCTAGTTTCACCCATGCTATTTCGTACTGACTTACCCACGTATGTCAGATCATCATCGACTATCACTCATATGACTGATACAGCCTTTGGAAAAGAAAAATATATGTGGAGAGGCAAAGGTGTTTAAAAAGAGTTTCTGCTCTATGGACTTGAAGTGAGGAGAAGCTTAAGTAAGAGAAGAAGATCTGAGAGATGTCCTCTGTGTTAACAATATAATGTTAACATTACACTTAACGGCCCTTTTCAGGGCCACTCATATACCTCGAAAAGATATTTACTTTATTTGCCTCCATTTCCCATGTCGCTAGACAGGCCTAAATAAAACTAATATTCCACATGTTAAATTTCACTTGTCGCTAGATAGGCCCACCATGTTAAATTTCCCTTGTCGCTAGATAGTCCCAAATAGTTCGCATGTTCAAATTTCCCTTGTCGCTATACAGGCCCACCTGGTGGCCTTATACATACCCACCTGGTTCTCTCTCTATCGCCGCAGGCTCTTTTTATATGAAATTACCATTGTCGCCATATCGCCGCACATTACTACTATTAATACTTCTATACAATAACAACAAACTAGCTTCAGCAATAACCGGACAGACTGGAAATTAAATTGTGCGTTGTGTGTGTATACAAACATAGCAAGTCGTTTGTTAAGAGAGGTTATACTATGGATTTGCTAGCTGATATGAGATAATACAGTCTAGACAACAACTGTTGCCCACTTAACAGAAAGAAGCAGCTGTAGGACCGAGGAAAACAACAACATGAGGAAAGGAAAAGTGATATCGTGTTGCTGAAGAAATCAATGGTGTATTTTTCCTCTACCTCTCCAGATATGGTAAAGATGTAACCATAAATTCCATTTGTAAACCACACACACAACCAATGTTATTATGTTTGAAACGTTATTTTAAAGAGATATTTACATGCCATGCAAATATTAAATTAAATATGGGTCGAACGTCAAACATATGTATGACACAGATGCAGAGGCGTAGCGGCGGGGGGGGGGGGGGCGGGAGGTACATATGTCCCCGGGCGCCAAGGTACAGGGGCGCCAAAATGAGGCTTGCAACGTTACATTACAATAATTAAACAAGGGTAATAAATCTCTCACAAGATCGCTGGGGCGCCAATTTTATAGTTTGTCCCCGGGCGCAAAATATCATCGCTACGCCTCTGCCCATATGACGATATAATCATGTCGTTCGAATATAATATTCAAATACGTTGTTTCAACAACTGGATGTGCCAGTACATATTGGTCTTTGCCTTTCCCAACACGTAGAGTCTTATAGATCGGTACATACGGTACAGCCGCGCTATCTAGATGTACGATGTATTGGTATGGTGGATTAAATGAGATAATACGGCCGTTTGATCAATAACTGAGAGCACAAGATGTGAACACGTACTTAATATACATAGAAATATTTATATCACATGCGTCAGAGAAGTCTACCTTAGTTTTCGATCTCAGTCAGGTTTTCTTAGACCTTTAACCATCGTAGTGTTCAAGTGCTAGCAACTACGTTTTAAAAAAAATCCTTGATATCTTCTGCTGTGGCTGACACAGTTGTTCTAAAATCCAGCAACAATAACAGATATATAAAAGAGAGTGTGAGAGGTTGATGGGTAGACAAATGAAGACCATCACCGTTAGTCCTACTCATACCATGACTACTAGATGTTTATTTTAAATGTCTGTAGATAAAGAAAATTAGTAGCTAGACAGCAATATATTACTACTGCGCTGAACTGTACTGGATATTTCTATCTAATCATGCTAACACAAGTTTGGTAATTACATTTAAAATATTATAGGACTAAACACTACATCAGAATCAATACGTCTGATGTAAGAACACATATTTGTTTCCATATTGCTTTATATAACCATTGCATGGTCAAGGTTCAAAAGGGCCATAACTATTGTATGATTACCAATGTTTAAATGAGTTAATAAGAATTCATGTCTAGTCTGTAATGCTACTGAAGGTTACCTAATCAGAAATGCGTGTAAATCGTTCTAAATCGCACACTTAAACGAACGTTCTCTACTAATACTACATTCCAAATATTTTGTGCAATAAAATGGGTGTATAGTGATTTATATAATCTCTATGTATGTGTGTGCGTTCGCATGTGTGCACGTATATATGTTGCATGTTTTACAACTGGGAGCATTTCAATGCCAGTCGCGTATATACAGACCGGTTTGATGCGCACGTTCGTAAGTATATAGATAATAATTAATGATAAAATAAATTGGTTTGATTAATATTTATGAGAACGCTTCCAAGGGAATTCTACATAGGTATAGTTCATTATATAATACGTAAACACATGTTACAGATTGTAAGGGGTTGTCGATTGAACAGTGGTACTTTCAGATACAATAGACGTGGTTAGCATATTGTCTTTATCTTGGCTTAAAATCATAGACCTGAGTTAGATAAACATCACCCAGTTTCTTTGATATCCTAATATGCCCAATGTCACTAAGATGCAACTTATCACGACATCACCAAGTTATTGTGATATTCTAGCATACCCAAGGGCATTAGGATGCAACTTATCACATCACCCAGCTACTTTGATATCCTAGCATGCACAGGGCCATTATGATGCAACTTAAAACAACATCTCTTAGTTACTTTGATAGCTTAGTATGCCCAAAGCAACTACCATGATGCACCTTATCACAACATCACCCAATTACTTTGATATCCTAGTATGCACAGGGCCATTAGGATGCACGTTATCACAACATCACACAGTTAATTTGATATCTTAGTATGTCCAAGGCCATTAGGATGCAACGTATCACATCATCACTTAGTACTTTGATATCTTAGTATGCCCATGGCCACTACTAGGATGCACCTTATCAGAACACAGTAACTGTGGTATCCCACGGCCACTTGGATGTAACTTATACCAAGCAAATTGCATCACATTTCACATCTTGAAGTTTTAATTAAAATTTCAACGTTGACATATTTGGACAGTTTTGAATAATATATATGCACATACTCAACAGAGTTGTGTAGTATCCATCAAGTTTCTCCAACAGCATTTCCCCCTGTTCAGCTTCAGATAGCTTGATAGTTTATTGTTGTTCTATTCTGAACACGTTCTTAATACCTTTTATAATTAAATTTTTTTGGTTTACATTAACACTTTTAAATTAAATAATTCAAACTAGAACGTTTATACCATATGTATCACTAACGCTTTGTGTTTTACTTTTGCTTTATATATATATATAAAGGTGCAGATAATCTCAAATGCCACTGAATTGGCAAACAATACAAAAACTGCAAAAGATGCAATCAGTCTTACAATTAATAATAAAAGTAAAAACATACACATTTTACATTAGTGTAAACGTAATAAGATTAAAAACAATACATTTTAAATATTATTTTGCAGTAGGTGATCTTTTGATGCCATCCCCGACTCCCCGTGTAATATCATATCCATTTTACCTTTACTTATCATAAGCACAATTCATTCACAAAGCACCTCATTTGTTATGACATCCGTTATATTATTCCCTCAGTATTTGAATATGATAATTTCCCGTATTCCGTTATTTACTAAAGATTTCAGACATTATGTAGGATGGATAATAATTCGAAGCCGGACTAATCCAATTACATTGAATGTGTTGTGCGTGAATAGCTTCGATAGCAAACTTTCATTGATACCCTCAATTTTGTTTCATCAACAATTTTACAAATTACCATGATATGGATTCAAATATGATGTATAAAATAAAACGATTTGAGAGCAAAAAAAAAATACAAAAAAAGTTTTATATTGTTTGTTAGCCGCTTTACTTTATTTAATTATATCCCTGTTTTCGTAATTAGTGCAATTACTTTTGCGATGTCCATTACAAAAGACTCCGTATTTGATGTTGTGAGAACATATTTTCCGTAGTGCTAGCCACAAGTTTATCTAAAGATAGAATTGGAAACTTCATTTGGGTGTTGAGGGTACCGGGTAGTATGCTAGATATGTCATTATGTATATGATCTTGTGTGTGTGCATTTCAGCTTTGAACCAGTAATCATTCGGACGGACAGACAAATAAAACAGACACGAGCATCGGATGATAGAAGAATTAAACAATGACTATGGCTAAGTTTGTGTTTTACATCAACAAAAGTACATGTAAATTATTTAGTGCTGAAATAATTTCGGTAAAGTATCTAGCCAGGCTTAGGCCAGGCATCGATCCCGTAAAATCAGATCAGCAATACATTAACATTTCTCATAAACGGTGAAGACGTAGAAAGCTTTTTATTTGTTAGAGACGTTTCAAGTTTGATCAAGAAGGACACAAAATCGTTAAAATGTGGTAACACGAGTACAAACACAGATCCCGAGATTAAAGGAATCGGATAAAGTTACAAGATGTTGGATCCTCTCGAAACCCACCAAGCCCATATATTTTAAATGGACAACGAACACATGAAATGCCACCTGTTTCTTGTACCACGCCGATGAGAACATAGAAGAATTAAAATACCTGGACGTGTGTTCGCTGTATCCTCCTGTGTGCAAATGTCGTCACATTCGACTCGGACATCCACAATTGAGGACGGAACTCGTCAGCGTGGAGAACATTCGACGATACGAATTTGTACCGTCCCGTTTTACCTTACGATTGCCAAGACACGTTAATGTTTCATTATGAAGCACTTGTGCTGAAATTTGTACCAGGACCAACCTTGTCATCACACTTAGCACGAATGCGTATTGGCGGGCATTTTGGTCCTTCCCAAGACAGAATATAACTACAAGGTGACGAGACTCATAAAAGATTTTTGCAAACCAAACGAAATTCAAAGCGTAATACTTTGAACAGCACTTTTAGCCACATGGAGAAAAACGAAGCATGGCGATCGTTTACGAAAGGGATGTTCAATTATTTGCCTGATCCTCCTTGCAACTTTGAAATTCACGACCAAACTAAATACATGAAACATGTAATCAATTACTAAAAAGAACTGGAGTTTGCAGTGACTGGTGAATTTAAAAACCTCATTATTGCGACCTATGTGTAAAACCTTTGCTCGCTTAGCAGCAAAGAGGATGGAGAGACCAAATTTTCAAAGAAAAATAAGACTTCTACGGAAACCGAAACTATTTCAGACAAACCGAAACTATTTTAAACCGAAAATATTTCACAAAAAAATGGCTGCTACAGAGACAGAGTCTCCTTAGCAAAGAGGGTGGACAGACCGAAACTATTTCAAGCCAACCGAAACCAATTCAGGCAGACAAAAAAGAGAAATAGTTTCGGTTTGTCACGCTATACAACCCGGCACCGATGTCGCTGTGGAGATGAATTGTTATGGAAAACTCTTTACGATTTCAACCGAATATTTGATCAAGTCCGATACGATATCGTGTTTTCGGATCTGATAAATTTATAGTTATAAATCCTTGCGGGATAGCCTGAGCACTACTAAAGAAATTTCGAAATTGATTAAAGTCTATGTCACCGTCACACCAATATTGATAAATAGTTTGTAAAGTGTGTTTTCCAGTTCCTTTAAACACACATACTAAATTGCAATTTTCTCTGATTACACTTGGAATCTGTGCTTATTTTTCAGTGACATATATCACGTCTGTGTTTTTAGGTCGTCCTCCAGAAAATATTTCCCCAGGGTTTTTTTTGTCGTTCCAACATGACATCATCGTATACAACAACATTATTAATATTTCCATCAATATCATCAATGCACGGTGCTTCCTCGATATCCGCGATAAACTCAATGATATCCTCATCGATTTCCGATTTAGCTATCTCGTTAAAATCCTTTATCATGCAAAGAAGACAATATACAGCTTTGATTTTCAGGTTCACATTTTCAAGTATGAACCACTTCAAGAAGAATATTATACCAATGATACATCTGTCAATATCACGTTGTTTAACATGTCGAAGTGTGAGCTGTCTACAGCCCGCTGTACAACATGCCAAACTGTAATTTTTAGTAGCCATAGGTAATGCTCACATTTACGCTGTCAATTGCTTGTCTTATAACATGCAAACGTGTATGTTGTGAAGAACACGTTGTATACATATTAATAGATTAATGCCGTAGTTTCACATATTTTAAAATAACGACTGCGTCATTGAAATATTAAATTTGCATGAATTGCTCAAAAGCACTTGATTCATTAAATTATATGACACTTCCAATTATTTCAAACATGGCTTCCGTTCGTTTTTTGCAAACGTTGACTTTGTTCAGTGTTCTTTTTAATATTAGATTGAATACAATACATTTTGAAGGTATACCAATTTTAGGTCTAGAACTGATCTTCGGATAGTGGTACTGTGACAGTCTGAGCTCGTGCCCTGCACATGATGATTTCGCCAGAATTTTAAATATTTATATACATTTGCCCATTCTGATATTTCACAGAACAATATTTGTTCATTGGAAATCACGATATGTATTGCTTTTATATGCATGCGGTCATGATATAGATCGTCTGAAACACATTGGCGAAATTCATTGATTGTATAACAGTATTATTGTCAGACAAGGTAGGTTGTGCATGGTTTTGTCTCATAATATGAAGTCGTGAATAACATGTATGTTGTAAAGTCCCCTCAGTGTTAAGTGAGTTGCATCTTTGCGATCAGGACCAATCATTTGTTTCCAAAAAAGAAATCAAAACAACTTCACAAATGTTAGAACCCATATTCACCCTGATAATTCAAATCATTTCTGATATAGATTGTATGATTTTTCCAAAACTCATGAAAGTACCAAATTAGTAATTATTTCCTAGGACACTCATCTAAAGGTATTCAGCATGCAAAATCACACAATGACGATTTGGTTTCAAACCCGCTACAATTGCATTTTCGAGCATCACATGTAACTCGTAAACGTTTCATGACACACAAACAGAAATGTTCACATATGCACGAGATGTTATGAGTTACAAACCATGGATATTAATAGGCTTTGCGACATGGAGAAGAATTAGCATTGACAAAACAAATAACCCATAACTAATTACATTCATTACGTATTGTACATTTTGGGGTTATCTAATTAATTCAGACATGGTTGAAATCCTGGTAACATATTTTGAAATTTAACAACCATATATTGTATATAAAACACACAATTTAAATTACGTAGTATATGATTTAAACTGCTACAATTTATATATAGTTGACACTAAAATACGTTTACTCTTTCGGTGGCAGATCTATATTCTTATGCAAATATAATTAATACATTTCTAAGTTTTAAAGGTATACTTAAAACATTGTAGGTCTTCTTTGTACTCTTGAATTTCAGTCAACTCAGAACGAATATCATGTCAAAGCTGTAATACATTCGTTGCTTAAACATCCAAAGTGTAAGCTATATAGAATGCCAAAGTTGTAATTCACCTGTTGCTTACAAATCTAAAGAGCACGCTATATAGAATGCCAAAGCTGTAATAAATTCATTGGTCAACAATCCAAAGAATAAGCTATATAGAATGAGAAAGTTGTAATACATCCGTTGCTTAAACATCCAAAGAGTAAGCTATATAGAATACCAAAGCTGTAATACAGCCGTTAAATAAACATCCAAAAAATAAGCTATATAGAATGCCAAAGCTGTAATATATTCATTGCTTAAACATTCAAAGAGTGAGCTATATAGAATGCCAAAGCTGTAATACATCCATTGCTTACAAATCCAAAGAGCGAGCTATATAGAATGCCAAAGCTGTATTACATCTGTAGCTTACAAATCCAAAGAGCATGCTATGTAGAATGCCAAAGCTGTAATACATCCGTTGGTTAACAATCCAAAGAGTCAGCTGTCATTTGGCTGTATCGAAGTCCAAAGTGTATTACTTATTTGAACATGGTATTCATTAACTTGAAAATAGACCGTAGAATTACTGAATGGACGGATATAATAAATCTGTATTAACTATTAAACGCATTTTAAAACTATAACTAAGAGCGATTGTTTGTACTAAAGATATTATCTCTCGCGTTCGATGACTTTTTTTGTTTTAAAACAAGACATATTGTCCTTGTTCGAAACATTTACGAGGATCTGAATAAACACTAAAAAGTGCTGAGAGCTAAGTGATACAGATGGAAGGATTAAATTTTGTCCAGTCTTGGAAAAAGTGTATGTCCTATATATGAAATATTTATCAATACAATAGCCTGGTCAACACTCATATATTAAAGTCATTGTCAGATATTCCCCTTAAAATATCCTCTCTGATTATTAAATTTGTACGCATTGGTGACATGTATAAATTAATAGACAGTTAATGCAAATTACATGACAAGACCGTTTAGCATATATTGATTTGAATTATGTCATTTGATTTCGACGTGGTAATGTATTACCATTTAGACGCATACGTTTTGTTACGCAAGTAATTAAAACGAAAACCAAACAATGCTACTTCAATGCTCAATGTATAAACTTCGTTGCGTTTACTGAATGTTGTTTATTATTATTTTTTGTTAACATTTGTAAAATGTGTTTTCCTACCTGAAGTGTCATTCTATTATGAAATAAAGTCGTTTACAATGGAAAGCATTACACAAAATACAGACTATCGAATGAAATTTACAAGAACAATCACAGTGATACTTACTAAAGACTGTTATGTATAAGAAACCTAACAGAAAAACAGACCATAAATGTATGCACACTTCTTAACGCTTCCACTTCCATACCCTGTTATATTATAGTTTCCACTTTGTCACGTTTAGCTCTCATATCATTAGCCTTCCTGAATAGTTTATTTGAAAAGAGAAAATAAGTCACGTGTTGTTCTCCTGATGTAAACTATTATAAAGGAACATTAAATCTGTCAAAAAGGGATAGCACTAACTCCATCCAGCATATTTAGTTAAATGTTATCACCTAAGATACAGATACATTGATGATACTACTTTGCATGTTTTAAAGTATATTTTAATTCATTAATTCTGCTTAAAAACCGTCTCCGTTTAGTGCTTCATGTATTGACCAAAATACCTAGTTGTTTTCGTTTAAATGTTACCTTTTTTTACCGATAAATGTTAATTATTCCTTACAAATGTATTGTGAGGCATTTCAATTTTCTGTTATTGACAGACATTTAAAAACATTCAATAGGTTGATTAAATTAAATGTAATGTTAACAAGGCAGCATCAGAAACAAAAATAAATCTGAATCAAAATTAAAAGATATATTCGTCATAAAGAATGAATCCCCTCAAGCAGAACATTGAAACATTGTTACGGTACAAAAAGAATGTCTTACTTTAGATCAACAATATAGACTGAAACTGTCGACGAAAATTTTAAAATAAGCGTATGTGCTAATTAGTTGATGATGCTTCAATTTGTAAATTTAATATTAAATTGCAATAATAGACTATAATATACATCACAATGTTGAGATTACGTTCCAGATTATGTTTTTACAACACAATCGGTTTCATAATGTTGTTTAATAGTATGCTTACTTCACGGCATATTTTCATCACTTGCAAAACAGTTAAAGTCTTCTGTGGCAATACATCTTAGGCGATCAAATTCTATTTGATCTTTATATAAAGTTTGGTAAAAAAATTAAATATGTTTTGTTATGAACATTCACCAGTTCCCGATGTGAATGTGGATGGGGTAATCATGTTTAATGTCCAATAGAAAATATTGTCAGTTGGAACATGTTTTGTAAATATACTTATTGTGGCATTTTAGAAGAAATTATTTTCTGTTCTTAGTAGTTGGAGTCATATTAGGATAGCTGTTGGAATCCTTTATACCAACCATTATTCAAGGCTGCTTTCCCTCGATTTTAGCAAAAACAAAAAATCAGGGTTCGAAACTAACATCTATATTAACTAGTAAAGATCATTAACATGACAAAAGACATACTAGTCCGCAGCAGAATACGTTAATCCTCAAAACACGTGTACATAACTCAACAATAAAGATACATATGATACACATTGTAAATTATATTGATTTGCCATCAGTTTGTAACAAATCAAAATCTTCGCCATCCGATTCTGAGTATTCCTTCATATACAGATGTCTACAAGAGTTCCATAAATATATAGCTGGTACTGGATCATAATCGGGAAGGTCGTCATTTAAGAAGTGAATAGTTAACAAGTCATTCAATACACTGCTGCGTGATCTGCATCTCCAATCAGATTTCGTTATTTTCATTTCACTGAATCCCCGCTCAGCATCTGCAGACATGGCTGGAAGGGTCAACACAATATCCACCAGTGCAATAGTGCTAGTGTGACTTTCTTGAAAGCTCTTAAAATCAGATCATTGTACGTTCTTTACCTGACATCCACAAGCATAAATTAAACGTTAAGTTGCCACTTGTCTTCAAACTTGTATGAAATGAAGCCTGCCATTGTCATGACTGGGGAAAAATTTTCAAGCAGAGAATTAACATACTCATCACCAAATTCAATGTGATCTGAGTCTCTTGGACTTGATATAGACCTTATATGATCTTTTAAAATTTAATTCACAAGAAAGAAAGTTTCTCTCACATTTTCATTGTATTACAGAATTAAATTATTTGTTGACGTAAGTCGATAACAATTGGCGGCTCATGGGTAATACAACTGTCTTAAAATTATTCCTACAAATTACAGCGTCGTTTAACATTTCAGCTGACTTTATTCAGTTTCATTGCACCGTGTAAAGATTTAAAATGTAAACATTTGAGAACTTTTTAGTGGTCAAAAACAATCATTTTAAATATCAGCTGATTTTGTGAACATTTTTTTAAAAATACTATTAGGAAGGGGGGTTAGCGTCCTTGAAAAAAAACGGTATATTTTGGGGGCAAATAAACCATATATGGTTAAGCAAATAATGAAACATATTTTGGTCCAGAATAAGGTGGAATTCAATTTTTCCATAAACGTTCTCTGGGATTAAATAATAAGTCTGATTCTGGGACTGATTGGACATTACAAAATTTGCACTTGCAAAACGGATGGAAGGAGTACTATTCTGTTAGGTCTAGAAAGATATGTTGTCAATCGAAAACCAAAGAAATGCAAATGTAGAGATGAATAAAAGAAATATAAATACTACTGCAGAGGGGAGAAAAAGGGAGTAAAATAAAAGAGGCAACCACATTCGGAGAGACAATATTGAAATGCAAACTGTAAGGAGCAAAAATACTGCGAAAGGCAAACGGATAGAGATAGAAAAATACATAACTAAATTTGAATACAGACATACGAAAAAGGAAAACACTTAGGATATCCTTCTCGTACAGATTATTTCTATTCATTAACTCGCAACATTTGTTTGAATATTGTCATTCTCTTAGTAATCTGGCTACACACCGCATTCTGCAGCGCTCAACACCAAATTTCAATTCGACACTACTTTTACGAATCAAACATCCAATTAGATTGATCCGAATTCCTTATCGCTTCCCTAGTGCGCTTGTAGTGAAATAATGGTCGCTCATTTGTCATTGTTTCGTAATAAGAACTAAGCAGCAGAATAAAACAACAAATATTCAAAATGGTCTTATATTTTTTAAAGATCGCTGTCATTGTTAGATTTTGAAAGCATTGCATGTGCTGGATGAAACAAACCCAGTCTTTACCTAATCGTTTCATACGTAGTCCTCTGATGTGGTGGCCTTTCTCGGAATAGAGAATTATTGAATTTCCGATATTGATAAAATGTTTATATATTATCGATGATTCCCTACTGATGTATGGCTTGATTATTATTTCTAACAGTCAATTTGCTGCCCCGATGTAGTCATTCTCACAATCATTGCTCTTGATACAATACACCACATCACATTTCTTCAATTTTGTTCTTTTGACCTTCACACGCGTACTTTGTTGTCATAGAGAGAGTTGAATGGCCTGTGATATAAATAGAACCCATGTTGGTTAACTCATCTATCTAGAGTTAATTATGTGAAGAAATTGATAATGTTGTTTAACTACAAAAAGCATATCAGAAATTAGGAAACGATATTACACCCTCAATAAACTAAATTGATCAACACATCAAAACAATGTCAGAAAGACCATATTATATATGAAACACTGCACAACCGTCCACAACACTGCTGAATACATCACGAATCTATATAGGCTAGATAAAATTCACACAGAGTTTGCACCACTCCAGCCTACGGTGTCAACGACGGGCACTGTATTGTATACTTGCCACAATATCTAAGTTATGTTATCAGGACTATAATGAATAAAATAGTCAAGAGCCTACACTATTCAAAAACGATTAGGGACTTAGAGGCACCAACATATGGAAAAATGGTATATTGTGATATATCAGCACATTTTGAGCGTGATCAGATCAGAATTAGAGGTGGACAATGCTCTGAAATCTACAATTATATATATATATATATATATATATATATATATATATATATATATATATATATATATATATATATATATATATATATATATATATAGATAGATAGATAGATAGATAGATATATAGATAGATAGATAGATAGATAGATAGATAGATAGATAGATAGATAGATAGATTAACTCCTACACTCTCAGCCGAAATGTCGATCACTGTCGCACATTTTCAAATTACTATGTTCAGATGTTTTTTTCTTGTGCACACTTGCATTTAGTCATTGACCGTTCATACGCATACGGAATCGTGACGTATACATACAGAAGCAAGGATAGGTAACTTTTATCTCAGGATCACTGGTCTAGGATCTTAAAAATTTAATACAGAAAAAGCAAAAAAGAAAGCCAAGTCACATGTAACAACTCACCTATTTCCCTGAGTAAAGATTGTAATAAGAAACCAGAACATGTTACACATAAACAAATTATTTTTCAACACAAAAGTATCCCGTTGATGCATTGTTTCATACAGTACAGGCTATACTACAGTAGAGGATTGCGGCCTACCCTAATTGTAACTTTCACTACCAAGCATAGATGCAGAAATTACCTTATTTACTGTTATGTATTTGTAACCTGATATTTTCATTATTTACATGGTTAGAAACCTGAAATCATGTTTTCTTCTGAATCATGAAAAACAATTCGCTTCAGATTGTTGAAATAAAATATGGTTTAGCGGCCTGGACGTACGCGAACGCTATATAAAAGTTGTCTTTTCCACCAACTGGAGAGAAACATGCGCTTAGTTTTGTTGTTTATATTACATAACATTATACTGTTACATGCTTGATCTTTATTACATTCCGCATCACTCACTCAGACTAGAACTAAACACGTGCCTCATTTTACGTCCGCACGTCAAACGTTTATAAATCCCATTTCCTTTTCATTTTCGTCTTTATAATACATATTTTCTGCTACTTGAAAAGTCTCATAGCTCCTAGTGAGATATAAGTGTTATGTTTAATTAATTTGTATTACATGTCGGCTTTTTTAATGATTGTTTGCTATGTTTATCTGTATACTGTACTTCAAATTAACCATGACTAAAACGATTACTTTATGGAAAGGATGTAATAATTGACTAAGTGATGAGCAAAGGGACCAAAAAGAAGATTTATTGTAGATAACATATTTTGTACACACTCGTATTAAAATATGTTCCAAAATGCAAAACCATGTTGTGATGTGCTAGAGCTTGGGAAGAAACTGAATACAATAAACTTCGAAACGTGTTAACATAATTTTCTGAAACTAAATAGAATTGCTGAATGTAATATACGTTTCATACAATATAAAAGGTTTTGTATGACCCCCAAACACTGACTATTGCACTGGGTTCTGGTGGAGTTCCCGGCTACATTCTGACATGGTTAATTTTCGTTTTATTTTCCACGGTTCAGTGACTGTTATTTCGTTTATGTTGAACGTATGTGAAAACTATTTTTTAACAAAATGATGGTTGTATAGTTATATTTGTTTAAACACCTATCGATATGCAACTGTTACGGTATCAAATGGAGGCTACTAAGGATGCAAGTAATTCTTTTAAAATTGTTTTTGCTAGGAAGAGGCGTAGGTACCAAAGTTAAAATGACTTGATCTTATAAATAACTAGAGATAATATCATCCTCATGTGCGTTTGCAACAAGCCTCCAATATGTTTTCTTCTCAACAAGTGTTAAGATTATATTCCTAGCTATATTACTTGATGCAAAATAAATTAAAACCTCATTCTTCAGATTTTGTGCTTTCATGCATAGCTCAAAAGTTTAGTTGGTTGTTTTGATTTGGGACAATTATTGTACTACATCTGTTGTATGTTGTATCCATTGTTCATTTATAAATGCATCGTTCAGGACCAGCTTGATGGTGTCCGTGTGTTGATTGAAGGATTGGCAGGTTTTTTAAGATTGTATGGCTGATTTCCTAAAGACGATATTAGTTTCGTTTTCTATATACTTTATATTTGATAAATGTGTATTAGACTCGCTGTACTAACGATTTGTCCGTTTTTAAATTCCAACATTACTTTCATTTATGGGAGAGTAAAACGTTATCTGGTTAATTACCTATCACACATGCTACTATTTATATATTTCCATGAGTTTAGCAACAACTGCTATTTTTAATGTTGAGAATCTAAAATAGTAGTTCTCGTTCGATGGTTAGTTACTCATCCTCTGTGATCTCAAACGCAGTACATTTATTTGTTAACAGTATTGGCCGATTAAGCGTAGGCTAATTAAGTAACTGGTAAAACAAATTAAAAATTGGTCGTTAGTGATTTAGATTGTGGGAAGCCACTATCATCTTTGCGAACGCTCAATGATATTTATAGTTATGCAATCATCTGAAATAATATTTGGATGTCGGTGTTATATATTTATAAATTGTTGGTCTGCGATAGTTGTAATCTGTTCTTAAAAAAGGATAAAAAACATATGTGAGTCTTTCCTAAAACAAGAATGGAATTTGAGCGATTTACAGAAGCAGAAAACATGCACACTCCACCAATGAGCTTAGTCGAGGTCGAATGATCATCTCTTGTTATTTACCCTACATCCTTTACTTTGTACATATTTTCTTTAAATCCTAAATGAGTGTTGATTTAGTTTGATATGTGAATATTCCATCAACGCACTGTAACACACCGTCAAATATGAAAGCACTATATTCAAGATATCATCTTAAAACAATGTTAAACACGCATTGTTTAATTGATAGTGACATGCTTTAATGTAATTCGTCACGTAGTTTCGTTACTTGTATAATGATCTTGTATTGATTTGCTTTGAAAAAGTATTTGTTTTGTTTTGAAACCTCGTACTGCAACATAAACCCGTGAACAAATGAAGCAATGAAACAATGAAAAGAGATGCTTTTGATTTTCAAAATGTTATATTTGAAGGAAAATTTGTAGTATGTGTTGTGGGTTTGGATTACTGCCAAAGTGTGGCCCACTGGTTTAGATATTGTCAGAAATTATGGAAATAGCTGGATTTTGGAATCAGCAGCGTTACAACACATTCTTTGTTCAAGATAAAATAATGTTACTCATAGTGTCCATTGATTGAACTAAAATTAACAATATTGTTTTGAATACGTTTGTTTTAAGGAGAAATATCAATCATCATTCTGAGACAAGTCATTTCTCCCTAGAACGGGCCCCAGTCCTTGATGACCTTTGGTGGATGCACGACATATGACGAACTCAGTGTCTAGCGATTTGGTCGACAGTTGTATTTAGCCGTAGCAAGACGTAGTCCAACTAATTAGGGCACATGTTTGTCATATAAGAAAACAATAATAGTTTTTTTTTAAAACTACGGTATATCTCAGCTGGTTCCATTTATCCTATTGGGATAATCAAGTTAGCATTTTTAGCATTTTTGGCATGAGTGTGGGTAGACACACTGTACAAAAGAGCATATAAATTTGTAAATTGTTTCCAAAAACACATAAACCACCTTCTGCAACCACAATGATAATATAAGTTTATGAGTTGGAATTTGTTTAAGATTATATTTTGTCTTGTGTCATCTGAACATTCGCTTATCAGATTACAACAACGTAACTATTATTATGGCTGCCATCAGGCCATTGTCTTTAGTTTCTTGTTTGTTGTTCTCTAGGCTCGTGATCCTGCTGCCAAATAGTATGGGCTTTCGAAAAAATATCGTTTTCAAAATAGTATTAAAAGTAAGATTTAAATCAGGTTTTTGTAAAGCTAAGCGATTTCTTGTAGCCTTTGGTATTACCCGTTTTAAGTCAACAAAAGAATAATCGAACTCTGTTTTCCAATATTGTGTTCAGTCATAATTGTTATTCACCAAAGTAATAACTTTTCAGTGCTCAAAAATATATCTGCGAACATTTCTATAATGTCTGCAAAGTCAATAAATAGCTGTAGAACACAATTTATTTCTAACTGGTACATGTTTTCTAGTGCCCAAACTGATTATCAACGCATGGGTAACGTGTATATTTAAGTTTTAATTCATTTGTTTTTAGTTGGCAGTTATAGTTAGCATTAAACAGAACAGTGTTCATAGTTACAAAGACATTTAGAAACGTCTTGCCACTTCATGATTGCGGACTACACAAAACCTTCGCAGTACATTATTATGCGCCTAATGACCGATTATCAAAGACATGTTTCTTTTTGGCATAAAGTGTCTTCCACCATGCCGTAACGAATTTTTGAATTGTGGTGCATGACTTGAAATCGATTAGTATCACTAATACTATTGATTGCAGGAATTCATGACCAGATAACGTATGCTAGATTCCAATAAACATTCCTTAATGTATATTTACGTTTGAATGTCAAAAATTATTGTACCGATAAATCAGATTAATGTATTCCGATATGCGAACATCAAAAAAGGTATCTTTTCTTAGTTTTGATAAGTTGTATTTTATATAACTACCTCACCTCTATTTTCTCATTTAAAACAGCACATCAAATTGTAATGTTTTCTTGAATGCATTATTCGTTCTTCTCAATGCGTTCGTTCTAATGATATTTAAACCTCGTTAATTTTAGACATTATTTATATTGATATGATGTATTTTACATCTTATATATCAGTCTTACGATGCCTCAGCTGAATCAATAAAAACCGATTGTATCAAAATTATAATCTTATATACACATTACACCTGAAGTGATCGGATTTTATCTTAACTATGTTGTGTAAATAAAATCGCATTCCTTAGTAGTATATGTTAGATACTTTTGTGATGAGT
Source organism: Unio pictorum (assembly GCA_030141615.1). NCBI lineage: Eukaryota > Metazoa > Mollusca > Bivalvia > Unionida > Unionidae > Unio > Unio pictorum. The sequence continues at coordinate 1,731,813 of JARLTB010000248.1, read as the reverse complement.
TGTATTTACATTTAAATATTCTCACAGAATTGTATAATTATGTATTCAATATATATGCTCCGGTTTTGTTTTGAACACAACGATACCCGAAGGCGATACCTATCTATCTATCTATCTATCTATCTATCTATCTATCTATCTATCTATCTGTCTGTCTGTCTGTCTGTCTGTCTGTCTGTCTGTCTATCTATCTATCTGTCTTTCAGTCTGTCTGTCTATCTGTCTACCTATCTATCTATCTGTCAGTCTGTCTGTCTATCTATCTATCTATCTATCTATCTATCTATCTATCTATCTATCTATCTATCTATCTATCTATCTATCTATCTATCTATCTATCTATCTATCACCTTGAATTGTGTTGTGTTGTATACCTAACCCGGTTATCTTGTTACGAGTACACTATGTTGAAGTTTGGTTGAGAAAACATCAATTTCACGTAAAATACTGGAGAAAATAAGGAATGAACATTGTGTACATTTTATAAAATTTTGGAAAGTTAAAAGTTAGAAATTTGTCGAATGGAGCCAACGGCCGTTAGCAAAACATATCCACTATATGATCCACGTATACCAGCTAGATGAAGGCTGAAGCATCCAATATTACCTGCGTTAAATTGTAGTTTAAAAGCTTGTGTTCATCAAGTTATAATTTGACTGCAAGAAGTACATCAGGCGTCAGTTAATGCAATGGCTTCAAACTTAAGCCATGTCGATCGATCTCTAGTCTCTTTAGATTAATCATGGTAGTAGGTCATCAAACGTTCTATATTTTATCTTGCTAGATATATTTAGCCCTTACAATAAGGAATCCTGATAACTGTTTTAGTACTGGCCAATTAAAATATCAAAACAAATTCTTTGTAAATTTTTCAAATCGGCAACTCTTTCTAAAATGGAATACGGAGTGCACTGAGTAGACTGGTTATATGTCATTCGGTCTCATTCGGTCTTTACTAAAACATTATAGGAAACCAAAAGACAGCCGCTACTACATTTGGGTCCCCATCATCCGTCCCAGTTTAAGTTTATGATATAGATATATAAAAACAGTGGGTAGTAAGCATGCGAGTGTACTAATCGACCTCATTATCAACCTCATTGAGGACTCCTTTTCATCAAATCTATCATACACAAGACGATGGATGTAAACATTCTGGAAAGCTAGCCTCTGGATCGATTTTTAGTGTGACTTAAGTTGACATTTTCATTTATAGATAGAACTTATCTAAGACTTGTAACTTTAAAATGTATACGTGACGTTACTAGCCACTTATCTACACAGTAACGTAATCGATTGAAGAAACAAAGTCTAGAGCTGAACGTATTCTAAGGATGTGTCCTAATTTGAATGATGATAGTCCAATATAATACCATTCGTCATTGTAACTATTAGGATCACGTGTTTGAAGAAAAACTGGCTAATATTGAAACCTGTCTGCTGCTATTGGTAAACAGCTCGTTCCATCTTCGACACATAAATTGATCCTTTGTTCTTGATTATGTCTATAAGGTGCGAAGGAAGCATAACGGAACATGCACACAGCTACTTCTAACTAGTTGCGTATAGTTCCCTCTCAATACTGCACTCCATCCAACACCGTACTAACTTACAGTATTTATAGCGGCTTAGAAGACGCATCAGTACTTAAAAGTATTTTCATTATTAATGCAATATGACAACGAATACAGTGAAGACAACACATTCTGTTATATTCATTTATGTATATCCTTATTCATAGTTTGTACAATTATTTTTATAACCCCGCCCTTAAAGTATTTTCATTATGGAGAAGGCTATAGTATATTGAGGTGTTCGTTGTGAGCAGTAATTGTTATAGCTGAGGCTAAATTTCATCTTGACGCCTAAAAATAAAATAAAATAGTTTTGGTTAAATAAAATAAATTAGTTTTAGTTAAAATGAAATAAATTAGGTTTAGTTAAAATAAAATAAATTAGTGTTAGCTAAAATAAAATAAATTAGTTCATGTTAATACAGTGATGATTTTAAAATCAAATAGAAGACAAAACTGTCAGGCATAAAAACTGCGCAGTTTTATTATTTTCTTTTTTGCACGCAGCCATGTTTGTCTTTAAATAAAAACTAATGCCACGGTCAAGCCTTTGACCACAATAATGTATGGCAAAGACGATTATATTGTCTAATCTGAATTTCACACTCAACTTTGGTCTACCAGGCGAAAAGGACTAGAATACAGATATAATTTAAATGAATGGACACTGTTGGTTTTGTTTCCATCATCTTGTGGAGATATCAATTAAACAGAGTAAAAAATCTCTCATGAATTCTATTAAACTTGACAGCACAAATCAAATCATGAGAGATAAACATATCTGCAAAAAGGCAAACGATACAAATCGACAGGTTCTAAACTATAGTACATCCGAGTGAAAAACTTCTATATACGGCAAGACAATTATATGATATCTGCTCATCAAATGAAATGGTGAGCTGTAATTTGTATTTCTCAGCAGATGTGTCGTAGCTTCTTGTTTGATTGGATGAAATGAGAAGAGACTACATTTAAACTGTTTCAAATCTATGATGTGTTCCAGTTATGTTATAATCCCACTTCTTATTTATTAAAAAGAATACCACGTCTTCGAATTCACTGTCGTAAAGTTTGTACTCTCAAAGCAATGATAATCAGTCTTGTACATTTCAGGCTGAATTGGTAAATGACAAACCTGGGCTGTACGGAATCAAGAGATATGACATGTATCTAATATCAATAAAAATGTTGACATCATAATGGAACCAGCAACATAAGTCTGATATATATCAAAATATATTAGATTTTCCAGATAAAAAGCTAAACAAATGTGTTCAGTCTTAGGTGAGCATCTTTATAATTGTCTTATGATCTGACTTAGTTGTTAGTAAAGGTTATATTATCAATGATTTAATATATGCAAGCATAACTTAACGTAAGACAGACTCTATTGAATATCGATACATATGACAAACGTAATATTTATTATGTCAATCAAGCTTATTTGAACATACCACATAATGGATAACGGGAAAAAACATCGCTAAACATTTTATATACCAGTTGAGTAATTTTAACTTTTATGTTGCTTAGAATATAATATTTACGTGTATTGCACGCCATACTTGTATGTTATTTGCCTCTAAAAAATAATAGTTTTATTATATGCTGGGAGCAAATAAAATAGCAATAGTTGCTGTTTCTTGATGGCAGATATTAATATTAAGCCGAGAATGTCCTTGACAAAGCGACATGTTTGTGATATATTCCATATATAAATGGAATTCAAATGCGATCCGCATTATCAATTTCGTAAATGTCTAAAACGTAGAAGCAAAATATCTCCTTAAATATGTCATTATTAAAATTAACATTTCTGATATGAGAAACTAAAACTATTAAAACTAACATTTCTGATATGAAAAACTAAAACTATTAAAAGTAACATTTCTGATATGAAGAACTAAAACTATTAAAAGTAACATTTCTGATATGGAAAACTAAAACCATTAAAACTAAAATTTCTGATATGAAAAACTAAAACTATTAAAAGTAACAATTCTGATATGAAAAACAAAAACTATTAAAACTAACATTTCTGATATGAAAAACTAAAACTATTACAACTAACATTAAACTACAATATAAAAAACTTGCCCCTTTTGAACAATTTTCATTTAAATTTCGAGGTCATTCGTATCGTCTTCAAAAGCAGCAAACTTTCTAATACACACGCCTTCCAAGCACCACTGCAAAACATATGCAAGAAGAAAAGAAATATTTAAGATTTTAACAGCTATAACTGTCGGATTATTGATTTGTGAGGAGATATACGTAGCTGAATACTTTAAACCTGTCTGTGCGAATTGCTGCTCAACACTCTGAACGGTTGGCTTATCTGGCATATCTTAAAGAATCCAACATTTGGCCATAACGATTTACAGAACTACTTCTTGTTTCAAAAGTGCCATTTATGTCATAAAACTTAGAAATAATTTGTTCTATCCCATCTTGTAACTTTTCTAAATATAAATAGTAATTTTAGCAATGTCCACTCTGAATATCATGCTTGCCACAGTACTGACAAAACTCTTTTGAAAGCAGTTAGTTGCCTTCTATCTGCTTTGGAAAGCGGCATGATTACAAAACTCACACTAATCGACCTGACTGCGGCATTTGCCACAATAGACCACGATTTAATTCTTCCAAAACAGTATCGTTTGTTACCTATTCATGATACAACCGTATTATGGTTACAGTCACCAAAGCCCGTAAAAAGAAAACATTCCATATCAGTTTATCTATATATCGGTGTTCCACAAAGCTCAACCAATCTCAAACGTCATCGTCTGACATCGGGATGCTCACCAAATGTTCAAAATACAAATATATCTACTTAACGGATCAGGGTACCGTCCAAAGCATGGAGAGGTGTGGTTCATCTGCGAAGTCATATGTGATATTTATTAAGCTGCAGATGAATTATAATAAAACTAAACCTTTCTGATCACCAAGCAGAGACTGTATCATTGACTTCGTTTACCTCAAACATTGAGAATTGGCAAGACCAACACTCACCACGGTACATTTTCATTACACATACGTGTATTTGTCACGGACATGGCTAGATGTTTGGAGTTAAGACAAATCAGCAACTTTCGTTCAAGCAATTCCATGAAAACACTTGTTTGATCTTTAGTGCTTTCAAGACTGAACTGCTACAATTCAGTGCTTGGAAATTAGCAGTGTTCAACTACAAGCAACCCATATAATATCTGCGAAACAAATTCATATACGTCAATTGACTCAAAGAAGCAAAAAAGATTAATATAGTGATGCAGAGTAAAACCGACACATCCCCTCTTCTAGACTCACATCCGCAGCCGCAATCCATTTTTCTTTGGTACACCTGCAACAACCGAATCGTACAGTCGTTGTGGAGCGGCTGTATTAATAAGTTTACCAACCGATGCCGACTTAAAGTATCTTGATAAATACCGTAACCGCTTCTAGTGCTTCTCGAGTCACTAATCGTCGTAGTCCATCTAGAAGTGATTGATTTGCTTAGAATCCCAGTTTGTATTCGATCCTTAGCAACGTTTACAATACATGAATGACTTGCATTGTAGCTTGCTTAGCACGATAGGTCTAGTTAGCGATAACGATGCAGACAATCTATGAGCAAAGCATCGAAATCCAGTTTCATATGTCGCGCATGCAGGTTTCTCGGGTTAGAAACGCACAGGGATGTATTATTTCCACATACGACAGTCATTATATATTAAATATTTGACCGATATATAATTTACATATGTATCGTCAATGTTTTGTTCGAAGATGAACAAGGTGCCAGCCGATTAACATGACATGACAGTTACAGTAGTGCCGCGTATATATTTATGAACAACGATGCCCATCCTTTCGGAACTCCATTCGCAACTACCACTATTGGATTCAGAAATATTAGATTCTTTGTTGGTTATTAATGTGAGCCTTCGAGGAACTGCAAAGACCGATTCCATGTTCCATGCAAAGTTAAATAGTATGCCAGTTGACGAGGGTTCCTGCAGAAAACACAAATGAGTTATTTGCAAGTAGGGCACCAAATATCGTAATTTAATTTAGGCCATCTCTACTACAATCGCAGCAACGCTAATGCAGTCTACACTGTGCCTGATATTCTGTTAGAGGACAGGCGTAAAAATCGCCACACGTAATTACCGTTTCATTAGTGAGATTTTGATTATCGAGGAAACAATATGGGTTGCATTTACATCAACATGCTGCATCACAGCATTGGTTTTTTGTAAAGACACAATGCAACTTAAACACTTTAGAAATAATCATCGGTGTGGCAGGCTGGTAGTACTCTCTACAGTAACTATGTGGTTTTCTGAAGATCCTGATACATTCATCTACTTTATGCTATAGTTTAACTTGTCTTTCTATTCATGTTAGGGATGGTACACTCTTCACTGATAGTGTTGGCTTACTTTCTAATATCCTCTGTAAATTCCGCAATTTCTATTGTTGGCTCAATCAACGTTGAAACCTTTCATCAATAGTCCAGGGCACGGGCTTCTTGTGCAGTGTACGGAGATTGCAGCATACGTTTGACATTTTTGCTCTCTCCTGGGACATTTTAAACCAAGTCTTGGCATTCACGGGATGTTTTGGGGCGATATATTGCAAACTGTTTTATGATATTATTAACATTTCATATGATTGTCATGATTGTTAAATGGACCTCTGCACGTTTATGTAAGACACATTTGTGTCTGAATTCACATGATAAGTTCCGGTCAAGTCAATCGTGAAAAAACCATGGGAACTCTAATTATTCATGCAACTTGTGCCACATAAAGTCTGCAGCACATCAAGTCTTTCAATGACCCTGGGCAGCACTGACTCTGATTATCATATACATGTTACTGCTGCCATGACTCATTTTAGTAATGTGGGCGTATCGTTAAATAACATGTGTTTTATGTCTTCTGCGTGAAATAGTTACTAGATGTGAATTAATCTTTCTATACAAGTACCCAGTTTTCGATTTTGTATATACAGATACCCAAGAATAATTTATATATATATATATATATATATATATATGTATATATATATATATATATATATATATATATATATATATATATATATATATATATATATATATATATATATATATATATATATATATATATATATATATATATTGTACAATATTTCGAAATAGTCGATTCAGTACATACTATACGGCATGTGCGAAGTGCTTTCCATGGGAATAACCGAATGCTTCCAGTGCACAAACGATATCAATGTATACATGCTTCACGGTAGGTCAAAATCGTTACATTACGGAACGTCGTATCATTGAAGGGCCTACTTTAAGGACTTGCACATCGTCAGCTGTAGACGTGAAATTTTAATATCTTGTGTACAAGTTATAACTTTTGCACTACCACATTTATCTTTGAATATTTTCTATGTAGATTTTGTCTACGTTGTATAACGCAAATATGTTATATTCTTGTTTGTGACATAGCAAGAGATTTATATTGACAATTTAGTATTGTAGTATTCTTATTGGTAACGGTTCTGTTAACTTCTGAACTTGTGTATTGTTTTGTAATTATTGTGCCGATAATTTAATATGTAATGCTTAACATCACATGTAATCATACATCCCCATGTCATGCAGAGTACACGGCGTTAGTAATATTTTCAACTAAACAGAGATGACCAGAGTGACCGGAGTGATATCTGACCAGTGTGATCAGCTGAAAAAAGTGATCGGAGACGACGTGGTTTCAGCTGCAGAGCTAACCCGAAGAGTCAATAATATCAGCTGTGAAGCTGAACCATAGCAGCCGTAGAGTTGAATAGTGTTCCTGGTTGAGTAGCAGGTGATCGGGCGTTGCTGACCGAGATCGTAGGGCGCTGAACGCTTTATTGACGAACCTGAAACACTAACGGCGTTATTGACCAGTGTGACTGGTAGCCGAATGCGTTGGTGACGGGAGTGTATAACTCCCTGCATATAATCTTATAGCCGTTGTCTAATTTATGGGGTTCGTAAAACCAAGTGTGTTTCTGGGAATGTAGTGATAAATTGTATATATTTTCCTTTTAGTTTTTATAATTTCACTATTTAAGTGAAAACATTTAAGCTGTATGAGTAAAATCCTATCTTTGTTTATTGCTGGAGACAAAGACATCATCCTCTTTCATGGTGAAATCAACTTATAGTATTCACCCATGTCTTTGTCCGTGCGTTTAATTTTAATTGATCCAATATTTGGATGATATACTAGCACATATTCATTTCTCATTCAACTTTTTTTTTAATAAACATTCTATTTGTATCACCATCACCTGTGTTATGTAGTAAATCCTTAATCCCACCCGCTAATTGTTTTACACTTGGATTGATATTGCACTCATGCATCACATCGTCGTAGACTGCAATATTGTTTTCATGGCGAAACCAACCATCAGGGGCATGTGCTTTATCGATACGAAAAAATAAATCAGCATTGGTTGTGGCATTGCTCTTCAAAGATGTTTTTAACCTCAACGCTTTTTAAAAATATTTCCTAACATCGGAGCACATTATCCCACACCGCAAACTCATCAACCGATCCCATTCAGCATGATTTGATAGTGAATGTGTTTGCACTGCAAAGTCGATGAGGTCAAAGTTATTTTTGTGATCACATTAAATAATACATTGTTTTATTATATAATCATGTCTTCATCTTGTGTGTGATGACACGTGAACTCATGATTTAAATCAAACTTACGTGCGAACCATTATTAATACAGTCGAAAACGTTAGTACTTGTCTTGAATGTATTTCAGACAAACTCACGTTTTTTTTAAACGTCATTCGGGTGTGATATCGCTGCTGCATTCACAATGCTATTAGTAACACCATGAAGCAATATTCTGGCGAAAAGTATACTCTTGGGTACAATTGCAGTGGGTCTCGTAGACGGCGTGATAAACGAATTGATTCTACCAACCAAACAAAACCCGGTGAAGCACCCGTAAATTTTGCCGATTGTGCATTTTACTGACAAGACACTAAATATCAAAGATCAAGATATATACGATTAATCCAGCACTGCGCGAGAATAGCTAATAAGCTCCTCAAATGAGGTATCAAAACCACGATTATTTGAGTAATTTCAACCTCTTTTCTGAGAACAATATAATCGAACCTAGGTATGTAAGAGTTGAAGCGGTTGTAGAGAAGTAAGCAATCACTTCAAGTGTAACTGATGTTGTTGTTAAGCATAGTTAATCAACCAGGCCTTGCGGTAGGTGTCTGTCTGTGCCAAGAGAGATTTTGCGTGATTGGTCTGGTGGGCGAATACGTAATGGGTTTAATCATTCTGATCTCTGTTTCTTTAACATGATCTTTATGTGATCGATAAGTTTGATTGTTGACATACACTTTTGAGCTAACCATACTTAGTGTTGCCAATATATATCGATAATCTGAGCCGTTGACAATGAAAAGCGATTGCAAGCATCGCAGATGCATTCTAATGCATTATATGCACTACCACTAGCAAGGTCACTTCTATAACAAGTTGATATTGGTAATGAATTTTTCGGCTTTATTGTTGCAATGCTCTGAAACGTTTTCATTCTGGTTAGAGATGTTAATTTACATCGTGTCTGTGCTTTTTAGAACGCTTTCATAGCGCACTCGTAGAACGGTTATTGTGGCATCGTTCGGCTAAAGACAACACAAAACATACTTCACGTCTTACTATTGCAAGGACTTGGAAACACGATTTTAAGTATTTGTGTGTACCCGGAAATTTCGACAGTGGGTAATGTCGTGCTGCGAATACACTGCAGTCTTAAGTATTTACAATCTCCAAGCCGACTGGACCACCAAGAAAACCAGTACGTTAACATTTGGGACCGACAACGGATGATTCGTCCACCAATCAGGACATTGGTAGACGAATAATTGCAAGTTGATTTAGTGTACTATAATACAATATTGGTTTTAATACGTTACTAAATGACTTTGTAATTCGCAATTCTTAGTGTATCACTTTAGCATGCTGATCCATTGTGCAAGTTTTGACACCATTGGGGAGTACCCATGGTTGGTATCAAGCGGTGAGAAACTCATTTTAGCGTATCGGTAAACGCTAACGACACTGTATAATGTTTGTGGATTGTACGAATCCACGTCGCTCTCGCAGGTATTTCAAGATCATGTCATGTTTGAGATCGTTTTGCACAACGGCGATTGGGTTGCACATATCCTCTTCAACGCCACTGAAGCCACCAACATCATTCGAGTGCATTTTGTGGAGCAGCCTAATATTTTCTCTCTTTTTCTTTACCTGAGCATTCATCTTAGAACTTACTAACAAATTTTATTTGGTGCTCTCAAGCAACGGATGATCTTTAGGATAATTGCTAGTATAATTGTTTTTTGCCAAACATGATTCGTCCATCATTGGATGTGACGTGCATCAGCAGCGAGTCTCGTTGGTTTAATATTATTATAGAAATATGCATATTTTACCAGCTTCGACAAGTCTAATACGGACTCTCCAATACAAATAGACCTTGTCAGCTTGCGTCTCAAATTTCTACAGTGAACATCCACAATTCAGCCATTAAAGATCTGGCTGGATTGAAATGCCAGTAAAACGAAAAGCTTTATAACATTACTGCTTGCAATTAAGGACAAGATCGATTCGAATCCGCTTGTGTAAATTATCCATGGTCTTTTTAAACTCAGCATTATTATTTAGTTTGAATATTTTCTTTGTCAAACGCTTTCGTATGTGACATATGTTCGTAGGTATGTATCCATCGGTATATTTTGCACCATCCATGTGTGCTGGCAAAGGGTGTTATAAATACTCACCAGTTGTAACAAGAAAGTAAAGTTGCAAATGGGCCCTTCAGTGTTCCTATTTCAAAATCCTGAAAACGAATTTTTCTGTGACTAGAGAAAATACTATAGTTCAGAATGGAGCTTCAGTATTATACAACATTATTAATATATACGTGGATTATTAATATATAATTGGACACTAAATGTTCACCATAGCTGAGTTCAGAGAAATAGAAGATACAGTATTTGACATGGACTTAACTGCGCTTGTCACGTCTACGTAATTTCTTCCATTTGAGGTCATGATGGAAATTAGGGGAACACTTATGCAAGCTGATAATACCTATTATCCGGTCAACACCGCCATTATATTTCGTAACAACAATATCCTAGCATTGTTTAACTAAATAACGCGATGATTCAAGACATGGAATTCAAGATTCTGCTGTGTCATCGTACAACGCAAGTGTATTTTTAATAGATGAACTACGGTCGACACTCTTTATAACCGACGTGAACAAATTATCGAAATGAAACAACATTTGAGACATGAAATCGTTTAGAGACCCGCGTAACTCGTAAAATAAAAACGCTCGTGCTTGGAAGTATATATTCTTTTGTCTAGATGCGGCGACAAATGTAGGTGAGGACAATAACAGCCATCGTAGACACAACAGTCGGAAGTATTGTTGGGCTATATCAATAGTAGCGGTGACAGCAAATTAATATAGATAAGGCCTTCTTAACGAGTACGTTTTGATTCCGAACTTCTTGCAGCATCAAACGCAGTCTCAACACGATTAATAAACTGAATTCGGTGAAAAACAAATTAGTGTGGCCGAATTTGATGCCGCGTTGGGAGACATAGAAGAGCATCGCCATCTCCGAGCACAGACACAGAGCCACGCGAGTGTGTATTTACAGAAAACAAGAGCCGAAGAAGAATATAAATCAAAAGCGCGCTCGATATGCTTCCTTGGGTAACTTTGTTAACGCGGATTATTAATGCTATTAGTTCACGGGTTGCACATAGTTCGTTGCTTGCTGCCTAAAATAGGCAAACTTGATAGGTGATAGAAGCTATTTGCTACTACTACTTTTATCTGGTTCGTCTCAGAATAACCTACCTAAATATCAAAGCTCAAACCACAGCTCTTTGCATTAACCTTAGAATATGAATAACTCGTCCTATCACCGCACACTGCGATGTTACCTCATCTAGAAGCCCGTGCGATCCAGAATCGAACACCAAATATGTCCTACCAATAGTTGACTGGCTAATTTCAATATACTTATCTGACTCATCCATGTGTGCAGTCTATCAAGACGTTTACGATCTTTTCTAACATGAATATTCTCATTGTTTCCACAGTTAAAACGAAGTCATATGGACAACATAATTTTGTATATTAGGGTCCAGCTACGTACACAAATTTTACATGCAACATATACACAAAAACAGTGTTCTCATTCAATAATTTTCTTACAAGGCAGTTATTTCTTCCTTTTAGAAACAAATTAAAGACTCGAATATGGTGACGTCTTTATTAATTGTCAGCATGTTTTTTTTAAATGTATAGGTTTTTTTTGTTTTTGTTTAGATTATACAGCGCTTAAAGCTTCCAATGATAAGTTGTATTAAGCCCATATTATTGTTATAATTCTAACTAATATTATTGTTGCGTGTGTGTGTGTGTGTGTGTGTGTGTGTGTGTGTGTGTGTGTAAGAGAGAGAGAGAGAGAGAGAGAGAGAGAGAGAGAGAGGACCTTATTGCGTCCACATGTGGTTCCTCTAGCCGCTACGAAACGGTGCTGCAAACAATTACCCGTTATAGGACTCGTACATTCCAAGAAGCGACAAATATCGTCAGACACAACCTAAAAACAGAAATATCATGATGATGATCATTGCAGTGCTGATGACTAAAAAAGAGACATCTTGATGATGATCATAGCAGTGCTGATGACTAAAATAAGAGACATCTTGATGATGATTATAGCAGTGCTGATGACTATAAAAAGAGACATCTTGATGATGATCATAGCAGTGCTGATGACTTATACACTATTAAACCAGGTTTGATTAAAGGTCTAGACAGACAGAGTTCTTTTCATTTAACGTTTGCTTCCTCTGAATGCATCATAACTGGTGGGGTTGGGATGCTTGCGAAATGTGAAATCATTTCAGATTTACAGACATGGCATGTGCAACGTAAAGCATCCCAAGCTAATTTGGTCGCTTGTATATTAATTTTAATGTATTGTAAAAAAAAATACTGGGAAAATTGTAATTTGAAAAAAACGTAATTAAATCTGCATAGATTACAGAAAGTTTTTTTTTTATAATAGATGTATCGAATACAATTATTCGAGGTGGCCTGTCGAGATCCGATTATTTTTGGTTTGATTACTCTTTCTAATCTCTACGTTCAGTACCAAATACAAACGTTTGCCAGTTTATATTTTTCTAGACACAACTACCAGAGAAACTAACTGTGTAGTTTGTAAGCGTAACATTTACATGTGAAATTAAAAAATATAATATTTTAAAGAACAACTAACATTTAAATTGGCATATGGTTTGAGGTATACGAGTGAAAAATGTAATTCATTACTAGGTCTACATGCCTTCGACTCTTTTGGTGATATAAGCATGGTGCAGATGATATAGTGGTCTTTCCTTATAGGCAAAGCAATGGTTGCTGTTTACCTGTGTTCGAAGTTCCATATAATGAGAATTAAAATTATCTAACATGTACGATAACATTCAAATTTGATAGAATAGCAATATAATATTAGAACACCTCAAATGAGGATTCTTGAGAGAATAAGGGTAGTAAACAAATAAAACATGCATCAAGATAGTTGAGGGGGCCCCAAGTGGACGAGTGGTCTAAAGCGCTCTCCGTTACAGATCACTGCCATCTCACCTCTGTCTGCGTGGGTTCGAGTCAAAGATTCAGCTAATGTAGTTATGTGAGAAAGGATGTCCGTAGCTTCTCGTGGGTCGGTGGATCTTTCCGGGATTTTTCCTGGGTTCTTCCTCCACCAATAATACTGGCCGCCATGTATAGCCTATCGTGTGCTAAAAAAATCGCGTTAAACCCTACAACAACAACAACAACAACAACAAGATAGTTGAGAAGCTGCCGTTGCTTAATGAACAGCATTCCAATTTCATGAAGATGCAACCAACCAACGCACCGACACACACACACCCACACACACACACACACACACACACACACACACACACGCATGCAATATACATACCCCACAGAAATCAGATTTGGGTCCCTTAATGAGCTTACACTGGTGGCTAGGGGTATATGCCTCACCTGGCAGTCTCATCACATTCTTGGTCCATTCCTCTTTGTCATAAAAACCACCGATATTGGACACACATGTTCTGAAATACGCAAATTACCCGTTTACAGTGACATACCGATGTAAATATTACCTATCTAAATATCAAGGTATCTACCTACATACACATGCCTGCGCACATAAGCACACACACATACATATGAGCTACTTATAAACGACTAATGGTCATATTAGTCATTCGTATCAAAAGAAATCTGAAACAAATGTATAAATGTCTATATGTCTAAAGTTACATTGAACATACTTGCGCTTCAGTGTCCTCTTTATAGCTTTCATAGAGCAATTAGAGAAAAGCCATGGTTTTCTTGAATAATCCTGGTCTTTCTCGAATACTGGCGTTTTTGGAGACATAATATACATATCGTCAGCCGGACAAGCGACAGCACTCTCCTCTCCATCGTGGTCTGCTCCAAGACTAGAAATATCAAGTTAATATTGTGCATAAATGTACATGCGAGGCAGCGTATATTTGATAATCACATCTTCTATTTATCGCTTTGTCTATCGCGGTGAGTGTCAGTTAACCTACAAAACAAATCGTATTTTTACATCCACGTGGTGCGTTCATTTTACATTGGATTTTATACATGAAAAACCTTTCAAAAACACAATTTACAAAATGATAGGTTGAAAAACTTTACTTTATTATGCAATAATTTGATTTTCAAAAATAAAGATAAATATTTCGAATGATATTAATATCACAAAGTAATTATATCATTTGCTCTCAAGAAATTTTATATTTGACCAATGTCATGATGTAATTTCCGATTTATACACCTGTAATTTAATGTTGTAACATTATTTAGCTGGTAATATTAGTAGGTTTCCATAGCACCAGAATGGTCTTGTATTCTGCAGCTCGTATCGTTAGTAAGTGTCAGTCTCTGTATTACATTTTCTCAAATAATTTGTGTGCGTGTATTTGTGCTTGATTTTCAGTCCTAGCGCTAAGATCTCCGCAGCGAGGCAGTTCACAGTGATGTCTAGCACTGGGACATCATACCGCAGACAAGTAGCATGATGTCCCAATAAGTCACATTATCATGACACCAGCACCTTCCGATCCTATCACTAAACTCTTCATGTTGAGCGAAAAGCGAGGCAGTTATTATCATCATCTTTGTACGTCTTTGGTATGACTAGGAAGGGGATTGAACATACAATCTCCTGCATCCGAGAGGGCGCACAAACTACTTGGCCATCGCAGCGGCAAATATTTGTATTTTAAGAATGATTTCAAGTTTCATTTTATACAGTGTTTCATTCATAAAACTATACTACTATCATATGTCACCTAAAGTCATGATTCAGAAAACGAAACTGGATTTAATCCAGTCTATACAGTCTGCTATATGGGAATGTTGACTTAGTTGAATTATGCTACTACAGACCGCTTTAACGTCTTTCAAATTGTCTGTTTGGAGTCTGTTTTGATCATTTTACTGCGTATAATATAAAGCAGATAGCGTTTAACGTTTACGTTCAATGCTACAGCTATTCTGTCACTTACCATTACATTTGGTGAAACACTGAAAACAAAGATGATAAGATGCAAACAGCTACGCTAAGAAGTATGCTGGCGATTTCCCGCAAGTCCGGAATGACAGATATTATGATTATCGTATAGTATGTAATCTCAACAAACGTGCTCAGGTTCTCAAAATATAAGAAGCAAAAAACCGTCACGAAATCACAGACCATGTATATGCAGCTACTTATAGTTGCAAATGAGCGAATCAAGGGTCCACCATTGGGTACAAGAACTTTAAAGCCATTGCACTCCAAGCGTCAATTAGGGCGGGCCCCCAGTAAACATGTGGTCTAAAGCTATCACCTTATATTCTCGGGCGCAGCCTGCTTTGGTGAAAATGTTTGCCATTAGCTTCCCATAGGTCCGTGGTTTTACCCAGGGTTTTCTTGTGTTCATTTTACTGTATATTTTTCTTCATGTATAGCCTATCGTTTTGTGCGAAAGAAATGACGTAAAGCCAAACACAACAACAATTAGGGAGCAAGAAAGTCAACTTACTTGTGCCCAAGTTCGTGTGCTGCTGTGCTTACAGTCTGAAAAAAATCGCCTATCTCTACAATCGCGACTCTGTCTCCAATGTCACAAACATGTCCTGTAAAGGAACGACCTAACCGGAAAGAGAAAAATAGTCTAGATGAAACAAATACATTGTTATAGGTTAACAATGCTTAGAGGTGCATGTGTACCATATATTAACTCAAATAATGCACTACTCTTTTGCATTATTAACTTATATAAAAACGAGTGCATATAACTCTAGTGTCAAAACCCTATGCCAATAAATATATTTAATGGCCCGGGTCAATTTATGTGACTATTGAATTACATTGAATGATACAGCCAGACGCGATACATGAAAGCAGAAATAAAGATAGACGCGATACATGAAAGCAGAAATCAAGATAGACGCGATACATGAAAGCACAATTCAAGATCGACGCGATACATGAAAGCAGAAATTAAGCGTTTACAAGTCACCAGAAGATCATCTTGGTTGTCCAAGGGTTATTGTATTTTATAAATTTCTACTTCACGTCGAATAAATGAAACATAGTAACCACGACCCCTCTGGATTATGAATCTGGTGCTTTTCCTAATGAGCAGCCACGGTACAGTAATTTTTAGACACTCCATGTATGACTGTTGCAAGTCATTTCCAGATAAAAACATATATATGACGGTGAATAGACTTTGACGTGTTCCGTATGTCATACATATCGTATTAATTAGCATTCTGTTGTGTTAACACCAAACCTATGAATTGCTGAGATTAATTTGAAGTAAGGAATATCCAGCACAACGGCCAGTATTAGAGTGCATTGGATGATGTCACTGCAGTCACCGACAAACGGTTGAAAACAAAGAGTCCGTGATAGGAGTTTTGAGGAAAACCACTGAAAACATGACTTGAACTGAAAGTATATTTACCCGTACAAACGACATGGAATCGTTAATGAAATATGATGTAAACAACGTAAATTGGTTTGAATAAAGCTTATAGCCTAACTAATCAACCAAGACTGCGCCAGGATGTTCCCCCGATTTGATTTCAAGTAGTCCCTGGTATATAACTTTCATCAAGGTAAATTGACGTAATACAAAATCTTTTAGTAGGGAACCTGGCTTGGATGACTATGCCAGTAAGTGGATGAAAATAGTGTTTCAGGTTCGTCAATAAAGCGTTCAGCGCCCTACGATCTCGGTCAGCAACGCCCGATCACTTGCTACTCAACCAGCGACACTATTCAACTCTACGGCTGCTATGGTTCAGCTTCACAGCTGATATTATTGACTTCTCGGGTTAGCTCTGCAGCTGAAACCACGTCGTCTCCGATCACTTTTTTCAGCTGATCACACTGGTCAGATATCACTCCAGTCACTCTGGTCATCTCTGTTTAGTTGAAAATATTACTAACGCCGTGTACTCTGCATGGCATGGGGATGTATGATAACATGTGATGTTAAGCATTACATATTAAATTATCGGCACAATAATTACAAAACAATACACAAGTTCAGAAGTTAACAGAACCGTTACCAATAAGAATCCTACAGTACTAAATTGTCAATATAAATCTCTTGCTATGTCACAAACAAGAATATAACATATTTGCGTTATACCACGTAGACAAAATCTACATAGAAAATATTCAAAGATAAATGTGGTAGTGCAAAAGTTATAACTTGTACACAAGATATTAAAATTTCACGTCTACAGCTGACGATGTGCAAGTCCTTAAAGTAGGCCCTTCACTGATACGACGTTCCGTAATGTAACGATTTTGACCTACCGTGAAGCATATATACATTGATATCGTTTGTGCACTGGAAGCATTCGGTTATTCCCATGGAAAGCACTTCGCACGTGCCGTATAGTATGTACTGAACCGACTATTTCGAAATATTGTACAATATATATATAAATTATTCTTGGGTATCTGTATATACAAAATCAAAAACTGGGTACTTGTATAGAAAGATTAATTCACATCTAGTAACTATTTCACGCAGAAGACATAAAACATGTTATTTAACGATACGCCCACATTACTAAAATGAGTCGTGGCAGCAGTAACATGTATATGATAATCAGAGTCAGTGCTGCCCAGGGTCATTGAAAGACTTGATGTGCTGCAGACTTTATGTGGCACAAGTTGCATGAATAATTAGGGTCCCCATGGTTTTTTCACGATTGACTTGACCGGAACTTATCATGTGAATTCAGACACAAATGTCTCTTACATAAACGTGCAGAGGTCCATTTAACAATCATGACAATCATAGGAAATGTTAATAATATCATAAAACAGTTTGCAATATATCGCCCCAAAACATCTCGTAAATGCCAGGACATGGTTTAAAATGTCCCAGGAGAGAGCAAAAATGTCAAACGTATGCTGCAATCGCCGTACACTGCACGAGAATCCCGTGCCCTGGACTATTGATGAAAGGTTTCAACGTTGATTGAGCCAACAATAGAAATTGCGGAATTTACAGAGGATATTAGAAAGTAAGCCAACACTATCAGTGAAGAGTGTACCATCCCTAACATGAATAGAAAGACAAGTTAAACTATAGCATAAAGTAGATGAATGTATCAGGATCTTCAGAAAACCACATAGTTACTGTAGAGAGTACTACCAGCCTACCACACCGATGATTATTTCTAAAGTGTTTAAGTTGCATTGTGTCTTTACAAAAAACCAATGCTGTGATGCAGCATGTTGATGTAAATACAACCAAATATCGTAATTTAATTTAGGCATGATGGTGGTTACAAATAGTTGATGTAGTTGATGTTGCGAGTCGATACAAACAAGCAGAGCCGTTAAAAACCAAATCATCAACTGAAGTGGCTTCTGCGTTTGAAAGGATTTATTGGCGAGGTCCTCTGCGTTGGCCAAGTCTATTGCAAGTTGATCTTGGCAAGGAAGTTCAGGGTGTTGTTCTATCAACGATGAAAAATCATAATACCGCGTTATGACGAGGACATACTGCACTACATCGCGATGAGGCAATTGTTGAGCGATTTAATCGGACGCTTGCTGAGCGGTTATTTGGATATCAATACGCGAAGGATAAACGATCTCGTGAATGGGACAAGAGATCACCAGGTGTAATTACCGCGCTGAATAATGAGATTACTAGAACAATCAACATATAACCTAACAACGCTATTAAAAAGAAGTATATACCCGTTCAACCGCCAAAAAGATTTTTCAAAACAACCAATTCTCGGTAATGTCACTGTTAGGTATTTATACAAACCAGGAGAGCTCGAAGGTGGTACAAAAAGAGCTACTGATCCTATTTGGAGTGTCACCGCGCATAAAATATCCGGCATAACACGATCCACGGTTAGACCAGCAATCTATAGATTGGATTCAACTGCTCCTCAGCGATGATTTACTCGACAACAACTACAAGTAATACCCGAGGATACTCAATTACCGCCGCGTGGTCTTAACTAGCACCTCTTCGTCTGTTGCACTCAAGACAAGTCAGCATCACATTATCGCTGGTATGGCCAATACTGCTAATTATTCTGTCTAAGGTAAATTGACGAGGATCTTTATCCGACCATCACCAATTCATTATATAATTGCAACTCGCGCAGTGATTATTCTGTTGTTGCTTCAGCGTGATTATTAATTCAGCATCAATCTCAAATTCTCAATTATTTTTCTATCCTGTTGTTTATAACCAGATACTTTTTTTCTGATTATGTCCTTGACTATGTAAACGCTGACAATATCATTGATTGTAGTGTTATTATCATCTAAAACAACTCTTCGAAGCTGATTTATTCTTCGTACTCTGGATACTGCGAGATAAACTAAATTCGACCATTCGATGTGATTATCTATAATTCAAACAATCGTATCTGATATAGTCAATCCTTGTGAAGAATGTATTGTCGCTGCGTAACCTAGCGTCTATGGTGATTTATCAGCGCGCAATGCATCTTCGACGACACTGATATCCACCAGCACAGTATCATTTATCACTAAATTCTGCTTTTCACGCTGTCCTGGAATATCAACTTCAATATTCTGTTTTTGTGTATCCGAAGGCCTATAACACAACGACGTTGGAAGTGTTGCAAATGTTTCTTTACGAAATTCAAATAACTTCATCTGAAGTGTGTCTCTGACTATCTTTCTACTTGCTACTATCAAATCGTGTGGTCTCCACGTTTCCCAGAAGTCATTCATGGGAGTTTCTGAAATTATTTCACGCGCTATCTCACATTGGATTTTATCCAGTTGTAATCTGATTAGTTTCTTGAACTCGCGTTTTTGTTCATCAAGCGCTCTATGATCAGTACTAATTTCTTCATAATAGTCTAGATGATTCTTCAGCCAATCATGTGGAGATAAACCGACAAATGGTAGTGGATGGCCATGGTCGCCGCACATGACGACTTTTGTGTTCGCGTGCAATAACCAATCGAGAAATCTTTGTAATACATCTAACGACACCGTGCATATCTCATCCCAAATGATGACTTCAGGAATAAAGTTTTCACCCATTCATTCAGGAGTCCATTCGTCACCTTTCCATCGAAAGAAACTGTGATAAGTACAAGCATTAATTCCTCGTTGTTTCATCTCTCTGGCAAGTCTGTGTGTTGGTGTTAGTACAATCATATTTGATTTGGAAACGCTAGCGTGAAAATCCGTAAATCCACGAAATAATTCAATCGCACGAGTCGTCTTTCCTGACCCACCACAGCCGTTTAAATAAACTGTTTTATATCTGCATATTGGATCAGAACACGGTGGTGCATTAGATAGATCTGATATCTGATTATTTTACAAGTATTTATCTTCAATCGTAACATCTGCTGATTTGGAATAATCACACAGCATTTCCCGCTTAATTCTCCATGATCTCCAACTCTCGTCAGAATTAGTAAATTCGGCCACTGCTTCCATGTGTTTCATGTCTAGGTAAAATGAAACAGTGGCGACTCTAACTGAGGTGTCAGGAAATATATTTATCATCGAAAATAAATTGATAGAAGCATAAGCCAGCATAGACACCCTCAAATGTGTATACTGAAGACTGTATCCATCGTTGTAAGTAGCAATTGTACCCAATTTGGTTCCATCGTACAAGAAAGCGTCTTTACGATTTATACATATACCCTTTGATGTTACATCCGCGATTATAAAATCGTATTCAACGCTATCTATAATCAACCGTGAAGAATATCTTGTATTGTCGTATTTTCCACCCTGAGTAAACTTTACAATTATTCTTCTACCAAGATCTTTTGCGTCTTTGTTTGTGATTTCAAATAACTGTTTGGACCAATTCATGATATATTCTTTGTCGAGATCAGGGAATTGTTTTTTGTTTTCGCTGATTATACTATCTAGACTATCAGGTTTTGGTAACCAAACCTCAGTCTGCGCGTGATATGATATAATTGCATCACCGACAATCAGCTATATCAGCATGCTATCAATTGGCATCCAATGTTTCACAATGTCTGCCGATCCAAACATAACAGCACGGATGAAGTCATGTAGCCAATTCAAATGATACCACACGAGCGAATCCGGTTAAATCAAAATTGGGTAGTGGTCCATTAAAAGCAAAAGTCATCTTATGGGTGGGATGTCCAAATCGCTTGAAGTACTTAGCACATTCTCCATACCCGAGAAAACTCCCTGGATAACACGCTACCATATCAACCGAAATAATAGTTTTTGGGTCATATTTTATATTCCATAATCCGCCGTGGTTATATTCAATGCAACTTAGTTTAATATCTGACAGGAATTCAGCTCGCGTTGGTTTCGACGTGTTTTTCTTTCTCGTGAAATGAGCTGCAACTGACGGAAGTGTAAAGCAATTTGTTAATAATTGTTCGTCGAAACTCTTCGAGTTCACTGTTGAAAAACTACTAGCTAGTTGTTTTATCTTGTCATGGAGGGCTTCAGTACGGTATAATTCTCCATTGGGTCTTACAAATTGATCGAATCTGCCCTCGGAGTTTTCAAAACTGTGAGGTAACCACACGGACAGAAGATCGTTTTACTCAACTGGTAAATAAAATTAAATAATTGTTTCTCAGAGAACTCCCGGGAAAATTCCACGGGTATATATTTTATTATTCGTTCCCGTGGGAATATTGTTACTGCAGATGTCCATGCGTGTTCGTTATGATCAATAATTTTGATTGGAGCTCCATTTGATTTATAGTTAGGTTCATATAGTATCTCGCCGGTTATCGTCGCTACGGTTTTTGGAAATCTTAATGATGTTTCTAATTTGGATATGTCCTGAATTTTTGCTCCACGCTGTTTCACTGTCAGCTCCCATTCGTTTATTATTTTGCGTCTTAGATCAGTCAATTTGTTTCCACGCAGCGCATTTGTGAAGTCTGCTATAATTCGTTCTGCTACACAATACAACGATGAAAGTTTCATGGGTTTTAGTTTTTCAAAACTCGGTTTATCATTTAACTGATATATCCCATAAACAACTGCTGTTACAGGATACGATCTCTCGTAGTACGGTTTGTCAATTCCAGTCAGAATTCCTGGTCTGTAATCTCGACACATTTTTTTATCCTTCAAGATTGGTTCAAATTTGTCTCTGATAATCCAATCTCCCATGTCTGAACGAATAAAGAATTTCACTCTAAAAAAATACCTTTTTCGCCCAAGAGGTGAGATTATCACGGCTGATCTTTTGTCGTTCATGGTAGCATCAACACTACCATCAATTCGAAATGTCGACCAACAGTGAGATGCCCCATCGTGTTTGAATTCATTAAAATAGTCACTGATTTTACCCAATATGGTTCTCTCACCTAATAGATTCTTTGGTGCTACGGAGACTCTATCGAGATTGAATTTAGCGTTTTTCTAAGGCGTAATTTTCGATAATCTCTCGAACTTCTTCATGCTATAATTAAGACAAGTATTTAAATAGAGAATTTATATATAATGAATCATTGCAAATGGCTTATGATTGGATCAGTAACCCCATGTAACAAATCATGCAGAAAGGAGTTCTGTGGGTATCATATGCAAAGCGTTCGCAACGGGAGTTATGGGCCTTTACCCTGTTTACTATGTGGGGTAGGGATGACAGGAATATCACAATTGTGTCTCAGTTGTGGTGGTAAACGATACAGACAGTTGAAGCGTTATTTTGATAAACGAGTTAAAAACTCCTTCAATGACTCTGACCCTGACTGTGTCCTTGACTCTGTCAAGAACAAAATTATAAGAACACCCCAAGACTACATTGATAGATTTCCAAGTAATATCATACTTCAACCAAATAATGAATTAGACAAATAATAGTATAGTATATAAATGAACCAAGAATTCCGACCGCACCCTCTGATCACAAATTATGAAGCGTCCAGTGATGGTATTATCAGACACTGCAAGCTGAAAAAACCAGTCGGGTGGGATAGTGGTGGGGGTATTTGATGTTTGGTGCTGGATGGAAGAAATATTACTGCCATCGTTTCATATATGAAGTGTATAACGGATTGATCGAAGATGGTTTTGTTATCGATCACATTGATTCCAATCCTAAGAACAATTCTTTATCGAATTTACAATCTGTTACACAGAGTGAGACTTTGAAACGAGGAAAGACTGAACAATACTCAATCAATGCGAGGTCTGTAAAATCATTTAATACTGCAACTAATGAACAAATAGTATTCCAATCTATGCACGAAGCCGAAAAATATTTTGATATTTGTAGACCCTCAATAAGAAAGGTAGCGGAGGCAATTTATCGATCTGCGATTTCCCGTAAAAACGGACAAAGGATTCTATTTTTATATGTCTAACTAGATTTCATTTTGTACTATTCTATATGGTATTAAGGAAAATAACTCGTCGTGGTATATCGGCTTAACAAAGAGTTACAGATCTCAATAGTTTTTTTTAAACACTGCGTCATCTGATTTCCGATTGGCTGTTATAATTGTCATGATTCTCAGCTGGGATAATCAATTATCTGTTTTTGTAAGAAAACGAATCAAATACGTAGTGTTTACAAGCAGTTGTATTCTTTTTTTTTTAGTGTTTTTCAAGAATTCGGTCTTGCTTAAATGCTGTTAATAATCATTATTAAACACATAAAATATATAGCGATCACACACCTTTGTGTTCGGCTTTCATGTATAACCAGCTTATATACCATATCATGTTATATTATTGGGCTTCAGCGTCAAAGATCATATGTGAAGTAATCATACAACCCACACACTAGCCGGTGTGTGGACACTTTTTTGTATCCATACAACCTGGATTTTATCTGGGTTGTATAATTGGTCGCGTATGAATGTAAACCCGCCCATCATCCATTCATCCATTCATTTCATCCATCAATCATTTCATCCCATCATTTATTTCATCCCATCATTCATCATTCATTGTAAATACCACACCATTGACCAATCTGATTAAAATCAGCTGTTACGTACTACGCCACTAACATCTGAACTAACTCGATACGGGGTCATGTCCAGGCGACCTTTGCATGATACATACTAATTAAAATTTCCACCATTCGGATTGGACATTTCATACATCAGTTCGATAGCGAAGCAAACTGGAGTTCTGAGCATCCTTTTTGTGATGGATTTTCGTTTCGGCGAAGGCAGATTTAAGAGTAAAGTTTTTGAAACAGTTTCTGCGGATTCTTTTAGCCTTTTCTTTACCTCTAAAACTTCCTTTTCTGACCTTAACACTTTTTCAACTGATCTGTAACATTTTTGGCACACTCCACTTTCGTCATCTGCAGCGATTCTTACTTCAGTAACTCGCGCGATGTTGATGTTTTCCACTCGTTCCGAATTTAACTTAAGTTTTCTGTCCAGAAATTTCATTTTAATCTCGCTGCCGTCTTAAAGCCTTTCTATCTGGATGAACGAAACCCCGCACAAAACACAAGTATTTCCAAGAAAATACGTTTTTATTGGTGTTATGATTTGCACCGAGGGGGTTTCCATTTTATATTGCCCTTCGATAGCGCTCGGTTTCTTTCTGTCCGACAAAATGTCTGCGAAATACTGTTACTGGTTTGCCAGTCGCGTTTTGATTGGTCAATGCAAAGGTTGCCTTGACATGACCCCGTATCGAGTTAGTTCAGATGTTAGTGGCGTAGTACGTAACAGCTGATTTTAATCAGATTAACCATTGACATCATTCATTGTATGTGTCATTGTATTGTATTGTATACATGTAAGACGCCCATTCCCATAAGCATATCTTCCTTGGTTTCTAACAAGTTATTTGACGAGTTAGGTCCCTTATGCGGGGAATATGCTTTGTGGTATATGATTATGGGCGTCGAAATAAACAGTAACGTGGATTTAGCTTTCCATCACATTGGGTAACCCCATAGGGTAGAAACTGTCATAGGATCACATCTCAAAAAGAGAAAAAAAATACTCACTGTATATAACCATCTATCATTCATTGTATATACCATAAACAACAGAAAAAATACTCACTGTATATAACCATCTACATTCATCGTATATACCATAAACAACAGAAAAAATACTCACTGTATATAACCATCTATCATTGTATATACCATAAACTCACTGTATATAACCATCTATCATTCATTGTACATAAACATCTACCATTCATTGTATATATCATACTCTCAAAGAAAGAACCCTACGAAAGACACAAAGGCCTAAAAGGAACCCAATGAATGAATAATCGCGATTACTGTTTATTTTTTTTAAATATATCAATGTATTTTTGTATTAGAAATATATTATATCATATATGAATTCTGAAAATATTGATAAGATTATATCCGAGATTTCAAAATTGAAAAAACAAGAGATTAAATTATCTAACAATTTAAACCCTGACCAAATTATGTCTGATTATCAGAATATAGAAAACGGTATTATTACTAATAAATATATGCTGCCAAAGAAAGATGCGTTGATAAATAAATCCAGAATTCCATTCGGGACTCTCTTGCATTTTGTAGTGATGTGTGTTTGTCCCGCTATTTACTATCGTAGAAGGAATACGAAAAGAATTGGTTCGAGATTATAAATTGAAAAAGGAGGTTAATTCGAAGATTAGAAATATACGAGCAATAATTCAAGAAAATGAAAAAACCCTTTAGATACCTCTTGCTATAAGTTTGTAAACTGCAAGGTAAAATTTTTACTATAAATACTCCAAGGATTGTAATACAATGGAACAAATGTTGCAGTGGAAAAGGTATAACTGTAAAGATAATCAATACGGGCTTTGATGAATAAACACATTGCTGCGAGGAAGTAAATCACCTATAGTGAAACTGAAAAATATTTTAGTGAGTGGGTTGTTTTGTCATTTTTCATTGATGCTTGTCTATTTTTTGCCTATCTGAGTCGGGTTAAATGGTCAATTCTTTCTAAATGAATCAATTAGACTCTTTCCAAAATCACTGCATCGTACATGAAAATCTGAAGGATTTCAATTGGAAGATTGTTTACGATTTCAATAATGGTAAATGAAGCTTTAACAACTCGATTAGCGAGAGAGAGACTGGCACCTATCAAAAAATATATACCCGTCCGCGATTCTGTCAAAAATAAATTACAAGCTAGACAGAGTCTTCAGATTGACTTTTCTGTGGGATCTGAACAGTTATTTCAACCAATTACCACGTCAGAAAAGGGTATAATATCAGCTACTGAGCGTGCTATATACGGAGATGTCCCC
Source organism: Unio pictorum (assembly GCA_030141615.1). Lineage (NCBI taxonomy): Eukaryota > Metazoa > Mollusca > Bivalvia > Unionida > Unionidae > Unio > Unio pictorum. Next base: position 1,705,275 of record JARLTB010000248.1, on the reverse strand, counting down.
AAGGAGGGAGAACAACCAAGAAAGCAAAAGCCTCTTATTGGTGAACTTGAAAAAAAAGCAACGGAAACTGAAAAAATAGCAAGGAGATGCAAACAGACAAAAAAACTTTAAGAACACTTCCTGGTGCTATAGCATCCGTGCAACGAAAACAACAAGAACAACTTCAAAGGGAAATAGAACGACTTGGCTATATTGATATTAGATCCCTACCACCTGAACTCCAAGCACCACTTGCAGAAGAAGAAGAAATTGAACTACCAGGTGATATTAATATTATCCCACCACCATATGAATTTCAACAAGAAGAACAAAAGGGTAAAAAAGAACGAAGAATATTGACCCTTAAAAGATATTTAAAAGTGGCGTGATTAATGATATTAAAACATTTTAGAATGATAAAGAATTTGCTCAATTTATCATTGATTCATTTCCAACGGGTCAGCGAGAACAATATATGAATGAAGGATATGAAGATACTATAATTGATAGTAAGACTTGGGAAAAAAAACTGTATTTGGCAAAAATCGGTAAGTCCTCACTACCACACAATGAGAAGCTTGAAAGGTTGATATCTCAAATAGAAAATCCAACGATACCAGTTGCGCCTTTTGTATCGCAACCCGCCCAGCAAATATCAGAAGCTGATTCTGAAAAAGGTGCAACTGGTAAAGAAGGAAAGGGATATAAAACGGCCTTTTCAAGTAGTGGTTTAGTTAGTTGTCCTGGTAATGATGTTGGTGATATAGCACGATTAGAAGTTCTCAATGGAGGAAAACGAGCAGAAAATAACTCTCTAGAAATAATTAATGAAGCAGCTGATACCTGCATGCGGTTATTTCAAGGCGGCATCATGGATATCAAAACATATCGAGATTTCATTGATGAGTTAGTGGAAAATCCTACGGATTTTCACCATCATGGTTATCATAGTGACTAATCTAATGACGAAGTCATCGAATTAGATAAATACCATTTAAATAAGATGATCATACACTACAAGCATGATAAATCAACCAGCGTCTATGTAGTAAACTCGCGGTTTCCAGTTTATAGAGCGTACTATTGTGATGGTCTCAGTAATACCATTGCAGGGTTATTTGCAAGAATGGCTCCAAAAGTAGCGCCGCTAGCAAAACAATTATCAATGAAAGCCATTGATGTTATTCGTGATAAGGGTATTAGCGCTGTTGGAGATGCTGCCGGAAAGAAGCGTTTTCCGCCGCTCGGGATAAACTAACAGCGCTAGTTCGGCGGCGAAGGAAACCACCAACGTTTGGACCACTACCATCTACAACGGAGATGCCTGAGCGGGTTAGTAAAATAATAAATAACGCAGTAAATCATAAATTAGCGTTGCTGGTGACCAACGACCAAGCAACATCGCAAATATGATAGCGGGAAGTGGATTAAATAAACCACGGCGAGGTTGTCAACGATTACGACGATGATTTAGACCTTGATAAATCAAGGAGAAAATATGATAAAATGTTCAAACGGTCACCTGATCCAGCGTTTGTTATGGACGCCCCAGTGCGCAAGGATGATTCTGTACGTGATTATCAATTTTATGCCTATCACGCAATATAACCAAATAGTCGATCAAGAATTGAACTTCAAGTTCATGGTACCAGTAAATACTTTCTACCATGTGAAGCGTTTATCGAAGTAGAAGGAGAACTTGTACAAAGAGATGATACAGCATATCCACTTGGTACCCAAGTCGGTTTTGTCAATAATGGTATCATGGCGTTTTTCGATAGCGAAAAATATCTCATCGATGGAAAAAAGATCGAGTCGATAGACCATGATGTTGCTGTGGCCACAACAATAATAGGACTAGCAAGATATTCCGACGATTATACAAGATCGGCAGGTAATTCTATGATGTTTGCAAAGGATGGTAGGAATTCCACTGGAATAAATCAACTTATTATAAGACGATCAAGGAATAATGCTGGTAATGCTGATGTTGATGTCGTGGCTGTAATTATAGGCAATAATCCCGATTTCAACGTAGGAGCTGCAACACGTATGTCAATGTTGAGAGGGGGCGTAGATCATTCTCATGTGCAACTCCATTGCATCATATATTTGGATTCGGCAGAAATGTTCGAAAAATTATTTATGGAGCAAATCACGCAGTAGCACTTGTGCGAAAGGGTACTGACGATGACGCAATTTGGAGGATTGCAGCGGATCCATCACATCCAGGTGCTGATCCTGGTAAAGTCAATTTAAAAAAACTATCACTGTGGATGCCAGTGCTAACTCCATCAATCATCGCAGAAGAAAGATTACTATCATTTATGGACCAAAGAGGAAAATCGCTGATGAGTTGGCTAACAATGACTACAGATACCTTTCAATCAGCTATTAATAGGTTCTTTACATGGAACCTAGCATCTAAACAAGGCGTTTCAGACCCACGTCATATATTTATTGCGTTACAGAATAATGCACGAGTTGGCGATCTACAACTCAGTCATATGATATTTGATCAATTAAGTGTTACTGACGTCTCGATGAGAATAAACGGACAGCAGGAACCATCCGAGGATATACAACTTAATTACGATCAAAACCGTATTGCACGCGTGTATCATCGAATGTTGTCATATATGGCACGCGATCAAAATGTTGATACTGGTTTGCAAATATCACAGTGGGATTTTTGGAACCTCTATCCGATCTATTACTTTTAATTGGAACATCTTGATTTAACAAGACAGTCCGTCGTTGATATACACTTTAGAGATACTGTAGCTCGTGGTGGTATTGCCAATTATAGAGTAATTACTGTCATTCTCAGCGACAAATCAATGGTACTCGAAGGTGTTGGTGGAAGAATGAGAGTGATAGATGCACCAGTAGAAAACATGTAACAATTAGATCAATCTGTTATTAATAAAATGGCATATGGTGTTATTAGTGTTACGTTAACTCCTAATCAGATTAAGAAACTACAATCATCAGCAACTGAAAAATGTGGAACTACAATCACGTTGAAACCTATTCAGATGACCGGCGGGGCGAATAAATTATCGTTGAAACCTAATCAAACAAAACGTTTTAGTGACGCGCTCGAAAATAAAAAAGTAATTCGATTTAAACTTTCTGCGGCTGCAATTGCCAATATGAAAAAGACAGGCGGTATATTTCCATTGTTAGCTGCGTTACCAGCGTTGATTGCGGAAGCGGCCCTAGCGGTGGCTAAAGCGGCAGCGTTAGGAGCCGTTGGTACTGCAGCAGGAATGGCACTAAAGAAAGCAACTGGGAAGGGATATAAAAAATAGAATGGAAAGGGTCTAAGACTACCAGGAACCACGTATTCATGGTACAGCGGAAAAGACCTGAGAATCCCAGGAACGGTTTATTAACACCAATGTCAAATTTTGATTTACTTGATGCTGTTAAAAAACTAGCAATTACAAACTTCATAGGCGTCTTTATGAAAGATCAGTTGCCGACACAACCAAACAACGCTGAAACAGGTATCATTAATCTCGATAACAGAACCGGACCTGGAACCCACTGGGTTGCTTACGCGATTAATCCACGTGTAACTCCTCGTTAGTATTATACGCTACCAACACAACAAATAAATCACCCACCAATATGTGGCAGCGAAGTATTAAATGTACTCGATGCTATTTCAACATCTGGAAAACCACCAAATGTTGTCGTTAATGAATACACTAGCAGTCGCTGGAAATCTAAGAGATTTGAAGAGAGATTATATAGAATAACATGATAGATATTTGGGGGAGACAATTACAGCGCTGAAGAAACCTGGACCTAATGGCGCTGCAACCGGTGATATAAAAAAAAATAATCGAAGATGAAATAGCCGAGACGTTGAACTTAGCAAGTGTTGATCCCAATGAAATAGTTGTATTCCAAGATCGCCAGGGTAAATTGAAATCTAGTAATGTTTCCCTGGATGATATTTTAGTTAAACAAAGCGGCTTAACCGAAGGCACTATCGCATTGTTTTCCGATCAGGGTAAACTCAAACCGGGTGTACTTATTTCAACTATCTTGGAACGAATTACCAATATTGATGAACCCATACTAGAATTTTTTGGATATCCTCCAGTGACCACACCGAAGCTCACAGATATAAAAAAATTCTATGTTGGAACTAGCAACACTTCAAGTCAAATATGCAGATCACGTTGAAAAGTTTACATCATTTCGTAAAAATCTCATCGAGAAATATTTTACAACCACGCTGGATAAACTCAACATGAAACTACCTGATATTAAAAAATCCATCAATGAGATAAAAAAAAACACCATCGAGGCAATCAAAGATGATACAACGAGAATGATAGAAATCGTTGAAAAAACAAAAATTCCTCATGCAAAAACCAACAACGTAGTATTCACGATTCAACACGGATAATTTGCGTGGACACCTACAAACGACAAATTAGATATCACTTCAACCGTCCAAGGTATTTATCGGTTAACACTAGTGACACCGACTCAATTTAATATATCATCATCGAGTTCATCTGGGGTCAACAATACGATATCAACGATATTCGATAAGGATACAACCGAACAATTCACGATAGCATCCACTGATAATAATTTGGCTAGGGTTTCAGTATCATGGTATGTGGAATTCGTAGCAGATTTGAGTAAACAACTAAATTGAAATCGTAAACTGATTTGGAAATAAAATGTCGTCATCAAAGGTACATTCGGTATCTCAATATCGCTATGATCAAGTCAGAGAATTTCAAACTAAACTCAAAACGCTCACTGAGGAGTATGAAATAAAAATAAAAAAATACCGACGAAGAATCACCGCGGTTGATGTTACGGTGTACTCGGTAAGAGGTGTAATCGCCGGAGCTGGTATAATACTCTCCTCGGTGACAATGATTGCCCCGATAGCTGTTCCAATTTGCATACCAGCGGCTACAACAATCGTGGGAATAATTTCGATAATAACAAAATAATAACATCATGCAGTCAACGCAAACTGAAAGATTACATAATTAAATTTCATGTTGTGTCCACTGCGCATTTACAATTGTCCTCGTTGATATCGTCATCACTCGATGATACATTTATATCAGATAGTGAGTTCTCAGCGATGGTAAGTATTTATGATTCCGCGATGTCCAAATTAGAGCAGGATAATGATAATAACAATGATAACATCGCAAGAACTACTTCAACAAATAGTAAAAAATACAGAACCCATTCAACAAATAACGGAAAATACCACACCAGTGAAGACCAGCATGATATCAATAACCTCAACGAATCCTGAATTCAGGGTCAATTTCCCGATTCTTATTCCCGTGAAGGAGATCGCGTTAGCAAAACTACGAGTGTATCACAGTTGGCCTAATATCAGATCGGTAGCATTTGGCGGTCAACAACCGAATAATTCTTTGGTATTTGCGAATAAGAATAAACCCGATGGAACTCCAGACTGGAACGTTGCTTTGATACCATCTGGGTCGTACCAAATCTACCAAATCAGTGCTGAATTTTAGCGTAGAATAAAATTCATTACTGGAGCAGAATCGAAAATCGCTATAACAGTTCATGAACCAACACTATCATCCGCGATTGAGATAAACTCGCCTAGTTATGTCGTATATATCTATCAGAGGTCAATCAGAACAATACTAGGATGGCCTGAAATCCCACCTAAAAAAGTTAACATACCACCTAAACCACGAAAATCTGATTATGTTACCGACATGATAAAACCCGATAATCCAGTAAAAAGCTATAGCGGTTACACCAGGTGGAATTTTCTCACTGGAATGATAGACGACCGCAACCGAAGATATTACGCAACTAAACGAGATAAAATCACTGAAAATTTCACAGAGTTCAATAACGATATTTCGATGTTGTTAATATCTCTTAAATCCTGTATTCTCACCCGAGATGAATTTATCAGCGTCGTAAAAACATGTAACAAAATCATCAATGACATGGAAACATTTCATTCACAAATTATTCAAGAGGTATTAGGTGACACTAATCCTAAAACGAAAACGGAGTTTGCGACAGTGTATAATATACTCGTAGAAGATATCCCCACGCTCAAACTACACGGATATAATATCTCAGAACTACAAAAATCTCTCAATGATGCCATCGATGAAGGTTTCCAAAAAATCCATGACGCATGGAAAAAACAGCAGCACCACCACAAACAACAATTCTCAAATATAATAATGACCCAAACGGTGGTGGTAGACATATCGCTCCTCAAAATATGAATATATCCTCGGTGATAGCATTAAATTTAGCATGTGATGTTATCGAAGGCAGCAATCAAAGAAATCTCGAGCGATCAAATCAAGCTCATCAAGGATATATTTTATATTCATTTACGCCAACAGCTCCTCCAGGATTCCTAATTATTCAGGATCCAACTAATCCAGTCTATATGCGATGTCATAATAATTCGCTAACGAGAATTAATTTCAGACTCATTGACCAGTCTAATAATCTAATTGATCTACGAGGTGAGGTTTTACAAATTAGTCTGTTTGTAAAGTCCTAAGGACTTTCATTGTTAACCCATAGCAGCAGAGGGGGTGAATGACAACGACCATGGCATCTTCGAACAAGCGTTGGTTAGCCTCGTCGACGCTTTTTTTTTACGCTTTTCGAGGAAGCCTCAGTTTGCCGAATCGACGCCTCTACAAAGTTGTAGGGTTCACCCCCTCTGCTGCTTCTTATTACAAAAGGCGTTTGTCGTCGCTAAGATACGACCTATAAATGATCATTGTATGTGTGATTTTGAACGCATTAAGTATCATAGGCAAAATTTAATTCCTTAATCAATTAATGTGGCCTAGTGGTTAAAGCGTCCGCCTCGGTTGCAGAATGTCGCGGGTTCAAACCCTGGCCGAGTTATACCAAAGACATAAATGTGTCAACAGCTACCTACCATGCGCTTAGCATTAAGAGGTTAGTGTTAGGACACGTCGGCCTGATGTCAGGATAACGATGCTACCTATATAAACTGCCACACTACAAACTTCGTAGCGATATGACAGAAATATGACTGGAAAAAAGATGTTAAAGGTATGTTGCAAATTAAAATCACACACACACACACTGAATTTGTTCTGGTATTACTGTGTAGCATACTTCAAATATTTACAGATGAAATTCTTCAAAAATACTGATAACTGATGTCTTACTTATCTTTCGCTGATAAGGACAGCTGTAAACGAGCATATAATTCAAAGCATGCCCAATTAAATCAATAGTGGTTTGTATGACCTGACACAATCCCTGTCTACTTTAACATCACGAACGACATAACGCATCATAATCCTTGAACAGTTTTTATACAACGTACATTCTTACCAGACATAAAGACAGACGAACCAAGACAGACAGACACAGATTGTACTTACCGATTTCAGCGTTATTCAGAAGCTCATCATCATACAAGTTATGTCTAAAATTGAAAATAAAAATATTCTGGGAATGATCATTGTCATGAAGTGTGAAACAATGTTCATGTTACAAACATAGAAGACAAAAATATATTTTAAATAGGGTCAGTAGATTATACTTGTCTTTATTCTAATATATGTGACATGTTCTGCCACATGTGTGAGCCAAGTGGAATAAGCCATCTGTAATAACTTTAAATCGATATTCATGTCCTTTACAATTTAAATATGTGTGTGTGTGTGTGTGTGTGTGTGTGTGCTTGATATGTGTTATTTGCATATATAGATATATGCGAAATGAAATGGTATGTAGCATCTGGTCAACATTTTTGACAAGATTTAATTTTGGAGACATTCGAAAATAATTTCATTTTTCCTACATTCGGTAAATTAGTATGTGTGTTTGAGTGTGTATGTTTGGTTTTAAATAACAGTCTCTGTGCGTCTGAAACAAAAAAACTTTCGAAATCCATGAAAAACATCTTTCAGCTGAGGTAAGAACCTAAGGGGCAGTTTTGACCGCTTGAACATAATTGACTATTTTACACCAGAGAAAGAGACCCCGAATGACCGAGTGGTCAAAGAGGTTATTATTCACGGATCAATGATTTCTCATATGTATCTGCGTTAGTTCGAGTTTCAGGCTTGGCCAACTCCGGTATGTTAGAATGCAATCTAGTAGATTGTTTAGTGTCAGTTCTTATTGGCATATATACTGGCCGCCCTGTCTAACCTCTCAAGTGTTGTAAATGACATTTAATCCACAATACCACATCCAAAACTCCAATTAAGAAATTAAATGTTGCAATAATTGACAATTATCATCAGCCTCGTATACAAAACGAACCATGACCACGAAGAAAGGATTTTACAAGTAAAACTAGAAAAGATCTTGTTGCAAAGCATTTAAATACAAAAAGCGACCACAAGTTATGTGATTGCTTACTGATGGAAATTGCGAAAGTTGATGATGAAATGTCGAATACTTTGACCTGAAAAGGGTCATCCAATCACGCGTTTGTTGCGTTTATTCTAGCATAACTGCGTAGTATTCAGAGTAATTATATATCCAGTTTAAGTATACGTACCCCGTAAAGAGCATTGCGTGATCGTATTTTGCATAGAAAGCGTATTCCATGTCCCACTGACGCAGATCATCGAGATAGTTGTCGGCCTCAATAAATGATACTCCTGCATCTGTCACCACCGAAGACAGGATGTGTTCAAAGTCTTCTTCCTTCTGCAAGCAAGATATGAAACAAATAAAATAGAAACAATTAACTAGGGGAAATCAGTGTCCCTCTATGAGCGAAATGAAAACATTTGTAAACCGATGCAGTAATTATTTCAATGCATTTTCTGATGTAGAATTGAAGTAAACAAGTGAGTAGCGACACATGAGACATAATACCCCACATATATGCAATGCGTTTTCTATGAAACGGGGGAGCTAAAGAACAGTACGCAGACCACCAGCATCGTTGTTAAAGGGTGGACCCACACACACAAATACAATAAGAATGGCCAGAGGTAGAAATGGAAAAAAACAAGGAGAAAGAAACTGGCTATTGATCGAATAAATCGCATTTATGTTTTAAAAAATCTTTTCATTGATATTAAAAGTATCTATCAAACATACACACACACACACACACACATATATATATATATATATATATATATATATATATATATATATATATATATATATATAATTTATGAATAAATAGAGATAAACAGTTTTATTTTTACTTTTAATATGTATGATGCAAATTAAAGTAAATAAGTATATATATATATATATATATATATATATATATATATATATATATATATTACATTAATGAAGGTCGTAAAGTGCTTTGGAATTTAGACCTTTTGGATATACTGTATTAAGACGGTGAATCCAGTATGTTTCTTTTAGCGAACGTTCCATTTTAGATTCAGCTATAACAATAGGTTGAAAGGAAACATCTTGCAAAGTATGTGAACTATTGTTAAAGTGTACGGGAACATGAGATGAAACAGATTTATCGATATAATTTTTTTTGTCTGATCTATGTTGGTTCATACGTTTAGATATTTGTTGATATATATATATATATATATATATATATATATATATATATATATATATATATATATATATATAAATACTGTATATATATATATATATATATATATATATATATATATATATATATATATATATATATGTGTGTGTGTGTGTGTGTATGTGTGATAGATGCTTTTTAATATCAATGAAAAGATTTTTAAAAAATAAATGCGATATATGCGATCAATAGCCAGTTTCTTTCTCCTTGTTTTTTCCCATTTCTACCTGTGTGTACGTGTGTGTGTGTGTGTGTGTGTGTGTGTGTGTGTGTGTGTGTGTGTGTGTGTTAAAACCGACGATCGTTTTGCTTTACAAGAAAAACAAATTCGAAGTTGTACACTTTGTTTATATCTCCCTTTGTATTTATATATAATATATGTAGAGCATGGAATGTGTCAGTTAAACAAGGACAATGTTATACATTGCTGTGCAGTGCATGAAAGCAATGCCGTGTCCTATTCTAAATGGTAGGTGCGCACAACCCGCGGCCTGAGGACAGAAATCTGTATCGTAAATAGTAGTTACTATAAATATATTAGTATTTGCGACCCTCGTGTGGCGTTAGTAAGTGCAATATGGTCCTTGGCCGTAAGGTATTGTGCTGCCTTGCTATACGGTAAAATATTGCCGAGTTGTGCTGAAAGACAATGCCTTCTCCTATCCCAGAAGGTCATCTTCATCATGAACTATTGAGCTAGAGTTTGGTCGTCGATGCACGGTGCTGCTGAACATCTCAACAGTTCCCTCCAATTGTCTCGAGTATGTGCCAATGACTGTGTCTCCGCAAAACTTTTCTTGGTCCATTGCTTGATGGTGTCAGTCCACTTTTGGCTCTGTCTACCTCTTATTCTGCCACCCTCGACGCTGCCCTGCCGTACTATTGTGGATAGATTGTTGGCATGGCCATACCATCTCCGCTTTCACATTTTGACGGTGGTGAGGTGGTTTTCATATTGGCCCACTTTGCGCCTGATCGTGTTACGCACTTCTTCATTTCTAATGTGGTCCATGTAAGAGACGCCTATGATGATTTTGTAGCATCCCATTTTAAGTGCCTGGCTTCTTCGATCTAATTCTGCTGTATGAGTCTAGGCATCAAATGAATACAAAAAAATTGAGATGACTAGTGCTCGTAATGGTCTGATTTTAGTTTTCAAACTTATTCTTGTCTATCCAGATGGGACTTAGCTTTGACGTAGCTGCCGTAGATTGTGGTGTTCGTGACACAATTGCTGTTCTTGATCCCTCTTTGATGATTATGGAACAAGATATTTGAACTGGTTCACTGATTCCAGCTTCTGTCTTCTGACTTTATTATTGGCTGAGATTTGTTTGCCGCTATTTATTATCAGCTTTGTCTTCTCAGCGCTTATCTCCATGTTTCATCCAGGTTTTCACTAAGACGGCAAGCTCGCCTTCACTGCCTGCCAGCCCATCAATATCTTCAAAGCAGAACCCTGAGATTGAATATTTGTTATGTGTTGTTTCTTCAACTCAGGAACCCTGCCTGTTCTTCAGTAAAGAAAACTGCACAAATACAATTACAAGTATATTATATTTGACCAAGTATCAGATCAAAATCATTTGATGGATCATCATCAAATAATTTACTGCCATATGTAAATAAAATAACCCAGACGGTATGCCCGACTGATAAGTTGTCCGCGTACCAACGATCAATTCTGTAATCGAACTTGTCAATGATGAATTCCAGCACAGAATCATTAGATACGATATATATATATATATATATATATATATATATATATATATATATATATATATATATATATATATATATATTCGTCATCGATCTGATCTGTGGTAGGATGGCCTGAGGCAGCACATGTTTATCAAACATAACCAAAACCAAAGTTAGATGAATTTATCATGAATAATTAAAAATGTATAACCACTTCAGAATATCTAGAAAAGTATCCGTGAAAAGGAGACTTTCTTCATCAAAAGAAATATTAAATAGTAAAAGGTTATTGGCATACGGATATACCAATTGTATTATGATAAGCTAAATTCAATCATTGATGAAAACATTATCGAATCACTTTCAGATCCTATAAATTACGAATTTAAAGAATCGATCAGCAAACTACAACATGTATTTTTTAATATCATACAATACTACAGCGACGATTCAAAACCAGGGTACAACAGACCTTGCGTTTATTAAGGAAACTCTTATTCAGAATATAAATTACTACAGTAATGTGGTCGCTGATCATTGTACAATGACCCTTAACATTTTATTTCTCAATCATTATAAATTAACCGAAGCGAAATTACCAACATTTATAATTCCTGGATTTGCCACAGATGAACTAAACAAATTGCTCAGCAATATTATCTAAGCAAACCTTCCTTCAATATTCGAGTCGTGGAGACAAATAACACCAGCAACGGTTTTTTTCTAATATAGAATCGATCCCAATGCTGAAGGTCGTCATATTTCACCGGAAATTGTAAATATAACATCAACTTTTGCAATCAGTCTTTTATGTTATGTAATTGATGGCAGCTGGTAAGCGAATCTTGAAGACTCCAGGCACGTTTAGGACGGATTCATTTCATATACTTTTCCTCCGCAAGTAGCTTCTGGATATTTGTACCAGACCCCATTAATTCGGTTTATCTACGATGTCATAATCCGATATTATCACGGATGCTATTAAAATGTGTTGACCAGAACGGATACTTGCTTGATATGCGTTAGGATTTTTCTTAATATAAATTTCTACTAAACTCTTAACGATTGTTATCGAGTCTAAGCGATTTACCAATAATCAAATGAATATTATATAATATATCAGTACGTGATAGTTTTTATGCATAACAGAAGTACTTGAAAATCACGTCAGCGCAATATTTACAATATTCCCATACCAATTTAGTGTTGACCTAATTATTCTTAAATTCGGCAACGAAGTGTTTTTGCTCCGCCGTAATAGTTCAATTAACTACAATGAGAATATATTTGCATGATTACGTATGACAGAAATCAAATTCTAAATTATGCACATTCCTGCGTTGAATTTGATCGGTTTAAACATATTATCTAGTTCTGAAAAAATATTATAATCTGAACAGTTGTTTTCATATTAAAGGGTATATTACTCATAATTTTGTCAAATTATCAAACAATTACAAAATTTTATTGGGTAAATGTGTCTAAAAATAATATAAATCCTTCTGAAGAACATCATTATAAAGATAATACTAGTCGTACTATTATTATCAGAATAAAACTACCTTAGATGGAACGAATCGTACTTTTGGTCACATGCGTGAAAATATGATGCTGATCTGTCTCAAATGTAATCGACATACGGGTGCCGACTCTCGTTAAGGGAGCGCAGTGGTAATTGTGTGTCTTCCGGAATTACTTGTAATTGTTCACGTACAAATCCACGTTGAGGAGTAGTTGCATCCAATCTATTTATATTGCAGGACTACCCATAAATATTACCATGATGGATATTGTATGTGTAGTTACATTCCAAATAGGATCAATTGCTCTTTTTTATCGCCTACAAGTTCAATGGGTTCATATAAATATCTGACAGTTGTATTACCTAGTATTTGCTATTTTGAAAAGTCATGTCGTTGTGTTGGTATATGTTTTTTGTGATTGCATTGGTAAGTTTCATATCAATAGCGTGAGTAATTTAATTATTCAATGCATCTATTAGACTTGGTAGTCTTGCAACCCATTCACGAGATCTCGCATGTTTTTGAACTTTGTATTATACCGATAACAAAAATAACCGTTCAGCATGTGATCGATTAAATCGCTCAACAATTGCCTGAACGCGATCTATTCGCGATATGTCTACGTCTAATTTTGACAATATGTATTGCTTCATCAATGACGATACGGCTCAAATAATTTCACTTCTAGGATCAAACTGTAGTAATTGTACTATCGAACACAATATATATATATATATATATATATATATATATATATATATATATATATATATATATATATATATATATATATATATGCTAGAGACAGAGAGAGAGAGAGACAGAGAGAGAGAGAGAGAGAGAAAGAGAGAGAGATTATTTATTATACTTGTATAATAAGAATGTTATTGATTTCTCAGCGACGCGATAGCAGAAAGCAGTAGAACATTATCATACGATACCAAATTATAATATAGCTATTAGTATACGTCCATCTGGGTATGGTACATCGCAATCGCTTCTTAATCTGATAATGAGATGGATCAAGCTGTATTTATTTGCACCATTTGTAGATGAGGAACCATGCTACGAAGTACTTGGCGACTTGAATGATAACGCAGAATTGTTGGACGAGGACGGGAGCGACGAAGTTAATTTTATAAAAGACATTGACGAAGGTCCATCCGTAGACAGCCTTGATATATCGATTTACAGTTTAGTTGTATACAATGACGTGCTGCCTGACAACCAATTAAAAAGTAGAAAAAGTAGCTAAAATGTTTTCTACAGGCAGATATAAATCCACAGACGTGATTTATGATACGCAGTGATACACAGAAAGACATAAAGTGATCAGAGATAACTGTAATATTTTAGCTGTGTTTAGTAGTGTCGATACGCATACTTTCAGAAATATTTATAATACTTGGTATAGTGGGGACATGCATATAGTTAAATTTAAAACCTTCTTTACACATGTGCAATCTACCACACATGGATTTATAACGATAATTGTGCATGATCCTTGATCACGAAATCGCGTTGGTCTTCATACAGTATTTGGTTGAGAAAGCTGGTATGATATAGTGATGACCTAATTCACAGCAATAGTTTTAACGACAAAAAGTCCGATGGCAGATGGATAAAACAAATCTAACAGAATTAGAGAAATCTCGGTCAAGGATGGCGTTTGTTTTTTCATTTACGTAGGAAGCCTTTTATTTCTACAAGTAACCCCTCTAAGAAGAGTTGTAGGATTCCCCCCCCCCCGCTGCTAAACTATATTGCTGTATATTAATGCTATGCAAATGTATTGTTCAAAAGTACTGAATTAAAGCAATCACAGTTAACAACCTTTTGATATGTATGCTACAGACTTCAGGCTGGATTATCTAAAGGAGTGTTTGTATATATATATATATATATATATATATATATATATATATATATATATATATATATATATATATATATATATATATATATAAGTTATAGACCCTTTTGCTAGTTTAAGACGCCATAATTAGCCTAACAATCCACTCTAACTTGCAATTAAAATAGATTGTTACAGAAATCCAGAACTTGTTCGTTTTCACACTCTACCACAATCACCCAAAAGCAAACAGAACCCCCCGTTTCTCAAATACCAACGTGCATGTAAAAATAACGAATGAAAACACATAAATACTTACCCTGTAGAAGAAAAATTCAAGAAGGGTGACAGTGATGGACATCTTTTTACTTTGAATACCTTTGTAGAGGAGGTCCACCTATGAGAAAATTCAGACAGATTCACATATACTGATTGTAATGCATGCTTTTTATATTTATATGCGTTATCTTACAATCAGAAAGAATAATAAAGCAAACTTATTTATTAACCTTTCCAAACAAAGGGTGTATTAAATATAAATAACGCTGCTACACTGGACACAGATATTATCATTACTCTTGTATATTAAATTACTCACAGTTTTATAACTACCAATTGGGGATATATATTTCGGTCTTACAGAGTTACCTATTTACAGAGGAGAGATATATATTTGCATACAATACCGGGTTACTGAAGAAACTTTCTTACAGATAAGTCTGAATTACGGAAGGGTGTATTTACAAAAGATACCGGGTTGCATAAGAGTCTGGATTACGGAGAGGCGTGTTTACAAAATATACCGGGTTTATATAAGAGTCTGGATTACGGAGGGGCGTGTTTGCTAAAGATACCGGATCACATAATAGTCTGGATTACGGAGGGGATAGTTTACAAAAGATACCGGGTTAGATAAGAGACAGTTTGATAGAAGAGCCTTGAACAGATTTAGGGAGTATAATTATGAGAAGCTCTCTTTCAAATTGCATCAAGAAAATTCTAGAAACGATTATTCTTGAAAAATTAAATATGGGAGATGCATCCATGTAATTTGGTCATACTCCTTAATTACTCTAAAAGAAGCGTATTGTAATTCCTACTGGATTTTGTATACACCCAGTAATAATCCTCATATTTGATTTTATAAAGGAAGTATACAAATTAAGAAATTTGAATGTGCTCTCTAGCTAACTATTTATTGCCTCCAGAATTTTTACTTTTGTTATACATTTTCCGATATTTTGGTTCACTAGAACATCTTATTCATCTTCAGTGATTTGTACCGGCGACGTATCAGCAAACGTAAGCTTTCTTTTTCCATATAATTTAATCAGGTAAGATGCGTCCAAGTAACTCAATAATAATCCATAATGCGGTCATGAAAGAGAGCTTCGTTGTCACTTCTGTATTATGCCTCTTTATATTAATAAATCATATGTTTGATTAACACTTGCCCAATGCCTCTTTATATTAATACATGTGTTTAATTCACCATTGCTGAATGCAACTTGAAGGAAATTAAATGAATATTATAAGTGTTCAGCAGTTAAGCATAAAATACTTACACCGTTAATAATGTGTGAAAAATATTCTCTTATATTTCTTTTCACTTGAACGTCTTTTTTAATTTTATCCGACATTTCTACTAGCGAATAGTGCCTGCAAGTAGATATGAAATATATATATCTGTATGTGAATGACTTGTATGTTTCTGTATATTACTAAACGATGTGTACAATGTCCAGATCATTTTCAGAATGGATTTTCTTGTATACATTAGATGGACTTTGCCTGAGTTTTCGTTTAGAATGTAATGACAGTTGCTTCGTGATTTAAATTAGCTCAAATATATCATTTTAATTATCCCTTTAGAGTTTTAATTAAGTATATCTTCTGAATGCATTGCCAATTAGCAATCAAATACATTGTAGTTTCCAAATCTGCAATGAGCCATATTTACACTAGAAACATGTTAGCTGCTGCATATATGGAGATGCAAACTGAGGCTTTCATTACTAACTAAAATTCATATTTGCGCCAGCAGCTTTATAAAGGTTTTTACGTCACTTGTTAAGAAATGTTGGACGGAATATGCTTTCTTTCAGAAACTGTTATCTTTGATTCTCAAAACCAGTGTGAAAATCTGATAACGTACCAGACGTCACTCAGTTTTATGTTATATTTCAGCGTATAATGATACAGCCATTTATACTTTCTTTACTCAGCAGCTTTAGCAGTATTCTCTCTCTCTCTCTCTCTCTCTCTCTCTCTCTCTCTCTCTCTCTCTGTATATATATATATATATATATATATATATATATATATATATATATATATATATATATATATATATATATATATATATATATATATATATATATATATCGACCATCCATGTTTGTCAGTTTGCTTAGTCTGTAGGTAGTATAATGGTACGTTTGAATTGGAAAATATATTACAGACCCCTTTTGGGCACATTTAGCGAGAAGGTTTAAAACATCACTATGTGAACGTTTAGCGAAAACGGGGATTGAAAATGGGACTATTTAATCTGTATATGAATTGCATTGTAATTGAAATTACATCGCGGTATGCTTGGATGTTTTTTTTGTGAGAACGTTTTTGACAGAATGGTTTTTTTATGTTATGTGTCCAGTTCGTTCTTGTGATATTTTACAATAGACGTTTTTCTATATAAGTAATTATTTATGTTTATATATTTTCTGTACGTTTCATGATGTGTTGTACTTGCTATGCATTCTTTATTTAAACCATCTTAAATAGTTGAATCATAAATATTGCCCGCATTTACTTAGTCAATATGAATGGAAAATGAAACTTCAATAAAATAAACATACAAGTGATCTTTTTGCAAAATACAATCGTGTTAAGTAAATATGTATCAAGTATATTATTGCTTTAGTAAACTTTTGTACAATTCATTTAGTTAATGTGATTCCTAAAACGGAAAAAGCGTTTGTTGACTTGATGACAAAACATGTATTTCGCTATCTTAAATGATTTGTTGAAAAATATTACGTTGTTTGGTACTGCGTTTATAACGTGTAATATATTTTATGTAATCAATAGAACACGTAAAACATTTCATTCTTAAAAGTTAATATCAGTCCTGTAAGAGAATCGTTATTTTTATATTTAAATTGTCAACCTTGGCATTGTAGTACTAGGAATCTTTATTTTAAAGAAAATACTATTTGCTGGTTTATTCTTAAATTATCAAAAGACTACCATTGTGTAATATGTTAGGAATTTACCGTGAAACGGGCAAGGATGCTTTTGTATTTAACATTTCGGATTTACCCTGAAATTATGCAAAGGCTTTCTGATGTACAGTGATTCAGTTGAGATTTTTGCACATAATCACTTTGGACGGTTCGTAGGGAATACTTTCGAAGCGTTGTAAGTTCATTACCTTGAAACTAAAAACCATGTTTAGGAGTTTTAACAATTCATCCAGTAATGTAACATATTGTTTACATTATTTTAATGAACTAAAGTTATATCTTAAACTATCAGTACATGTTGGATTTCGTCTTTCTTGTGAAGTAACGTAAGCCCCAAGGACGTAATAAGATTTCCAAAACCCCATTTATATTTAACTATTGACAGACACAGGAGCTTTAGAGCCTACGATGGTTAAGTATTTTGCCTTTCTCTGAAAAGAACTAGTGAAATTCGTTGAATCCATGCAGTAGAGTGCATATTTGTTAATGTTCCTCACCTCTGTCTTAAGTTTAGATCAGACTTATTTTTGGGATCAGCAAATATAAGAGATGTGACTTCTCTTTCTGTTACGAAATGCCCGATATGGCATAGAGGATACACCATACTCCTCTAATCTATATTTTAAGCTTATCAGTCCTGTTAATTTTGTTATATAATTTGTTTGTCGTTATTCTGTATTTAATGAATTATTATTTTTAAACTCGTTGTTATGACACTGTTACGCAATACCCGATATGGCGTAGAGGGTACACCATACTCCTCTAAGTGAGTTGTCCTATACAGCGAGTCGCACGTGCCGCGCGTATAATGAAGGTTTCACGCGAATTACTTTTTACAAGTACGGCAGACTACTATATAGGTACAGTGCAGGGTCTTTTTAAGACACAGTGGACATTAGAGCAGACCTCTAAACGTTACATTTGTCGGATATTAGAGCCAAAAAGTTGGGTGAGTTAAATACATTCTTTTTGGTTTAATGTTTCAGTTGAATGTTCAGTTTCGGAATAGCACGTTCGTTTTTATGTATTGCGTAAATTCATTTTATTATTTGGAAAAATGTCAATTTTTTATATTCAGCTCGCCGGTCGTGTGAATAGATGAGTATTCCAGACCAATGTTAACCGGTGGAATGGAGACGGACAATGAACTACTGTCGCGCCGGAGGGGAGTGAAATGTTAACACTCGTAGTTTAGTTTTATTGACTACTTTATGTAAAACACGAATAGCGTGTTTGTAGTCAATAGAACCCTACGTTTGCTTTATTGACTATTTATGTAAAACACGAATATCGTGTTTAGTCAATTAGATAGTATTGCGTGGTTTTTATTGATTATATTTTGTGTGTGTGACACGAATATTATGATTAGTCAATTAAACCTTATGATTTAATTTACTGACTATGTTGTGTGGGGTACGAATATCGTATCAATAGTCAATATCATGCTATGTTTTGGATATTGGTAGTGTATGACTATAGATATATAATACAGTAGTGTATGACTATAGATGTATAATACAGTAGTGTATGACTACAGATATATATATATAGTACAGTAGTGTATGACTACCGTCATATAGTAGGGTAGTAGATTCATTTGTGTGTATTGTGTGCTCATTATATATATATATATATATATATATATATATATATATATATACCTATCATGTTGATTTTTCTTTAAATATAAGTTCTTTTTAAACAAACTTTGTTATTTCTTTAAAACCCTACCTAATCTCAAAGGGTCGGCTCGACAACGTTACACTTTCTACTCAGAGAATTAATTTGTTAATTATATTACTGCAGATGAAAATAGTAACACGGGATGGTTGAAGGTCATTGAGAATGGTTGAAGGTCATTGAGAAACCCTGTACTAAAATCGTAAAACATTTATAGTGTCATAACAGGAATTTAACATGGTCGACTTCATGGTACTGGACACTTAGAGAAATTTGTTTGGCAAGTGGCTGCCTTCTATCGAGCTGGAACCAAGTAACAGTCTTGATTTGACCTAAATATGCACTACCAACGTTCTCTCGAAGGAAATGGTTGATGTGCACGCAACGCTCGCTGCATTGTGCAAGCATTACGGAGACGAGCACACTTTAATGTTGGATTGACAATTCAGCTGCTCGGGAACGTTGTGCACTACTCTAGCTAAGTATCAAAACTTAAATATTAAATGTGCAAAGGGTCGACATGCAAAGCAAACACTAATGCAACACAAAGACAACATATAACAAACAATAATGCAACACAAAGACAACACATAACAAGCAATAATGCAACACAAAGACCACACATAACAAACCATAATGCATCACAAAGACAACACAGAACAAACAATAATGCAACACAAAGACAACACATATCCAGCAGTTCTTTACAGGGCATACCATCTCTAAAAGATTGTCACAATCAAGTCAAACTTGAATTCCCTTTTTCCCCAAAAATGCTTGAAAGGAGTACCTGCGTGAATACATGCATGTGTGTAGGTTCTTATTATAACAATCAAAGCCAAAAGGCACTGAACGTTTTGTGTTTCTTTTAAAACACTCGAATGAAATTTTACACCACATCAGCGAATGTTCCATTATTCACATTTGTCAATTTGGATCTGATCACTGGCACAAGATTTGTGTCAGGTATCATGACATTTGTCTGTTTTAGACCAAAAAAAAAGGTATTTTGAAGACAAATAAATAAATTACCGACATAACAAATATATTCACTTTTATAAATTTGTATGACGTCCATGAATTCAATAGCCAGAATGGTCATCTTGTTCTGACACTTACATCTGTGAATTATACTCTTAGAAAAGCTTTGTGAAACTTGTCCAAAAGCCTTGGTTCCTATGTCTTTACAAAACTGAATAACTAGGGCACTATAAAGTCGTGTAATGTTTAGTCGAAAGAAATATTGCAATCAAGATTAAACGATTGCAACCATTTCACGAAGAGAGGTGTTGGCTCAAATCCATGCTAGCTCTTTCGAAGAAGACACTTGTGACTCTGAAACATTTCCTTCTGTGTCTGCTCCCAGACCAATAGATGTTTCCAACATCAAAGGTCAGGCATGAAAGGAGAGCCAGACAGACAGACGTACAAACAAATACACAGAAAGAGAGAATCTGTAAGGCAGAGATATGTAGTCATAAAGTGGGCGGATATATATTGATATCAGCCAATTATTCCGTACATTCTTGCTTGATTGATAAGGTTAAGCCAATATCCCGTTCCAAAGCTTCAAGATCTTATTTTAAGAAGAAACACAGCTGAACTTATGTGAAGTAAACTTTGAACCAGGGGCGAAAATTAATTAAAATAGATAGATATATCAATAAACAGACAGACATAATACATACAGATAGAAAGACAGACAGATACTCACAAGTCCCATACCGCCGAATCTACCAGTATGCCCATTTCAACATAGTAGTTCCTTTTTAGAATGCGTACCTCATCTGTGGATAGGAATGGAATGAGAAAGCATATTTTGTACGCTGGTATAGCCATTAAAAACAATAAACAATAGAAATATAATTTGTTTGCATATTTAGTATAAGAAACCTTGAGGTAAATCTTTTCTATAGTTTTCGATAATAAAGTTTTTTGTTAGTAGTAATGTAATAAATAATCTACGTATAAACAGATATAATAAAATAGAACTGAAATTAGTAGTGATAGATTTACCAATATTATTTGGGGCTGTCTATGCATCCTTTGATAATGATTCCAGCCCTACATGCAGTTGCTGCTGTTGTTGTTTTTGAAGTATAAATTATCTCACCTTCTGTCCCTCTTTCTTGGAAATCTGCTATATTACGAGATGACATGGTAGCATCATGGCGAAGAAAATAATTTTGTTTGTTTTGTCCACGTCTTAACATTTGAACTTGTTCAATATATTCTTTTCCTACGTTTCTTCTATTATTGTTGACTTCGCCTGCAAGAGGAGACAATCTTTATCAGATAAAAAGATCTCATGTTACATGAGTTACGTCTTCTTGTATTTCGGAAATGTGTTATATCCTTAAATAAAACAAAATTCAAATATTGATACCAATGCGGTTTGAGATGAATGATTATTTCTTAAGTCTGCTCTCTTTTACGTGTAGTTATCTTAACTCAGGGGAGGATAATGCTATTAAACTTGAGCTCCAACAACGAATACAATAATCTTCATCTAATTATAAATTTATCACGTAATCTTTATCGTACAATCGTTATCCAATCGTTATCCATGTGTCATCTGTATGCATCTTTCTTAATCCTCTTTATTGCTGTAATTGTGTTCAGCAAGGCATTCTACCAGAATGATTTTTTAATACAAATACACAAGATTGTAGTGTTATGACTGGTTGGCCTGGTGTCAGGATAATGTGACTGGGTGTGACATCATGCTACATGTCTGCGGCATGATGCCTCAGTGCTAGACATCACTATAAACTGCCTCACAGCAGACATCGTAGCGATATGACTGAAAAATTGTTAAAGCTACGTTAAAAATCCTAATCAAGCAAACAAACAAACAAACAAGATTGTTCTTGCAAATTTTATATTTAAGATATAATGGGATTATTTCAAACCTCCTTTTTCAACTGGAAGTTTTCTTAGCAACTTACCTTGCTCTTTCAGAACATATTTTATGCCAAGAAAATTAGGATTTTCAAGGACGTTTCTCAAGGCAACAACAGTCTCTGCTGGTCTTACATCGTAATTCCTTCCTTCTATTCGCACGTTTCCGTTCTGAGTTAAATTGCATAGATTGATAGAGTTTGAGATATACAGAAAATAGATACATAGAGATAGACTGGAAGAATTAGAGATATAGAGACAAATACATATATATATATATATATATATATATATATATATATATA